>CM053574.1:44606696-44632184 GCA_028646485.1 Cryptoprocta ferox | reverse complement strand
GGAGGGGAGGGGAGGGGGGAGGGTGGGGGAGGGTGGGGGAGGAGAGAGGGGGAGGGGGGAGGGGGAGGGGAGGGAACAGGCAGACAGGGGAGAAGAGGGAAGAGATGGGGGCAGTTGAGAGGAGGGGAGAGGAAAAAGAGTGGACGGCAGGAGAGGAGAGTAGGAGGGAAGCCAGGTGCTTAGGGCCAGTCGCAGGCCCCAGGACAAGCAGCCTTGGGGCCCGGGCCCCCCAGCTCAGGGCAGTACTGCACCCCAGCCAGCCCTCAGCTCTGAGGACCCAGCCCCGCAACCCCGCCTGAGCACCGGGACTGGTGAGCAGAGGCAGAAGGCCCAGTTCATACCCCTTCCCCCTCACCCGTGCGCCCCTGTGGGGGGCTGCACCCCCTCCTTCCCCCAGCTCTACTTTCTACCTGACACAGCCCTGCGGCCACTGGCCCAACTTCGGGGCCAGGGAGCCACGGCTGCTGGCAGGCGGCAAGTCTCAGAAAGGCCGTCCTAAAGGCAAAGAGTAGCCCTGATTTTAGGTCCTATCAGCCATGATGGAGGTGTCTGTCCACACCTGGCAGCAAGCAGAGCTGGGGACTGTCATCTTTATGTCAGGGGGTCGTGTGCCCACCTCACATTTGGAAGCTCAACTTCTAAAAACGGAGGAATATTGAAGGACATCAGGCAAAGTCATCTTTGGGAGGAGAAGGGGAGAGAGGCGGAGAGTGGGGGAGGGGAGAGAGGCGGAGAGTGGGAGGAGGGGAGAGAGGGGGAGAGTGGGGGAGGGGAGAGAGGGGGAGAGTGCTAGGCGGGGAGGAAGAAGGAAGAAGGAGGGAGAAAGAAGGGGGAAGGGGGAGGAGAGAGGGAGCAAGCAGTCGATGTGGCTAAGAGAGACAGGAAGAAAGGGAGGCTAAAGCGTTAAGTCCTCTCAGAAAGGGAAAGACCAGAGTAAGATGTTGGGGTGCAGGACATGGGAGTGCAGGCGCAGGATGTACGTATGACTTTCAGTAAGGAGGGAGGCACCACATACCTTTCCATGGAACTCAGGGGCCAGCGGGCTCTGATCCTGCCCCTCACTACCTGCGGCTTTGGCCAAATGACTCCCACTCCTGGAACCTCAGTTTCTTCCTCTGTAAAGTGGGCATAGCAACAGCACGGACGGGTATCGTAAGGGCGCGGTGTGAAACACAGCAGTGCCGGGCACCCCGAAGCCCTCAGGGACTAGAAGCTATGATAGAGCAGGGGTGAATGGAACTGGGTGGAGAGAAGGGGCATGGGAAGAAGCGTCTGGGGGGCCCCTTTGGCCTGGGCCATCATTTTGCCTGCTTGGAAGAACTCAGTCGCCGGGAGGCAGTTGCAGGAATGGAGCAGGAGAGGAGCCCTCTCCATACTTTCTTACATCCTCACCCAGCCCTGGGAGGTGGGATCCATTCTCACCCCCCTTTTAAGGAGGGGAGCACCTAGCGTCTCAACACCTAACGCGCCCAGTGTTGTCAGGAGGCTAATAAGCAGCGGGGCTCAGGTGCCAGAAGGGGTTCAGAGGGTCCTCTCTGCCACAGCTCTCCACTCCAGCAGAAAGCAGCCTCAGTTCTGACATGAACGGTCTCCCCTCAGGCTTAGACATCCTGGCTGACGCTGCCAAGTCCTGTGCTTGCCAGGTAACAGAATGCCCGGGGACCCCAGCCTGGCTGTGGGCTGGGGTGGGGGGAGCCCCAGGCCGAGACCCAGGCAGACACCTCGCTCCCAGGCTTTTCCTTGTCACTCCGCTCCGCCAGCTTGATGGAGGAGGACTAGCGGCAGGAAAAACACGCCCACGTCCCCAGGTCCCTGATGCTCATGCCAGGATGGGGGTCCAGCAGGGGCACGTGCATGCTGGCCGGGCCGGGAATCCAGAGAGCAGAGGGGAGGGACCAGGGCACAGAGGGGGCCCAGGGCTTTGTCCCAGGCTGCTTGCAACAGGATGGGCTGCAATGAGGAGGCAAGTCAGGAAGCCAGGCACGTGTACGTGTGTGTGCGCACATGTGTGCGTGTGTGTGCAGGGAAGGTGAGTGGCACGGTGGGATGGCAAGGGCAGGATCAGAGCAGATGGGGGAGGCTTAGGCGTTTATCTGAGCAGAGCAGGTGGGAGCTAATGATGGAGGATGCAGAGGGGGAGCAAAGGGGAGGAGAGAGAGGGGGAGGGGAGGGAGGAAAAGGCGGACCCCAGGGGTTTCAGGGGCACCTCAGACTCTCACTGTGCCCTGCCTCCTTCCACTGGGAAGAGCGTGGAGTTCCCTGCTCGGAGGAAAGCCCCACCGAGATCGAGGTGGTGGGGGTAGAAAGGTGGCCGAGGTCTCCTCCCCTGGCTCCCCCGCCATCAGCCTGTGGCCTCTCTGGGTGACAAGTGGGTTTCTTCAGAGCCTCACGTCAGCTTATTTCCCACCTCACACCCATCCTTCCTGATGAAAGAGGAGGCGGCGGCGGATTGGGGACTGCTCATTCTGGACCTTGCTGCGGGGGGTTAAGGCACGTTTCCGGTTCGATGTAGGGATTCTGTCTGTACTTCTCTAAGATTCCTTTGGTTCCGTGAGGAGCCAGCCTGGGTCTTGGTGCTGATGAGGTTAGAGGACTGGCTGGTGGTCGCTGGGATTGACCAGAACGCAGATGGTGGGGGCCTGTGACTAACTACAACCGACTGGCTGACTGAAACGGGGTGGATGGACTGAGCCTGCCTGTCTAGGTGGCTGGCTGACCAGGAGACGGACTCACTGACTGCAAGTCTGACTCACTGACTGGTTGATAACGATGAGCTTGGTGGGTGGTTGAATGTTGGTTGCCTCATTCAAACGGACTGGGTGATGAACGATGACCTCCTAACCAGTAGCCTTGAGTGATGATCTTGCCTGGACGACATGAGCTGGCTGTCCCCTTCAGACCCACTAGACGACTGGGTGTCTGTCAGCGATCCCAGAGCCCTGACTGATGGCCTTTGTGGCACACCTCACTCTGACATTGATCAACTGACTGGCCTGACTACCTGCCCTTACTCCGTGAAAATCGACTGTCAGGCTGCCTTGGCTGCCATAGGCCGCCTGAGGACCACCTGCCTCAGTGACCGGTGTCAGGGAATCTGGCTGTTGGACAGTATGCCACCAACTGACACACCTTGATGTGCTGATTGGCTGGCTGATTTGATGAGCTGTTGGGTGACAAATGACCACTAGGGGAATGGCTGGCTGTTTGAGGTGGGCTGGCTGACCCCGCCGTGACTGACTGGCTGGCTAACAGACTGAGCTGACCAGTTCGTGGAGACCGGCTGGCCATGGCCGTGACTCACACTGTGAGTGGCCGTGTCCGACCGTGTAGTCCTGACCGCAGGGTCTGACTGTGAGACAATGAACAATTGATTGACTGGCTGAGACCGGCTGGCTGGCTGGCTGTGACTGGGACCCCTGGTGTGAACAGCTGTGACTGGGTGTAACTGAGCCCAACTGTGAGTCAGTGGCCGACTGCCTGACTCGCTGGCCAGACGACCGGCGGCCGCAGCCGTGGCTCGTGTCGTGAGTGGCCCTGCCTCGCTGTGTGGCCCTGGCCGCGTGTCAGGGTCTGACTGTGAGACTGTGACGGACGGACGGACTGACTTTCCCTGGCTGACTGCCTCGGGGTCAGCCTGTCAGCACAGTCCCTACCTGTCCCAGAGCCGTTCGAGGCCCTGCTGGGAGCGAGCCCAGGCTGAGGGACAGAGCAGTTCGTGTGGAGCAGCTGGGGCAGGAAGGGGAGGCAGGAGCCGCCAGAGGGAGAACGGGAATGGGCCCTGCCCAGGGCCGGGCCCAGATGGAAAGTTCTCCACCTCACCCTTGCAGGGGCTGGGTCATTGGCACACAGATTCTGAGCTGTGTTTTTGGCTCTAGTCTTATAGCTCCTTTATTTGGGTGGGTGGGGGGAGCGGTGGGGGGTGGGGAGGGAGCTGAGGGAACCTATGAAAATATTGAGCCAATAACTCACCTCCAGGACTCCAGTTATAGGAGCCTGGTGTGGGGGAGGGGAGGGAGGAGAGCCAGGTGGGGGTGGGCGGGCTGGCTAGGGCGCTTGGACTGGGGCCAAACTCTGCCCTGGAAAATTCAGGCCTTGTCAGGCGGAGCTGGGGAAGCCTGAGGAAGGAGCCGTGTGTGTCTGTCAGGCACACCTCCCCTTCCTTCCTCCATTTTATAGCTGAGGAAACAGAGGCCCGCAGCCCTCAGGGCCCAGGGCATCTCCCAAAACCCAGCCCTCGGGAGGCCACCCCACCAGAGCCCAGGAAAATGGTGAACCCAGGCCTCTCTTAACTGCCCCCAAAGGCTCTGGGCAGCCAGTTTCCAGGGGGCAGAACTGAGGACTTGAGGCGAGGCACTCGAGCTCTCGGAGCCTCAGTTTCCTCGTCTGTTAAACATGTTTCTAACAGGAAGGGGTCTGGCTGAACTCAGACTAGATTCAACAGACCCCTCTACCACCTGCTCAATGTGTGGTTTCCTCACCCACAAATGTGAATAATATCAATAATGGCTCTTATTCTATGAGCTTCTTAAGAGAGCAAAGAACATAATCCAGATAAAGACTTCAGCCCAGGGCCTGGCACTCAGTAAACAACTAAGAAATGTGAACTTTCATGATTATTAATACCGCGCTCACAGGGCTATGTTGGGATTAGAGAATATCTTCCATGCAAAGGCACCTGGGAAGGCACGAGGCTCCGCTCCCCGGCAATGAGAGGCAGCTGTCCCGCCTGGCCACCCCTCCTTCCCGGGGCCTGGCCAGGCTGTCCCCAGCTGCCCTGAAATGCCACCCCCACCCCCACCCCCAACGGATTCGACAGACTCTCTGGGGTTTTCCGCAGCTCCTGGGGCCTGGCCCCCCAGAGACAGGGAGGTGAAAACAGGAGGAAATTCTCTGGGGTTCCCCTGGGAAGAGCCAAGGCCCCAGTTGTCACGAATGAGCCCTGGTGGGGCCTGAGGCCTGTTCCGGGAAGGTCCAGGGTTTCAGGCCCTCCAGGGCCAGGAGAAAAGACCAGCTCTCCTCTGAGCCAGGGCAGCCTGAGGGGGCAGGATTTCCCCAGGAGGCCTCAGGAGCCAGGTATGAGCCCAGAAAAATCCCTCCCATGCTAACACCACCATCCTGTTCTTAGAGCTGCTGAGGATGTGAGCTCATTTAAGCTTCACGGCCACCCCTCTGTGCAGAGTAATACAAACCAGGTAATGAAGCACCCGCAAGGTCACAGCCAAAAAATAGAAAGTCTCCTCTGAGCTCATTCCCTCCTCACTCATTCCTTCCTGAGGCTTAAGACGTAAGGCAAGACGGCGTTCGAATCCCAGCTCAGCCAGCTGCTGGATCTGTGACCTTGGGTTGGGGAACTTAGCTGCTCAGAGACTCAATCTTCCCATCTGTGAAATGGGGATGACAAGAGCACCAATCTCACAGGTTCACGGTGAGGATCCGACAAAATGCTCAGTGTTTTAAACACGTACAGCTCAAAGAGCTGAGAGTGTCCGTCGTTGGCCCCACAACTGCTTCCTCATCGAAAAATGGATGCCGGGACCTACCACACAGGGTCACTGGGAAGAGTTAACATGCACTTGGCATAGTTGCAGCCACCTGGCACAGCTCCAGGGGCCCGCTGCTCACATCCTAGGTGATCAGCTGCTGCTCACATCCTAGGTGATCAGCTGCGGTCTTCACAGCTCTTCACAGCCGTCCTGTCTGGCACACAATCAGGGCTCAGTAAATAGAAACTATTTGTCTTACTCTTACTGGGTAAAGCATAGAATGGAACAATCATTTGAATACAAAGGGTGGGCTAAGGGCCCAGTGAAGGTGTGGGGAGGAGGCCTCTGTTAATGGAGGAACCGTGAAGGAAGGAGGAAGGAATAGAAAGCCCCAGAGATTTCTAGGGCTACATAGAGGGTCCGATGGTACCAGCTGGGGGTCTCGGGCAGAGGGAAGCCCATGCAAAGGCCAGAGGCTGGAGAGGGTGGGCATCTGTGGGCACCCCAGATCCTAGTGGGGCTGGAGAATCCCAGGGGTACAGAGCAGGAAAAGATGCCCCGAGCCTGTGCGTGGGGCGGGATGGGGGCAGAAGGAAGACCCTTATTCCTGACTCCCAGAACATTGGCAGAGGATCCTTTGGGCTCTGGCCATGTTCTCAGCCAGGCCCTGAGCAGCTTCCCTGCTGGGAGCAGGGCTGCAGGGCTCCCCCCGTCCTCTCCTGCTACAAGGTTTCAGGCAGGGGCCATCACGGTCCCATTTCACACAAAAAGAAATGAGCTACTTCTTGTATTAGGTGTCTGTTGCGACGTTAGAAATTGCCAGAAACTTAACGGCTTAAAAAAGCACAAATGTATTGTCTTGCAGTCCTGGAGGTCTGAAGGAGAAAATCACAGTGTCGGGAGGTCGGCGCCCCTTCTGCAGTCTCCTGCAGACACGCCGGTTCCGTGCCTTTTTCAGCTTCCTTGGCTTGTGGTCTCTCCCGCTTATCACTCCAACCTCTTGCTTCCAAGTTCACAGTGCCTTCTGTCTCCAGTCTCGGGCATCCCGCTTAATATGACCGTGGTGATTACACTGGACTCACCAGGATAAATCTCCCCGTCTCAAGATCCTTAAATTAATCACACCTGCCAAGCCTCCTGCCCCAGGGCCTTTTCACTTGCTTTTTTCATTGTTTGCGATGCTTCCCCCCCCCCCCAGATATCCATATGGATCATTCCTTTACCTCCCTCAAGGGTCTGCTCAAATGAAACCCCTTATCCATATCCTGATAGTCCTCATTTCTCTGACCCTGCTTTATTTTTCTCCATTCCACTCATCACCCACTAGTATATTAAAGATTTATGTATTTATTTTCTGTCTCCAACAAGAATGTAAACCGCACAAAACTGAGATCTTGACTACCTCATTCACTGCTGTAGCCTCAACACCTACAATACCAAAATGAACAAATGGCTAAACTTCAGAGAAGTACAGTGACTTACCCAAGGTCGCACGGCGAGGGAGTGACAGAGCTTGGGATGTGAACCCAAGTGGTTGGTCCTGACTCTCATGCGTTAATGGTTTGACTCAGTGATGCCTGTCAGCCTCTTAAAATTTACTTATCTGGGTACTAGGCCTCCAGGCCCTGCCCTCGGCCTTCTCCTGGCTGATGATGGGGTAATTGTGGGCTGCTGTGTGACTCACCCTAGAAAATAGCCAGAAGAATAAAAATAGTTTCTGGCCCAGGGCATTAGATTTCACAACAGAACGAGGGCACCATGAGAGCAGGGAGTGGGCCTGCTTCACTCTGCACTATGTGGTCGGTGAAGACAAATGCCTGGCACATAGTTGGTGCTTACGAAACCTTTGTTGACAGATGAATGGCACTCAGGAAATCTTTGTTGATGAAGACCTCTCTCTCTCCCTCCCTCTCTCTCTTTCTCTCTGGACCAGTTTCCTGCCCTGAGGTCCTAGCCACAGTCCCTGCTACTCTGCACATCCCTCTAGCTTCTGGCTCTCTGGGTTTCATGACGGGGTCCCACCCAGCAAAGCCTCAGGAGGAGGCCCCACCCCTCCCCTGAAGTCCCTGCTCTCAGACAGTAGTGCCCATGACAGTGACCCCCAACAACATAGTGGGAAAGGCCCCCGCCCCCGCTGTTCCCCTTCCTGCTCTCAGCCTGGACTGTACCCTCAACACTGGCCAGAAGGTGAAGGCAAATGTGTCCTCTTAGACCCTTCCCACTTTTCTGCACCTTCTTCTCTCTTTCCCAGCCAAGATTTTTCAAGAAAGGCACACCCTTGGGGCGCCTGGGTGGCTCAGTCCGTTAAGCCTCCGGCTTCGGCTCAGGTCATAATCTCATGGTCTCGGAGTTCAAGCCCCGCGTTGGGCTCTGTGCTGACTGCTCAGAGCCTGGAGCCTGCTTTGGATTGTGTCTCCCTCTCTCTCTGCCCCTCCCCCACTCTGTTTCTGTCTCTCTCCCTCTCTCTCTCAAAAATAAACAAACATAAAAAAAAATTTAAGGCTCAGAAATTTCACAGTGTTTCTGAGAGGTAAGGTGTGTCCATTCTATACATGGGAAAACTGAGACTCTGAGAGGCTGGGTTGCCTGCTCGAGGCCACAGTGCTCTTCTCATTTCCACTTTCATTGCCCTATAACAGGAATCAGCAAATCACTGTCTAGAGGCCGATCTAGCTGCTGCCTGTTTTCATCAAGTTTTATTGGAACACAGCCATCCCAGGTTGCTTACGAATCGCTTCCGGCTACTTCTGTGCTATATAGAAACTACATGACCCTCAAGGCCAAAAATATTTACCATCAGGACTTTTACAGAGAAACATCGCAACCCCCGTCCTATGATCTATTCACTGCCTGTTCCCCAAAGGGATTCTTTGAAAAGCTACCTCAAGTCATGACACAGCCTGTTTAAAATGTTTTGAATAAAATCCAAATCTCTTCCCATAGCCCACAAGGTCAGCAGGATTTGGTACCTGCTAACCTCTCCCACTCTCACCCCCAGTGACGGGTCCTACACCTGGGACGTTTTTCCATTTCCTTAATGTGCTGGGCTCTTTCTCACCTCAGGCCCCTTGCACATGCTGTTACCTTGTCTAGAATGCTTTTCCCCCAGCTTTAAGTCTTAGCTCAAATACCATTTCCTCTAAGAGGCCTTCCCTGCTGTTATTCTCCATCCCCATCCCCATTCTAGCAGTGATGACGGTTTGTCATTATTGTGTCGATGCATTCACTTTTTAAAAGTTTATTTATTTATAATGTCTGCACCCAACATGAGCCTCCAGCTCAGGACCCCGAGATCGCATGTATGCTCCAGCAACTGAGCCAGCCAGGTACCCCTGTATGTTCACTTTTCGTCTCTCTTTTGCCCTAGGCTGCAAGCTTCGGGAGGGCAGGGACCGTCACTGTGCTGATCAGTGCTTTATCTCCTGCCTGGAACATAGTAGATGATCAACGAATCTATGAATATATGAGTGACTAAGCACTACATGGTGGCATCCAAGCCTGTGGGACTCCAAGCCACATCCTCAGGCAGACACCCTTGTCCCTCCTCCTTCCCACGAGCACTCAGAAGACAAGACTCATAAAAGTTGGCCAAGGAACTAGACAAGTCCCAGGAAGTGGAGAGCCAGGCCCTGCCCTCAGAGCATTCCCCAGGGACCAAATCCTACCCCCCTTCCCCAAAACCTCTTCCCTTCTTCCGAAATGGCTGGCCAGAGAAGAGAGACCCCCTTGAGGGGCTGCCTGGGGGTGGTCCCTTCCCCAGGGATAACTTTGCTGCTCCACACTCAGGCCCCACCTGTCACCCAAGATTCCTGTCCGCTGGGAGGCTTTGGGACATCGCTGAGTTTCCCCCAGAGAAGGTGACACTGCAGGACTGGGTTTGGTGCCAAACAGGATCCAGATCCCAGGCATAATGGGGTTGAGTCATGGCCACCAAAAAGATATGCCCGAGGGGCACATGGGTGGCTCAGTTGGTTAAGTGTCCAACTTCGGCTCAGGTCATGATCTCATGGCTTATGAGTTCGAGCCCCGCATCAGGCTCTGTGCTGACAGCTTAGCAACTGAAGCCTGCTTCAGATTCTGTATCTCCCTCTCTCTCTGCCCCTCCCCTGCTTGCACTCTGTCTCTCTGTCTCCCAAAAATAAATAAATATTTTAAAAAAAAAAAGATATGTCTGAGTCCTAATGCCTGAAACTTATGAATGTGACTATATTTGGAAAAGGGGTCTTTACAAACGTAAATAAGGATCTCAAGATGGGATCATCCTGGCCTACTGGGGTAGGTTCTCCATCAAATGACAAGGGTCCTTTTAAGAGACAGAAAAGAAGAAGATGCAGACACAGGAGAAGGCCAGCATGGACGGAGATGGAGGCAGAGACGGGGCCACACCCCCCAGAACACCGGGAGCCACCTGAAGCCGGGACTGGCAAGAAAGGGTCCCTTCCTAGAGCCCTCGGAGGTGGTGCGGCCCTGCCACCACCTTGCTTTCAGATGCCTAAGCCCTGAACTGTGAGCGAACACGTTTCTGGAACTATCAGCTGCCCAGCATGTGGCCAATTTGTCAGCACAGCCCCAGGAAACGAATACACCCAGGAAGGGCAGGTCACTTGTGGTCCAGCCCTTCCAAGGACATGCTTCCCAAAACCAGATAATTTTCTGCTGGGAGGTACCTCAGGGTCAAGTCCCCCGAAGCCAGGCACCCCACGGCTCCTCCTGACAGTTTTTTCTTCCACACACCAGGCCACTCTTCCTCGCCCACTAGTCCTCTTCACAGGGACCTAACTGCTCAGGTGTGTTTCCAGAGAGAACTTCCATGCGTGGGGAGAATGAGCACCCTCTGCAATTCATTTCGTCCCCCCTCTATTCATGTATCCGGTCCACCACACATCTGTGAGGCCCCGACCCCACACCGGACGGCACTCAAGGCCCTGGAAACGCAGTAGGGATGACGCAGAAGTGAGTCCCCATCCCCCTGGGCCTGGCGTTCTCCTGTGGAACGGGCTGGGGGATACTTGCCCAAATAAATACAGAGCTGTGAAAAATCCACAACCTGTACTGACACGTCCCCTAAAACTATCTGTGACCCCCAAGTGGGGAAGTGTGGACCAAGCCCCGCCCTTCCCTTACAGGGAAGGAGAGGAAGGTGGGGAGCAGGGCGGAGGCACAGACCAGGGTTTGAGTTCTGGGTGTGCCACTTCCTGGCTCTGGGCTCCGAGAGCCTCGGTCTCCCCCGCCTCAACCAAAGCAGAAGGCGTCCAGTTCCTGGGCCTCGGAGCCCTCTGTGGCCAAGAGGCCGTGGGAGGGGGGCCTCGCCCCAGGGGCAGGGCAGGTGCATGGTGGGGCTGGGGCTGGCGCCGTGGCCCTTCCCAGGTGCTGAGCCCGCCGGGCCCGGAGCCGACGGGGAGGGCTAGGGAGAGGGAGGCTCTGGGGGAAAGAAGGTACAGCCTGCCAGAGCCCACAGCCTGTGCCAACCCCGTCCTCCCACGGGCGACAGGAAGGGGTGTCGTGTGACTTGTGGGATCTGTGGGCAAACAAACCGTGAAGCTGGATGCTCGCCCAGGGAGGACAGGAAGCCTGCTTCTGAATCCTCTGGTTGTAATAAACATCAGGCATCGAGTAGCTACAATTTGGCCAGCCCAGACAACCTGTTTTTTATGTTTCAGCAGCACGACAATCATCGATTTTACAGACGAGGAGGTGGAGGCACGGCAAGGTCACGCGGCTCTAAGTGGCAAGGGTGGGATTTGAACCCAGGGCTGATCTCAGCCACCTCACTCTACTGTCTTTCGCTCTATTTCCGAACTGGTCAGGTGTTTGTGATTGCAAGGCACACGTAAGGAATTGAAACTTAAGCCCACTTCTGTCCCCAAAAAGAAGTGATTGTAGAGTTTAGGGCTTTCAGGCATGGCTGGATCTAGATGCTCACACAGTGTTCCCACAATTCTGTCTTACCCTTTGGCTTTGTTTTCCTCAGGATCAGCTTTATGGTACGAGACATACAAAGATGGCCGCATCTGAGACGCTAGGTTTCTACTCTGCTTTACAAACTCACTAGAAACCAGACCACCTCCTGCTCTGAGAGTTATTGCACAAGTCCTGGGTATCATTTTCATTGGGCCAGGTTGGATCCCGTGACCAGCCTGGAACCAATCATTCAGTCAAGGGGATGCAGCATTCCCATTGGTCATCAATGGGTCAGGTGTCCACCCCTAAAGGTGGTGGTGAGAACAGCAACCTCTCCCCCCACAAGCACAGAGAATGGAAATGGAAGGAGGTGATTCACCAAAGGGAAATCAGGACTCATGTGCCAGCACAAGGGACTCTTGGCCAGCAGAACCAACCGGCAACCACTAGAGCTTCTTTCTCCCTTCAGTCTTCAATAAAGTTCCTTTGGAAAATCTCCAACTCATCCTCATGGAAAGAAGAGGCCAAGCCTTCTCCCCACCAAAGCAAGGCAAGATGGCCTTGGGGTGAGTTGCCTTTGTGTGACAGATCGGATTGTAGACGAAGTGGATTGTACCTCTCCTGAATCGACGGTGTCCTTGGCCATTTGACTGCCTTTGGCCAACAGGGTGGGAGCGTGTGGGGACACAAATGTTAGATGTGTTTGCTTTACTGAGTTGGGTCTCCTGTGCCTCTGCCATTGGCCGTAGACACATCCTCTGGGTGACTACAGATTTCAGAGTGAAGAAGTCCCTGGAACATACCTGGCCGAAACCAGAGCTACCCCAGATGGCCCATGAACCCAAGAGGAAGACACATAAATGGTGGGTTTTGTTAAGTTCCTAAGATTCAGGGCAAGTTGCTTGTTATATGGCATTTTAACAGCAAAATCTGACTATCACGCTTGGAAAGTTTAGGAGGTTTTATGTTGAGGGAGGCCACTCTTCTCCGAAGCAAACAGTCTTTCAGGAAGGTAGTACTCTGGGCTGTGACCAGTGTGTATTCTACCACCATCCTCTGAACCCAGAAAGGCACGGCCGCCATAGTTAAACACAGCAGCCATATTTCCACTCCTACCCCAGAAAGGATCCACACACCAAAATAAGAGTTTTGACATCTTTTCTGGAGTCAAGCAATTTGCCTGATCCTCCATCTGGGGTCTCTCAGGATCTTTATCTGCTGTGTTACCTTGGGCAAATCACTTGCCCTCTCTGAGCCTTAGTTTCCTCACCTGCAAAAGGTAATAATACTAATCCTTGGCTTTGGGGGAACTAATTGAGAGAATATATCTATAAAGCTCAGTTATAGTGCCTGGTGCAGGGAAATATTAGCTTTATATTTACCTTTAGTTTAATTCTTTTTTAAAAGTTTATTTATTTATTTTGAGAGAGAGCAAGCATGAGCAGGAGAGGGGCAGAGAGAGAGAGGGAGAGAGAGAAACCCAAGCAGACTCTGCGCTGACAGCACAGAGCCTGACTCGGGGCTCCATCTCACGAACCCTAAGACATGACCTGAGCCGGATCAAGAGTTGAACACTTAACTGACTGAGGCACCCAGGTGCCCATATATTTACTTATTTTTTAAATTACTAGAGGAGTCAAGATGTACTTCAAGTGGAGTCTGTTCCTCTGAGCCTTGAGAACGTCAGGCAGTAAGCATGTCTGTATCCCACCGCCAAGGAGCTCCGGGGGCCTTGAACCTGGGACGGGGGAGGAATCAGGAAACTGACAAGCCAGGTTTTTCTCTTCCGTTTTGTTTGGGTCTGTTTTGTTTCAGTTACTTGAAATCACCTAGCCAGTTTATTTATTTTGGTTGCTCATCTCACAAACAAAAATAAAACAAAGACATGTGCCCACAGACAGCATTTGCTACAACTGGACCCTATGAGAAAAAAACCATGGCTGGAAGAAAAGCCGCAATTCCATTAATCGGGAAGACACGGAACGCCCACCCTTCATTTGCACTGGGAATTTACTGGGAGCTGGGACCTAAATGCCAGCTGGCTGACCTGTCCCTGGTCCAGCCTTCTTCGGGCTCTGCCTCTCTTAGACTCCTGTCCCCAGCCCTGCAGCGTGGACCTCAGAGTGAAATAATGACGCTTTAATGAAATGACACCAGCAAAGCAACAGGCAGTCCGTACTCACCAGGTGCTAGGCGCTGTGTGACACGCTTGGTGCGCTCAGTCTTCTTGGCGCTCACCATGTCCCTGCAAGGCTGCTATACACTTGACTGCAGAGAAGGAGGTGAGTCTCAGAGATTTCAGGTGAGGTCCCCACATCCCACTTCCGACAGGGACAGATCCAGGACATGACGTCTGCTCCGATTACAAAGCCTGCACCCCAAATCCTTGTTGTGGGGTGCACTGCATGGTCCTGGGTACTCGCAGCCCAGGGGGTGCTGGGTCAGCAAGAGTCCCCTCCATCTTGTATGGGACCCCAGAAAGCAGCTCAGTGTCAAGGTCTTTCTTCTCCGCATTCTGTCCTTCCCCTCCCAGTCTGTGAATCTGGCCATGGCTCGAAACCTCTCCTGGGAGAGATGGATCCCAAGCTGAGCCCCTTCGAGCCCATCGCTGGAAACTTCTGACCCCACAGCCAAGTTCCCCAGTCCGGGCGTTGGTGGCAGGCAATCTTCTCCACGGCCAACGGGATGCAGACCCATGTCCTGTTCTAGGCATGACCTCTTCCCCGCTGCATGGCCTCAGGCATTCACTCATCTCTCTGGGCCTCAGTTTGTCCATCTGTAAAAGAGTAGCATACTGTTGGCCCAGTTGTTTCCAATTGGAGGTGAGGACACAACTGGTGAAAAGCACAGGCATGTGTCCCTGGGGCAAACCAGTGCAGGAGCAGCTGTTCTCCATGAGAGAGGCATGGGGTGGGGCACGCCTGAATCCTCAGGGGAAACACCCCTCACCAGGCTCATCCCTGAGGCCCCCGTCCAGCTCAATTAACATTCCGTGATTCTTGGATATCAACACATGCCCCCCAGGAAAAGTCTTTCTTCCCAAATGTGTTCATCAAGACCCTTGGCATCCAAGTGACAAGAACTCAGCTCAAACCAAGTGAAGCCAAAAGAGGACTATATGGGCAGAGTCCCGAGAATTCCACTTTGGTTTCTTCAAACTTGGCAGTCCCTTGCTTAAAGCCTCCTTGAAAGCTTTTTGCAGGGGCACCTGGGTGGCTCAGTCGGTTAGGTGTCTGACTTCAGCTCAGGTTATGATCTCGCAGTTTGTGAGTTTGAGCCCCGTGTCAGGCTCTGTGCTGACCGCCTGGAGCCTGCTTCGGAATCTTTGTCTCCCTCTCTCTCTTTCTGCCCCTCCCCGGTTATTCTCTGTCTCTCAAAAATAAATAAATGTTAAAAAAAAAAAAAAAAAAAAAGCTTTCTACAGGCGGGGGGAGGGGAGGTGAATGTAAATACCTTCTGTTAGCATCAAAGTCTGTGCCTGACCTGGGCCCTGCTGCTAACTCCCTCATCCTGAACCTTCCTCTCCCTCCTCTGGGCCCTTGCAGTTGCTGGGCCCTCCCCACCTTGGAAGCTTTTCTCCAAGCTTTTCCGCACCCAGCTCACGCTCCCGTTCAGGCTTCAGCTGGTGGGTCACCTCTTCAGAGAGGCGGATCATGTCCACTCCAACTTAGGTGGCCCCCATTGCTCCCCTTCGACTCACCTGGCATTGTTTCCTTATCACAGGCTACAGTGGCCTTACCTGCGCGCTTCCTGTGTCTGCTGTCCGTCTCCCGGTTAGAACGGCCATTGCATAAAGCACCGTGAATCGCTTACCGGGGTCTCCCCCACATCCAGCACGTCCCTCGCTGTGCACAGGTGCTCCATAAATATTTGTGCAATGAATGAATAAACAGTTGACGGTAACTCTTCATGCTTTATCAAGTCCAGATTCCTCTCAAAGTCAACATGTCCTTACAAACCAGAGCCTCTTGCTTTTCTCAGCTGGGAGCCACACCCCCCTGGCCAGGCCTGCAAGGCAGTGCATCCTTGGCACCTCCCAGCCCCCTCCCATCAGCCCATCTTCCCACCCTCCCGCCCCCACTCCGACCTGCCAAGTCTCCCCTTAATCTCCCCAAGCCAACCACTTCTGCCCATCCCTACCACCCCCGCTCCAGGCCAAGGTGCAGTCTCCCCATCCAGGACGCCTGCTGCAGCTTCCCAGGGGCTCCCCTGCAACCTCACCTCACGCCAACCTTCCCCAGCAGCTCTGCTCTGATTGTGTCTCCCTCCACCGAGAAGCTACCATAGCACCATCCAGGACACTTGAGGAAGCTCGCTGCCTTCCCATAGGCCCCAGCTCCGCATGGCCCGCCCCCAGGAGCCCAGCGTGTGCCTTCCAGCCCCTCTCTGCTCCAGCCCTACGTTCACCAGACTCTTGTCCCCCATCCCCACCCCTGGCTTCACAGAGCATTTCCCATGGTTGTGCACATGCTGCTGCTGGGGCTCCTGGACCAAGTCTGCCTCCTCTGCCTCACTTTACACTCCAGGGGCGGAGACACTGCCTGGCTTTGCGTGCATAGCCCAGCCCTGTTCCTGGCATTGAGTGGTGCCTGATAAATATTGGTAAATAAATGGATGAATAAACGCCATGGAATACCGCCCATATGCCAGATATAAAGCTAAAAATGCAAATACATTATCTAATTTTCCCAGCAATCTTGCAAGGGAGGTGTGGTTATGTTTGTTGATTGAATACACGAGTGAATGGAAGAATGAATGAACTAAGGGGAGAAGAGCTGCAATCCCAAAGCATACAGAGGCCAGGAGGAAATATAATTTGTAAAAGGTAACCAACGTAAGGCCCTAGTGAGTAAAAGAGACCGTGGCCAAATGAAGCCCCATGGCATCTACTCTAGGTTGAATTGTATTCCCTCGAAAGTCATAGATTCCAGTGCTAACTCCCAGTGCCCCAGAATGTGATCTTATTAGGAGATACGGTCTTTGCAGATTAAGATGAGATTGTTAGGAGGGGCCCTAATCCAGTACGTCCAATGTCCTCATAAAAAGAGGAAACTGAGACACAGAGACGAACACACACAGAGGGGAGGCCATGTGAAGACACACAGGGAGACAATGGCCAAGGAGAGGGGGCCTCAGCCCTCAGAAGGACCTCTGCCAATACCTTGATCTTGGACGTCCAGCCCCCAAACGGTGAAACCATAAATTCCCGCTGTTTAAGCCCCGCTCTGTGGTACTTGGTTGCAGCAGCCACAGCTGACGAACGCAGCCTCTGAAGGCGTTCACGTTCAAACACACTTTTCAACCCTGGTGGGCCGAATGAGATTTGTCCGGAGGCCGCGTTCTGCCCGAGAGGGCACAGGTGGCATCCCCTGCCGCTTTCCCGGGCCCAGCTGCACTCTGTCCCCCCAGGAATGGGCTCTGTGGGAAGCTGAGGTCAAGCAGATCAGATGGGAATTCAATTACGGTTTGCAGACAAGTCTTCGAGGTCACAGATTAAATGAAGGCAGGTACTGGAGCCCCAGGTTCAAGAAGCTGCGGAACGCCTCCAAGCAGAGCCCAGCGAGGCCCAGCCTGTTTATCAAGTACAGCAGAAAACCCGAAGTAAAAAGAAGAGGTAGATCGGGTTAGTTCAGACATGTCTGTGGACTGAGAGCCCCGGCATATGGTAGTCAATGCTCTGCAAAGCACATTGGAACTGCTGTTTACAGGTATCTGTTATTTGTAAAGAAAGAAAGAAAGAAAGAAAGAAAGAAAGAAAGAAAGAAAGAAAGAAAGAAAGAATCTGTTTTTTTCCCCTCCATTTAATTTAGAAATCTCATGTTACACAGAAAGGTTAATTATGAACCAACTTCTAAGAACCCTTTGTTGGAAGCTTCTGTTTCATTTTCTCCAAGATGAGTCCTTGAACTCCATATTTGGGAATGCAGACTCAGGCTGGCTTAGCGAAATCATTTCCTCATTCTAGCGGCCCCCAGATGCAGCGAATCTCTCCGATGGCCTGATGGAGCTGGGATTAACCAGAAACCACTTCAAACCACCCCAAACCGTCTAAAATGTGGTTTTGTTGCTTTTTCCATTTAGATGGAAGACCACCATCTTTTCAACATGTTGTCCCGGTTGCAAAAGTAAGAGGGTCTCAAGTTCTGGGACCACAATGAGAGATATACAATATTCCAGCGGCTACACCAATTAGGTCTGTTTGCTCCCAGCTCTGGGGAAGGTAAACGGTCTGTTACTTGGCGGGTAATGCATACCACATCGTGCCTCAGCCTCAAGGAAGCCTGAGAGGCCTCGTTTCTTTAGTGATAACTACAGGGGCATGGTACAGATTAGGGCCCCAGCACTCAGGCTCAGCCCGTTCCCCACCATTAGCTGTGCCAAGCAAGAGCTTGCCACCGCCCCACTGCAGCCTTCCCAGAAGGCTTCTGTTCTCTCCAGCCGTGCTTGGAAACTTCCTTACCGTAGATGGGCGCAAGACTGGTTTTTGTCTGCCCGGACACTTTTTGCTTCCTCTGCTATCTTCAACTCCATGTGACTCCACGGGGTCTTAACAGGAGACCATTCTGGTACCCTGCCCCTGGGCATCATGACTGGGCCAATCAGAGGATTGCAACCCTCTGTTTGGGTCAGGGATGGGCATGTGAGCCGTATTCCCTAGGACTTAGAGCTAGTGTGTAAAGACAGTCCTCCTCTTTAAAAGAAAAAAAATTTTTTTCTGCCCTATACGAATATACACCTAAGCTTCTAGGAATCAACATTCTTGCCTGATGGAGTGTTCCCGGCTGTAGCTGAAGCACAAAATAAATCCCAACGATAACAATAATAATAATAGTTAAATACTTAGATACTATTGACTCTGGCAAGCACTATTCTAAACACATACATTACCTCCCTGAATCCCCACAACTTTCCTCTGAGGTCAGTACCCTTACCACATCCCCCTTCTATATAGACTAGGAAAATGAGGCACAGGAAGGTTCAGTAACTTGCCCAAGGTTACAAAACAAGTGAGATGCAAATCCAGGCAATCTAGCTCCCCGAAACTTCACTCTTAACTTCACCCACAGAGCCAGCAAGGGAAAGAAGGAGAGATGTCATCAGTTAAGCGCCTGGAACTCAGGATGCCTGAAGCTACCACTGGATTTCTTAGCATTACAAAGCAATTCTTTCCCTTTGTTTGCATACCTCCTGTGTTTTGTTGTCTGTCTTTTGCAACCAAAGGAGTCCTGCTTCATGTATCCCTCCAATACATTCTCCCTGGGTAGAAGACAAGCTAGAAGCATCCCAATGTTTCCTAGAGTCGATTGAACAGGGCTTTGACTACAAACATAAAATCCCTTCTTCTGGTTCTATTATTAATCTTATTTCACCGACTCTGAAACTGAGGCTGGAAGAGGTTAAGTCACGCCTCCAAAACTGCATAGCTGATAAGTAACACGTATGCCTGAGTCCCCTCAAGTCTGCCTGACCCTATGTCCATGACCCCAGCTACCTCTATCCCAATCCATAGTATCATCACTATGCTGATTTGTAATGCCTAGCCCAGCTGCTTCCAACATCAACACAAAGGTTCATAGTAGAAATGCAGATGCCAAGACAGTTAAAAGTGGGTGTTGTTAATTTTTTAAGTAATCTCTACCTCCTACCTGGGGCTTGAACTCAACCCTGAGATCAAGAATCACATGCTCTACCAACAGCAGCCAGGCGGCACTAAATTTGGTGCCCCCCCCTTTTTTTGAGAGAGAGTAAGAGAGTGTGCGAGTGTGGGGGAGGGGCAGAGGGAGAGAGGGAATCCCAAGCAGGCTCCATGCTCAGCACAGAACCCGACATGGGGCTCGATCTCACAACCGTGAGATCATGACCTAAACTGGAATCAAGAGTTAGATGCTTAACTGACTGAGCCACCCAGGTGCCCCTAAATTTGGTGCTTTTTAACAATAATTTAATTGATATATAATTCACATGTTACACAATTCACACAGTAAAATGTACAACTAAATAATTTGTAGCATATTAACAGAGTTGTACGGGCATCACCGAGATCAACTTCAGAATATGTCATCACCTGTAGTCTTTCGCAGTCACTTTCCAGATCTCTATAAATTTGCCAATTCTAGACATTTCATATCAGTAGAATCAAAAAATATATGACATTTGTGTCTGGCTCCTTTCACTCAAAATAACGTTTTCAAGATTCATCAATGTTGTAGTATGTATCAGTACTTAGTTTCTTTTTATTGCTAACTCTGGAAATTCTATGGATATATTGCATCTTATTTACCCATTCATCAGTTGATGGATACTTGTGGGGGGTTTTTGTTCACTTTTTGGGTATTATAAAAAAAATCCTGCTGTAAATATTTGTGCCCATATTTTCCCGTTATCTTTTTTTTTTTTTTTTTTTTTTTGTTTTTTGTTTTTTTTGGTATGTACCCAGGAATTGCTGGGCTGGCTCTAGGGTATCTCCATATTTAACCTTTTGAAGAACTTCCAGACTATTTTCCAAAATCGCTACACAATTTTACATTCTCACCAACAAGGTATGAGAGTTCAAATTTCTCCACAACCTCACCAACACTTTTTATTATCCATCTTTTTTATTCTAGCCATCCTAAGGAGTGTATCTCGACATGGTTTTGATTTGCATTTCTCTGATGGTTAAAAATACGAGCATCGTTTCACATGCTTATTGGCCATTTGTATGAATATATTGGAGAAATGTCTATTCAGATCCTTCGCCCAATTAATTGCATTGTCTTTTTATTATTGAGTTGTAAGAGATCTTTATATATTCTGTAAATTCCCTTATCAAATATCATTGGTGAATATTTTCTCTCATTCTATGAGTTGTCTTTTTACTTAAAAAATGTTTTTTAAATGTTTATTTTGGGGGGGAGGGGCAGAGAGAGAGGGAGACAGAGAATCTAAAATAGGCTCTGTGCTGACAGCACAGAGCCCTACCTGAGATTCAAACCCACCAACTGTGAGATCATGATGTGAGCTGAGGTTGGACACTCAACTGACTGAGCCACCCAGGCACCCTTCTTTTTGCTTTTTTGATGCTATCCTGTGAAGCCTGAAAGGTTTTAATTTTTATGGAGCCCGATTTATCATTGTTTCTTTAGTTGCTTTTACTTTTGGCATCATATGTAAGAAATAATGACCTGATCCAAGGTTTATGAAGATTTATTCCTGTGTTTTCTTCTAAGCATTTTATAGTTTTAGCTCTTACATTCAGGTCTTTGATCCATTTTGAATTTATTATGTATGTATATGGTGTGAGGTAGGGTGTCCAGCTTCGTTCTTTTGCATGTGGACATCCAGTTATCCCAGCAGCATCTGTCAAAAAGACTATTCTTTCTCTGTTCAGTTGTTTTGGCACAGTTGTCAAAAATCAATGGACTGTAGGTGCGCCTGGGTGGCTCAGTTGGTTAAGCTTTGGACTCTTATTTTGACTCAGGTTATGATCTCACACTTTCATGAGTTTGAGCCCCATGTCGGGCTCTGCGCTGTCACTGCATCTTGCTTGTCATTCTCCCTCTGTGCCTCTCACCCGTGCTCTCTCTCTCAAAATAAATAAACTTAAAAAAAATCAATTGATTGTAAATGTGAGGGTTTATTACTGGATTCACAATTCTATTCCCATTGGTCACAATATCCTGATTATTGTTGCCCTGTATTAAGTTTTTAATGTAAGAAGTGGGAGTCCTTTGCTTTTGTGGGTTTTTAAAAGATTGTTTTATTTATTCTGGGTCTTTTGCATTTCTGTGTGAATTTTAGGATCACCTTATCAATTTCTGCAAAGAAACCAACTGGGATTTTGATAGGGACTGCATTATGTCTATAGATCATGGGGGAGTATTGCCATCTTAACAATATTAAATTTCTGATCCATGAACATGGGATGTCTTTCCATTTATTTAGGCCTTATTTTGTCTCTTTCAACATTATTTTATAGTTTTCAGAGTATAGGTTTTACATTCTTTTGTTAAATGTATTCTTTCTAAGTATTTTATTCTTTTTAATGCTTTTGTAAAATGAAATTTACTTAATTTTAATTTCAGATTGTTCATTGTTGGTAGATAGAAATAGTTGGTTTTTAAATATTGATCTTGTATTCTGCAATCTTGCTGAACTTCGCTGCAATAGTGTTTTAGTGGATTCCTTAGGATTTTCTATATGTAAGATCATGCCAGCTGCAAATAAAGATAATTTTACATATTTATTTCCAATTTGGATGCCTTTTATCTCATTTTCTTGCCTAAGTAGCTTAGCTAGAAATTGCAGTACAATGTTGAATAAAAATGGTAAGAGCACACATCTCTGTCTTGCTCCTGATCTAAGGGGGAAAGTATTTAGTTTTTCACCATGTAGTATGATGTGAATTTTTCATAGATGCCTTTCATCAATTTGAGGAAGTTCTCTTCTATTCCTAGTTTATTGCGTGTTTTTATATCACAATGGTGAAAATTAGTTTTAAAAAGAGACCTTTGCGTGGTGCCTGGGTGGCTCAGTCAGTTAAACGTCCAGCTTCGGCTCAGGTCTTGATCTCACAGCTTGTGAGTTCGAGCCCCGCATTGGGCTCTGTGCTGACAGCTCAGAGCCTGGAGCCTGCTTCAGATTCTGTGTCTCCCTCTCTCTGTCCCTCCCCTGCTTGAACTCTGTCTGGCTCTCTCAAAAATAAACATTTCAAAAAATTTAAAAAAATAAATAAAATAAATAAATAAAATAAAAAATAAAAAGAGACCTTGAGGCTTTCAGATAAAGACAGAGCACTGAACACACATACGATTTTGTTCCCTCTTGGACATGGAAACCATTTAATTTAAACTAGAGTAAAAGTTATTTTGTTTTGTTTTGTTGTTGTTTTGTTTTTTTGCAAGAAGCCACAGGTCTGAGAGAATGAAAAGGAGACGACAAAAGAAAGTACTTAAAGCTGGGAAAAGCCAAATCTAAGCCAACACACAAAAGTCAATAACCAACCGAATCCTCCAAAAGTCAGGAATTCATACTCACGTAATTCTCGAAGTACAGATGAAGGGTGGGGAGGACAGAAGAAGGAAAATCGGTTAAAAGCCAGCAAAAAAAGTGGATGGCTTCCCACATCTGCTCCCTGGATCACCCTTCACTCCAGGATGCAGGGCACGCATCCCTCCTCCACTCCTCTTAAGAAAGGAGGTTGATTTCCTGGAGAGTGTGACACAGAGGATGTGTGACTGTCCATGATGAAGGGTGAGGCTCCAGACTGCTCCCTGCATGCCTCTACCCCCAGAGTTGGAAGGGTCTGACAAACCCAAAGTGGGAAAACATAAAGACATTTACATTCGGCGTTCCCCAAAAAAGAGTTCCCCCACAGCCCTCTACCTTTCACAAGCTCCAATCTTGGCTTGGTGTTTTTAGCCTCTTAGCTCCCCTCTCTTGAATAGGAGATTTAGAGACATCTGAGAAGAGCCTTTAACAGGACCTAAAACAAGGAACTTAACAACAGCAGAGGAGTCTGAGAAAAGAAAGCTTTAAATCATCGTTAATTTTCTCTGATGAGAAAATACACTGCAGACATGAAGTAAGAGGCAGAAATGACAAAACAGAAATGTACAGAACAACAAAAGAATGGCTCTTGGAAATTGGAAACATGATGTAAGAAATGAAGAACTTAATAGAAGAAATGGAAGGCAAAGATGAGGTGTATTCGTTTCCTAGGACGGCTCTAACCAGTCCCACAGACTGGGGCCCTTAAAGCAATAGAGATTTATTGTCTCACAGTTCTGGAGGCCGGAAGTCCAAAATCAAGGTACTGGCAGAGATTAGTTCTCTCTGAGGACTCTACACGGGGAATCTGTTCCTTACCTCTCTCCTCCCTTCCCGGGGGGTTTGCTGGCAATTTTTGATGTCCCACAACTTGTAGAAATACCACCTCAGTCTCTGTCTTCATTTTCACCGGTGTTCTCTCTTGTGTCTGTGTCCAAAGTGCCCATGCAATAATGATGCCAGTCATGTTGGATTAGGACCTGCCTGTTGATTTCACTTTAACTTGAGTAGCTCTGCGAAGACCCTATTTCCATATAAGGCCACGTTCACAGACACTGAGGGTTAGGGGTTCGGTATCTTTTGTGGGGGGGGGGGGACACAATTCAGCCCATAGCATGAGGTTGTTTCTCTCTAAAAAGAACAAAAACATAGAAAGAATATAAGACAGAAATCACAAGAAAATCAGAGGAGGTACAATAGCTGAATAACAGAAATTCCAGAAAGAAAAAGGAGAGAAAATGAACTCATCAGTGAAATAGTTTAAGGAAATTTCCCAACACTGAATGACTTGAATTTGGGGACTGAAAGCGCCCACTGGGCATTCAGCACAGCTGTGAAAATAGATCCACGCCAAAGAGCATGGTTATGAAGTGTCAGTGTACTGGGGACACAGAAGAGCTTACTTTATTGTATTGTATTTTAGATTTTATTTTTAAGTAATCTCTGCATCCAACATGGGGCTCAAACTCACAACCTTGGGATCAAGAGTCACATGCTCTACCAAGTGAGCCAGCCAGGAGCCCCCAGAAAAGCTTCTTTAAATGTCCAGAAGAAAAAATATGTCCAGTGCACAGGATTGGGGACCAGAAGGCTTTAGGCTTCTCATCAGTGTCATCAGATGTGAGGAAGGAAAATGGCTTCGGGGGGATTGTGCCAGGTGGGTATGAAAGAAGAGGAAAGACATCGCTGGTCTTGAAAAGTCTGAACGAATAGAGCCCCCCCCCCCCCCGCCACACACACACCCATCCTTTCTCAGGAAGCTACTGGAGGATGAGCTCCACCAAAATAAGGAAGTAAAACAACAAAGAGGAAAACTGGGAGGACAGGAGATATAACAGAGAAGAGAAGGACATACCGGGATGGTGGTCAAGGGAAGTCCCACCGTGAAAGCCGGGCCCCGGCCTGGATGGGGACAGGTCAGGAGACACTAGGAGAGAGGTCTCTAAGAAGCTAAAATGAGGACAACCTGAAGCCAGGGAATCTGTCGGCAAGCAACGAGCCAGCAGGCCAGTTGGTGTGCCCCTTAGCCTTGGTTTTCACTCTCCACCGTGCACTTCCTCGCCTTTTCCGACCAGCAGTTTCAGGAGGCTATCCCTGTGGATTGCCAACACTGGACTCCCTCGCCCTTGGCTTCCCATTGTGTTGGCTAATGAGTAGCATTGGCAGGAGATGAGAGGGGATGAAGCAAGGGTGGTCAAATGGATTTTACGCTCCTCCCTGCCTGCTTTGATGCCACCATTTTGGCAGTGGTTACATTATCCCTCCCCAACCACAAATCTTCCAAGACTGCCTCTCCTCCAGAGCTCTAAATCCACTGGGCTCCAGTAACCCTCTTTCCCCTCTTTGTCCTTCAGGCCTGGCACTGGTAATGGCTTCCCGCTGTTGCTAAAGGCTGGGGGTATCTCTTCATCCTAGTCCACACCTCTCTCAATAGCCCTTTCATGTAGAGCCCTAGGGATGGAACCTCTCGGTGACAGGCTCTGTATGACCAGGGTCCTGACTAAGCCTACGTATGTCTGTTTTTGAATTGGTGACAAATGTGTAGAGAAATAAGCAGACAAAAAAATAATAACTCCAGAAAAACAATTGTGCGGGAAAGACAAAGTAATTACAATTTTACCATAAAACTCCCCTGTGATTTACACTTACATATATAGTCAAAATAATATAAATACTGATAGTGATCTAATCAAACATGATATACAGAAGGTGGGGCAGGGGGTAGGGAGAAGTCGACATTTGTAGATTGAAATGGGCAGAAGGAAAGAGAGCTAAAATCTCATCTTCCATAGTAGATGGAAAACAGGAAAGAGCCCACTGGGCAGAATTCTTATGACATATGAAAAAACATACCAAAGAGTGATAAGAAATAAAAAAAGAGTTTCCTCTGAGAAACAGGAAATGGAAGAGAAGGGAGGCAGGACCGGAAATCTGGACCGCTGTTACTCTTAATGTATTAGTCAGCTAGGGATGCATAACAAAACACCACCAATTGGGTGGCTTCAAGAACAGATATTTATTTGTTCCTAGTTGTGGAGGCCGGAAGTCTAAGATCCAGATACCTGCAGCGGAGGGG
>CM053574.1:44474465-44606596 GCA_028646485.1 Cryptoprocta ferox | reverse complement strand
ATCTCCAAATAGGTCACTTTGGGAGCTGGAGTTTCAACATATGAATCTGCCGGGAACACAATTCAAACCATAACACCTAACATGACTTGATTCAGGAGATTCTTTAGACTATGCATATGTGGATTACCGTGTATCTAGGGAGCATCCACTGTGCGTTAAAGTGTCCTGATATAAAGGTCAGGATTAAGGGCCTAAAGACATAGGCTAATGGTGGACGTTGGTTACGCGTATGCTTCTTATGAGTCCTGCCTTCAGGTCACATGGGAGACTTGGCATCAAGGGCCGCAGATACGGACCAGACTCACAGAAAGACCTTGCAGAGCAGAAGCAATTACATGTGTAACTGAAACTTCATCCCTTCCCCAACCCACAACCTCAGACCACAGAATTCCCCAACTTTAGGCACATTTCCCAGGGTTCACATTAGAGGAGGTGGACTGGGCATGAAAAGGTGACTGGGAACGCAAAGTGGGATTAATCTTCAGCCTGGCTCTCCCAGAGTTCCAGGTGCCTCTACCTGGCTTCAGTTCACTCCCAGTTTTAACAACACAGACAGGATGGAAAACACTGTTTTTCTGCTCAGAGTCTCTGCTTGGATACGGGAGGGTGAAGGGAGTGGACTGGAGGGAGTGAAGTTGGAGCTGGTTCTTTCTGATTCTTGGTCAATTTCTGTTTATGTTCTTACAGGCCGGTAAAATGGTGCTGTAGACAAGTTAATGCTCAAAATATTTGCTGCCCCTCCCCATGGCACCCAACCTGGAGGCAACAATACATCCCTAGCCTGTGTGGTCATGGGATTCTTTGGCTAACAAAATGTGAGCAGAAGTGATGTGTGTCTCCTCTAAGCAGGGGCTGGAAGGCGCCAACCATGTTTTGCTGTCCCTTCTGCCTCAAGCCAGACAATAATATCTCAGAGTAAGCCTGGGTTCCAGAGTAAAAAGGACCGGAAGTAAAGCTGAGAAAGACGCACAGCCTGGGTAAGAAACAAACCTTTGCAGACTTGAAGTCATGTTATAGCAGCAGAACACGGCCAGAGCTGCCTAATTCAGGTGGGGATTTCTTCAACTGGAAGCTGTCCGGCAGCTGCCCGTGAACTCACATGGCCATCACGCTTTCTGCCTAATACAGATCCTTTTTTCTTCAGGGAGAAAGTCATTTATAGGAAGAGAAGTGAGCGTCATGCCAAAATTGTCTGGATCCTTCTTGGTCTGCAGTGGAGATATATACACATCTCCTACTGGTTATTTTTCTCTGGAGAGCCCTAACTAACACATAGTGGTTTAAATAAAAGCAAAGTTTATGTCTCACCTATAGGGGTCAGGGGCTAGGCAGGGAGCCTGGGAATGACATCAGGGACCCAGGCTCTATCTTTCAGCCCTTCTTGTTCTCTGTAGGTAGTTTCCATCCTTAAAATGACCTCTTGGTCCATGATGACTGACAGAGTTCCAGCCATCACCTCAAAGTTCCAAGCCCGAAGCCTGAAGAATCAGGCAAAATTAAAGCATCCTTGCCTCCCTCCCATCATTCAAGGGCAATAAGAGTCTGTACTGCATAACTGGAAGATGCCCTTGTTCTTATATTCAAATGTGGCCCTTCCAATCAGACTCACTTCAGTCTGGCTATACACTTGGCAACACTGGGCAACAGGTGTCGAGGCGTAAGGACTGTCATGTTTGTGTACGGTCTGCAACTCTGCAACGGTTGTTTGATGGGAGGTCAGGTCAGACTCTCATTTTCAGGGTGGACTCCTAGCAGGCAAAGACTTAGGGTGGGCAGAGTGAAGGCAAATAAATATGCTGACAAACAACAAAGGAAGAGAAAGCAGCGAAGCAGAGGCATACAAAAGGCAGGAAACAAAAGATTAAGCCCTCAGAGGACAAGGGTGGGGGGCTGCTGGCCCCCAGCTGGGCTCCCCACAAAGGGCCTGCTGCCTCTTGGGATGCTCGCCCCTGCTGCCCCGCCCCTGCTGCCCCGGTGGCCCTGAAACGGGAGAGCCTGTTCTCCAAGAGAGTTGTAAAGCACAGCCAGAATCTTCCGCGTGGGGAGGACTCCGGGAAGGGGTTCGTGAAGATCTCAGCTAGACTGCCATCTCGAGAGGGCCTCTGGCTCTAGCTGCCAACTAACTGCTGGGGCCTGGGCACCCGTGCTCTGCCAGATGTGCCTTCACCCCTCCTCCACCCTGTCCTCAACTAGGCTGGCAGCAGCCCGGGCCCCCTCCCGCTTTCCCAGGGACACGCTGTCCCAGCAGAGAGAGGGGTGCGGTGAGAGTCTTGCAGTTCTTGCGTTTCATTCTTAACCACGCGGCAGGAGGGCTTCCCCACTCCACATTTCTGGTAAGGACACTGCGGGCCCAGTCGCTCCGAGAGCCCAGTGGCCCTCGACCCCGCCTCTCGGGCCAGGCCCTTTCCCCGCCCCCTTCCCCTTCTCCGTCCCCATTCCCACTCCTACCCCTTTCTGGTCCCCCACCTTCCCCATCCCCGGCTCCATCCCCATCCCCTTCCTGCCGGCCCCCCTCCCTGGTCCTATTCCCCTAGGCCCCAGGGGCCCAGGCACAGCAGCCTCCCCGCAGGCCAGAGCCTCGACAGCCCTCCTTCAGCAGCTGACTCTATCAAGCACTATCTTCAGATGTCTGGGTTGGGGGGGGGGGGACTTTCGCAGACACTGAAGTGGATGGTGACGTGGAAGCCTCACCTGCTGTCAGGAACAAAGGCTTCCTGCGTCAGGGTGAGTCCAGAACGACTCACTCAAGCACAGGAGTGTGACTAAGATGAGAGCAGAATGCAGAGCCCAGCTGACAGCGCGCGATTAGATCTGCTCCTAACGGGTCCAAGGAGAAACATACAAGGTGAAGCGCATGGGCTGGCCACGGCCACAGCCACGCTGCTGGCTCACACTCACTGGAGCCTACTCTCCAGCCTGCTTCCCTCTCCCGCGGCAGGGACTCCCTGTTATGGCTCTGAATGGTCCCATCCTTGTAACCAGTGGGCACCTGAAGGCGACGTGAGGTATCCCTTAGCAAAGCTACTGTGGTTCCACATGCGGCCTCAAAGGTAGCAAATGGCAGGTGTGCCGGGTACCCGAGTTACTCGGTGGAGCAGGGAACTGGCATTTTGTAGGTATCTAGGAGGACCCGGGACCTCATCAGCTCACTAAATCTTTATGTTACCATTCTACAGAGAAAGAAACCAAGGTTCAGAGAGGCTCAATAATTCTCTAACGGCCACAGAGAGGCCCAGTAAGTCTTAATTACAAGTCTTTTCACAAATGCTCCCCCCAGAGTTACATGAGCTGGTGGAATAAATTTTTAAAACACCATATTAAAGAAAGTGAAGTGGGTTTCTTTCCAGCAGGACTTCTCAGAGCCTTTGATATACTAATGATCACTGTGAAACTCCAAGAGGGCTTCTATATTACACGGGATTTCAACCAAACTTATTTGGCCAGAGCTAGGCATCTGGCCTAACTCAAGTTCAAGGAACATACTTTGGAGGAAGCTGCCCATTCAGCCTCTTGAAGACTAAAAGCCAAGACTCTGGATCAGACAGCCTTGCTTCAAATCCCAATTCCTCCACTTACTAGCTGGGTGGCCTTGGGCAAGTTCCTTATGATCTCTCCCCGTGCTCCAGTTTCTTCATTTGTAAAACAGGCAGGCAGCAATTTCTTCATTCCACAACCATTTATCCAGCACAGACTGCCAAGAACCCTTGTAGCCACTGAGGGCTCTCTCAGTGCTTACCTCAGAGAATGTGACACATGGGAGTGTATTCCAGGGAGCAGTACATTTTTTTCTCTAAGGGGCCAGATAATAAATATTTTGGGCGCCGTGGGCCACACGATCTCCACTGTGACAACTCCACTCTGCCTTTGTAGCAGGAAAGCAGCCACAGACAGTACATGAACGAATGGGCGTGGCTGTGTGCCAATAAAACTTTATTTATAGACACCGGAATCTGAATTTTATGTATTTTTCGTATTGCAAATATTATCCCTTAAAAATTCCTTGCAACCACTTAAACGATGTAAAATCCATTCTGAGCTCGCGGGCTGTACAAAAACAGGCAGTGGGGAAGGAGTTGGCACACGGGCTGTCATTTGCCCATCCTGACTATATTCTATAGTGTTTTTGTGAGGATTGAGTGAATTAATATAAGGCACTAAACACAGTACCAAGGGAGTGTGCTGTTCTGGCTACTTAAATAAATTTTGCTACGGTGATGCCGTTCCACATTGAGTAGAAGGGATTTACAGAGTCAGGATGAAATGAGGAATTGTCATAGCTCTGGGAACACACAAAAAAAAGGGTCCGAGGCAACTGTGGTTCCGCCACTCACGCCCGCCATTCCTAGTTGACAGAGTGCTTTTCAAGTGTAAATCCCCACTAGGGATTTCTGGGGCTTCTACGGAAGAGTAGGGAGCCCAGGCAGTGGTTGGCCCTCGGCCTCCACTCAGCAGCCACCAATGGTCCCCACGTCTTGCCGGCCCGAGGCCAGCTGGCCCCTCTGTCCACAGCAGCTGCTGATTGCTTCGGGATGAATGGAGGTGCTGGCAATTCTCCCACTTATTAGCCTATTTGTTTGCTGCCTTCGTCTGCATTGTCAGGACGATCCCTGCACGCAGGAGTCTCATGGAACGTTACAGTAGAATTTATTAGAGGGACTTGCCTCTTGGGAATGCCTCCCATTCACACATGTTCCACCCTGGCAGATTGTTATAATTCCAGCCAATGAGGTGAGTCTCCTGTAAGACTTCTCCAAATGGGTACAGATTTCTTTAAATGTAAAGAGGCAATGAATACAACTGATAGATCTGCCTCACTCCCCTACACGGAGCTCTCCTCCTGCTGAGGCTGCTGTGACGGCTGAATGACTCGGGCTGAAAAAATGGTTCTCATCTACGATTCACTCTCCACGAGTGTATTTGTGGCCGATCTGATGGACTGCAGCTCAAACTTCTCTGTGCCAGGTGTTCCTGACATTTAGGCATGAATGAAACATCCGACTGTCAATCAGTACACACGCCCATATCCACCTAGGACGTGCACATACATATTGCATACATGTATACACATATATACGCAGGTACAGTACATGTGGGTAATCCACAACTAACACTTAGTAATCAATCTCCTACTGTGTACTGATGCCAGGCACCCGGTCGACCTCTAATTCTCCCACTGACTCGAAACTTCTTCTTCTTGGGTAATAACAGAACAGTGAACATCATTAAAAAAAATCAAACTTTTAATGAAGAAAAGCCATATTCATTGTAACACTGTGTGAAGATGCAGAAACACCAAGCGGCAGTCAAAAAGACCACCGGACTTGATTTACATGTGACCTTTGCCCAACTGCTCTGGGCCAGCGGGGGTGGGGGTGGGGTGGGGGGGGGGGAGACATATATAAAATATAAGAACAAGACAAAACAATCACAAACCAAACCTTTCTCATTCCCAGCATGACATCAGAAGCATTACACTGAATGTTCTGGAAGGAGAGTTGGTCCCTATTATTAAAACCCTGACAAAACAGAAGCAACCCTAGGGGGCACTGGCCCATTGCCCCTGGGGATCAGAGACCTGGGAGAAGTAGAGTTTGTTTCAGAGATGAAGAAAATGAGCCTAGGGAGGCTGACTTGCCCAAGGTCACCCAGTCAAGTAGAGGTGGGAGCCTACTACAGTTCTGACTCCAAGCGTGTACCTCACTGTTTCCAGGAATCACATCCGTTTGGTGTTTTGCCCTGTTATTTGAGAGTCCCTGGGGTTGGCAGAACCGGTATGATGGCCTGGGCAGGTCCTGGTTTGGCCTACATGGCAACACCCATCACTGCCAGCAGGCCCGTGGGTCTGGCATTTAAAGCTACAGTGCTTGGCACTGGCCTCCTGCTCCGGTCCCATTTTAGACAGGAAAGTGCAACTTTTCGAAAAGTTGGTGTTGGGTATTTAGTGTCCTTCTTTCCTGACTCCTTCAAGCCTCTCAGCCAGCATTCCATTTAGAATTCCGATGGCCCCAGGGAGTGCTCCACAACTGAAGAGTTGACTAAATCAGCCTTGTAGGGTCCCCCGATTGCTCCGGATGGGTTTGGTCCAGGGAAGGAATGGCAAATGAGTCTTACCACACAGGAACATGGGGTCACCAAGGCTGCAGAGCTGTGGTGAGGCTTTGGAGTCTGAATTCAGCTGAAAAAAGAGTACTGGGACTGATTAGTGAGGCCTGGCACAGCTCGAGATGGGGGTGGGGGGAGGAAGGTATGGGTGTGGTCACTTGAATGCCAGGTCTAGGTCAAGAGCACCTGCAGGAGGTGGGGGCCAATTGCAGTCTGCATCCACTCGCGTATCCCCATTAGCTGTGTTCTGGCAAAGCACTGGATCTGTCATTGGGACTCGCAATGCCTAGTCACCAGGTGCCCTAGAGTGAGCCCCCGGTCGCAGTCTTGGGATTAATGCCTGGAGAGAAGGTAGGCTTCCCAGGCAGAACAGAACACCTGGATATCTACTTTCACTTCAGGGTCTGCCCTGACTTGAGCCCCTCCTCCATCTTTCCAGACGTGTTCTATGACCTTTTCTAGAAAAATCAGAGCCTCCCCTGTACTATTCAGTGGCCCATTTCTATTGCCCTTAACAGAATTCCGACTGCCAGGGAAAAGATCGTGCCTTCCTGACAATTACTCTATTAGGAGCAGCCAGAACGGACCCTGGCTTCTTGGACAATTAGTAAACTGGACCTTTCAAGAGGACGGTGCTGAATCTTTCCTTGCTGGGATTTTAAGGTTTCAGAGTAGGTCTTCAGAACTGCTCGGTTAGGGGCTAGACAGACCACAGGCCTCCCCGACACGCAACTTCTCTTCGCTGCGCCAGGCAGAGGCGGACTGGTTGCCGCGTCCCAGGATTATGAGAGCAGAGCAGAAGCTTGTGTCCCTTCCGGCTTCAGAGACCATCCTATCCTTGAGCAGGATGAATTCAGCCAGCGTCGTTTACCATGTTGCTTTCATACCCCAGCCACGTTCCTCAGTGGGGGTCTGGACGTGTGTCAAGGCAGGGTTTAGCTGTGGACAAGCCATTGCCTCCCCTCTTGTCCTCATGACCAGAAAGGATCCAACTTCCTGCCATAGGCCTCTATCTAGTGTGAGAGGCAGCTGCCATCCTCCAGTGTGGAGCCGGGGCCACCAGCAGTGGGGACCCTCACACACAGGACTCCTCAGGTACCAAAGAAAGCCGAGAGGTGGGGGATACAACCAATCACCTGTCCGTAGCCGCAATGGTCCCTGGGAAACAGGAGACGCCATCTGATCCCTGCCCTTCCACCCTTCCAGATCCTTCCCGAGACTTCTGAGGAGCCAGACCTGGGTTATGACTCTGTGCTGGAAACTAAGGACAAAGGAGAACATAGCTTTCTACATTTCCTTTTAGCAGGATGAGCCCGTTTTCCAGTTGGGGTCCTGCACCATTTTATACCGTGTTCCTTTCAGTGCTAGTTCAAGGGCAGACTCAGGACAAAGAAGAGTAATGAGGGGTGGATCCTGAAGTGTCTCAAGTGGTTTCCATAGCCTCTGGAAAGGTACAGTGACGGCCGCGGCCACTCAGCAGTGGTCTCCCTGGCACGCGGCAGGAAGCCAGCCAGCCTCGGGTCGTCTTCCGAGGGTCTGCAGGCATCCCCTGAACCGTTGTCGGCGGCCATCTCCTTCTTGATAAATCGCTGTAACCGATCTCAAAGGATGTGCTCAGACACACGAAGATGGTTTTCTTCCAAAATCTGGACATTCTTTTGTTCCATTAGGTTTGCTGCTGCAGCTCTGATCTGAGATATGTACACCTAAATCCACTTGTGCTCTTGGCCTCCTCTTCCCATTGGAAATGACCCCCGAGCTAAAAATCCGAGTACAAAAAGGAACCATTTTCCTAAGGGCTAAAATGTATACACAAGGAAATAAAGATTTCAGTGTAAATTTTACTATTTTATTTGTGAAAAAACTACAAGCAGAATTCATAAATAGACATTTCTATTTAAAGCAGGAAAATGATAAAGTGGCTTCTAATAACATAGTCGTGCACATGCCAGTAACAGGAATATATTAACATCTTTTATTTGCTAGACAAAGAGCAGTGTCCAATATAAATTTCCCCCAAACATTTAAGACCTGTGAATTTCTGACCAGTTCACAAAACCACCAACCGACACTTTAGCATGAAGAAAAAAACAAACCTAACAGACTGTCAGCTCTAAAGACGTTACAGAGCAGAAACTTCCAAAAGCGTTATACAAGCTGTCTTTCTGGGCAAATGAAAAATATAGCTCGTATAATACATTAACGAAAATTCACAAGATAAGATTATGTTTTGACATACTTAACAAGCATTCTCTATTTGTCTCCAACAAACAAAGCTAAGGAAATAATGTAACCATCTTTACACAGTAAATTAAGGTTACAAGTCATACACAAGAACAGAACTGCTTGCGCATTAAAAACTGTTCAGCTCCATTGTCATACTCTAAATGTTGGCTCTTAAACCATTTTCGGTTACATACAAGCAAAGGTTATTATATATTCAGCAATTAATAAATTTTCAATAATTTAAGATACGGTAGCTTAAAAAAGTAGACTGAGAATGGTCTTGATAAGGCAGGTGAGACATCTTAGTGGAACTATAAACTCACAGAAACTTCTGCCAATGTTTTTAAATATCCAGATTGAAACTGAAAGGTTCGATCTGAGTATTTTGTGGGTGTCGAGATGTCTTTCCCTTTTTTCTTCTTTTAAACTGCATGACTCAAGTAGAGCACGTTGGGTAAGCTCTGTTGTGTGCGCACGCACGAGTGTGACAGAGCGTGTGGTATGAAAACAAATGGAAACTTGCAAGCGTTAACACTGTGCTTTTGTTTTTTTGTTTTGTTTTTATAACCTGCTTACTGTGCCACTGAATACCAAATATTTCTGGTCCTCTTTTTTAATATATATCTTTATAAACTACACTAGTGTTTTTACGCGCTGCCTACAAATTGTAGGGCAAACTGCAATTGTAGAGGAATTCCATTTCCAGAATACGCGCCTGAGGGAGGTCTTCAGTTTCGGAAATTCCAAGTGTAGAGTCCCTACCACCTCACTACCTCAACACGGTACACCGCAGTGGCTGGAGGACTGGCCCAAAGGCATGTGACTGTAGAGAAGTTCCAGGGTCAGCTGCAGTTTCTAGCAAATTGGCAATTTCCTCTCACCTGTTCTAAAAGCAACCCTCCCTTCCTTCGCCCCTCCCAATGCTTTCATGTGTTCTTTATCACGGAGGCAAAACTGAAAAACCAAGACATTGGCAATGAATTAATTAGCAGCCTATGAGTAGCTGGTTAATCAGCTTTTTCCACTAATCTAGGGGTCCAATCACTTTACATGAAACTGATTTTGAGAAAGTACACAGTGTTTCTAAACAAAGTGCATACCAACACTTATTGGTTCAAAAAGCAGTGCAACCCACGAGTTTGGTGGCATTTAAATTTTTTTAAAAAGTTAATTAAAAAACGTAGCAATTCCTTACATCTCTGGAAAATAAATATGGCTGACTAATTTACCCTCCCTGAGACCCTTAATAAAAGGAATATTAAAACTTTAGAAGGAATGTCTTTGCAATATCCCACTAATATTAAAATGTGGATTTAAAATTCATAGTCAAATCACTATGTATTATATATTCTGATGCTTACAGAAAGCATCTGATTTCCTTTGGTTCATTAATAAATACTTTAAAAATGTATTTAAAAAGAGAGCATAGCTTGCATCCCAGATACAAGCCTTGTTTTAAAAAGAGGGGAACAACTGTCCATGCGTTTGAGAACAGGACCACAAGCTACAAATGGCACTGCTTTACAGTCTACACCTTTGAGGACAGAATTTAAATTACGGTACATTAGTGACTACAGAATAGTTTTAATGTAAATGTGAAAGGAACCTTTCCTCTTGGCTACTCAAATCAAGCTGTTAATTGTTTCTTTTTACTCGTTGCCTCCACAGACAGGTACTTCTGTTCTTAAGCAAACCAGGTTTTTCACACCAAAATGTGGCCGCCCTCCCGTGAGTCCTTCAGTATGATCGCATAAAGGAAGGTAACACCAAGTTCCCATGCTTGAAATGGCTCTGAAGCCCACGAACCGCGTGGTTATGAATCTAAGTGTCAAACGGAAGAGACCCTAAATCCAAACAAAGCAGAACATCTGAGAAACAAGGAGGGGGTGGAATCTTATTAGTGGTCTTTTTTTGTTTGTTTTTGCAAGACAGTGAAAAATGAGTGAACAGAAAAGCTGAGAAAGACAAAGATCACACGCTCGCAGGAAGTATGAGCTTTCCCTGCAATTCTGGCCGCTAATGCTTAAACCATTCACCACTTGAGTTCCTTCCCACAGCAGGGAATCGAGAAATGTCTCTAAACACTGGAAATACTCCATGTCGGGAATGGATGTGCGTTTGAGAACCTTGGTGCAGTAAAAAACAAACACGAGTAGACTTCAAAGAAAAAGAATTCTCATAAACTAAACTGGCAGGGGAAGGAGAGGACTCGAGGCAAACCAATTTCAATTACAAAAACCACGACTGCAAGGTCACGTGCAAAGTGGTACTAGGGAGTTGCTTCTTGAATGGACCAAAAACACAGTTTAGACAGTTTTAGTTCTAAAACTAAGAGATTTACCTCAGACATGAGTGGAGGTCTGGAAAATGGATGGAATTCGAGTTACAGAATACCATATTTTCATGAGTGCTTATGTAAGAACAGCAATGCTAACATGTAACCGGAACTTACATGAATACTTGGCATTCTGGAGCTAGTTTGGTGACTTCTGGTTCGTCAAAGCCCTCCCAACTAAACCATTTGTGATTTGTCAGTTATTCCATTGCAAATGCAGGCTATCCGGAGCAGTCTTGAAATCTGAGATCACATTGTGTAAAAAATATATATTTTTATATCGTCCAGTACTCTTTAGACAAATGAGAGTGTCAAGTTCCCACGTGGGTTGGAACATACTTCATGTAGGACTGATTTTAATTTAATTTCAGCACTCTCCTAGAAGGGACTGTCCCAGATCTGTAACTGTTCAATGTTGTATTCACTTCACAGTGTATCAAGCACCAGCGTTGCCATGGATTGGTTTCAAATAACCCTTTATATATAATTTTATATTTATATATATATAGTTATATCAAAACTGATAGTACATAGTATAACTGGAAGAAAGAACTAAACTTAAAAGGATATGCTGAAAGGATGGAGTCTGTGAACACAATAAATAAAAGTCCCCTCCCCCCGCCCAGCCCACCCCCCCAACAAAACAAGAACAAAAAACCAGTTGTCATGTACATGGAAAATTGTGCACAGCAGATTTTTTTTTTTTTTTATAAAAAGTAGATTCAGGAGCACATCCAATTATAAATGATTGTTAGGAAAATCATATAAAACAATGGAATACATAAAAGTGTCAAGAGTAATCGTCAGGGTGCGAAATTCCTTGGTGGCCAGATGCCCATGGCAAGCAGACATCATCCTGGCAGCTTCGCTAAGAGGCCGATGTCCACAGAAGATTCTCCAGGAGGTGCGAGCAGCATGGGCAGGTGGAGGATTTGAATTTCAGACCCTGATTCATAGTTTTCACAATTCCATGTGCAATTTCAGAAAGATTCATCATTTACTGCTGACATGTCGCCCTTCGGCGTGGAGGAACGCGAGGAGCTCTTGTCTGTGCTCTCCGAGCCCGAGCTGCTCTGGTTCTGCTGTTCGGACCCTGCACTGGAGGTCACTGTGGATGAGGACGTCGAGGAGGAGCGAGTCTTTTCCTTAAAGTCTGTGATAATGACGGTGACGTTGCCCACAGTCACTGCCAACTGCTGTGCGGTGCTCCTGTCCACGTTTTTCAGCCTGGGCCTGAAAGCAACACCCAGGGGAAGAGCCAATTAGATGAGCTATGGATTCAAAGTGACTTCCTCGTCAATACACACGCAGACTTCCCGCGGCGGCGGCAAGGAGTCGCCAGCACGGCGCACACACCAGAGCTTACGGCAAAGTCCGCTCATTAACTTTTAGCGATAGAGACCACCAGTGGTCACACAAAGCTTCTGGACCAAGGCCGAGTTATCATCAGCTGATCCTTCTCCTGTTCTGGCCTCAGTGATACGGAAGGAGCCCACATACATACCCATGTGTTCTCCAAGGGAACGGGCCTGCACCTAGCTCTTGCCCCCCACCCCTTCTTGGCCTGCAAACGCACAGGCACAAAACCACCCCCGGGGTTCTTGACTAGGACAAAGTCAAGCAGAGCAGCAATGCTGTATTTCAATCTAGTTTCAAATACCTTGAGGTGTGATTCGTTTCACTGGTCTTTGTCGTAGCATTTGCGGACTGTATACTGTTTGCTTCGCTAGGAGGATCTTTCAGAATATCGGACTTTGGTCTGGGGGGCGGGACGGAAACAAAAAGAGGCATTTAAAGCACGGCTCAGATTCACCTGCAAACTAGCCTACAAACTAGCCTACCGTGAGGAGTTGGCTGGGTACTTACTTTGTTTTCTTGTTGGTGTTTTTCTTGGTAACACTAGGACTAATTTCCTTGTCTTTCTCAGGCTTCTCCTTGTCTTGCTTTTCCACTTTCTCCTTTTTCTCCTTCTTCGGGGGCGGCGGGGTGGCGTACTGCTGTGCCACCTGCTGCGCCACCAGCTGTGAATTGATCCGAGGTTTTCTAAAACGTTTAAGGAAAGACACATCACTATTTGCTTTATAGTATTTCTCTCATTTTTTTTTTTTTTTTTTTTTTTGCCTTGGTCTTATAGTTTCTTAACATATTTTATTACTGGTATCCGGCAACTCCAAACCCAGTTACTTGTCATGTCTACAGTACTGTTCCCATGCAACAGGCAGAGAATCCCGTTCCTCCTTCAAATCCATCTCCTGCAGTCCAGCTGTTAGGACATACACACATGTGTCGCACGAACAGACACACCCCTCGCAGTACCAACATCTTTCAGCCCAGAAAACATGACACTGTTTCTAAGGGTGCAGAGAGCGCTTCCTGTGGGCTGTCAAGATTACAATGACTGACAGCTTTCAAATACTCCTGCTGCAGAGGGTTAATCTCATTTTATTAAATGGACACTGGTAATCCCCTGAAAGGAGAATGAAATTAGAAGTGTGACATTCACTCCTCAATCTAATTATTCCAACTTGGTCTGCTCCCCGCAGCTCTGTGATTGGCATGGACAACACACAGAGAGCAATGAAAGGTAACCGGGGTTCATACTCGTTCCCAAAGGGGGTGGAAGACTGAAAGTCACTATAAAAAAAAAAACCTCTCAGACAAGTGATACATTCATTGTGCCATCAACCATTATGTCCGAGCCAATCTCCAACTGACACCGGCTCTTAACACTATTGTTTACGAAATCTAAGTGCTGCCCAAACACTTTGCACAATGCATGAGCATTCAGACCCAAATGGGAAAGGGAGAAAGAAGAGCCTATGCATTATTTCTATACAATATTAACTTTCAAAGATTTCCCATCTAGAGCGCCGTTTATAACATAATAAAGTCTCCAGGAACACGGTAGGAAACAAATCCCCCAGACCGGTCATTTAATAAGGTGAAATGACTGGCTGCCACAACGCAAGCACCACCTCTAGACCCTACGGCTCCCTCTCATTCCCCACTGGGCAGAAGTGGGCTGGGGGAAAATAACTGGCCACAGTGGGTCTAGCTCATCACTGGGAAGCCCAGAGGGGGAACACGGGGGAGGGATAGGGGAGTGAAACATATGTAGGGGGGAAAAAAGCTTCCTTCTTAAATAATTCTGCCATTTTGGGGCAAGGAAACAAACAGTGGCTAAATGACATGCTGAACCCCTAAGCTAACCCCGAAGTTCCTGGAGCTTCTGAGAGCGGGTGCGACATGGATGAGGAGGAAAGCAGGACAAGGAGGAGACCGGTGGCTCACTCCTGTGTGTTCCCCAAGGTGAGCCTGAGCGTGGAAGGCGCTGGGTATGCTGAGCCTTTCGGTACTTGTTCGGTGGTAGGGTGGCTCTAGCAGAAAATGTACCCAACAAAGGTGTAAGCAAATTTCTATCGGTCTACAGCAGCACAGGCCTTGGTCATGGGGTGGTAACCATGAAACCCAGTCACAGGTACACCTCAGCCTGGATCACAGTCTATTGTCACCGGTAAGAGATTCAAACACAGACATGAAGTACCTCTAGAGAAAGGGAGGAAGGTATTTGCTGTAAGCCCCCAGAATCCCACGGGTTCGGAGAAAGGCCATTCTAAAGCATTCTATTCCTTCAAAGAGGAAGCATGCATGTGTTCATACTTACAAAGAAGATCATCACCTACAAATGTTACACAAGCACTCGCTGGGGACGCAAACAGATCAGATGTCTAAAGGGATTACTAGTTTAAATCAGTTACAACAAAATGCCATAAACTAAACAACACTCAGCTGTCAAAATGAAAGAAGTCAGCCAGAGTTAATACTGTGAATAAACCATAAAAACTATGAAAACACTACACGTGGAGGGAGAATTTCAATTAAGCCAGCACGTGCATTTTACTCCAGGGAAATGTGACGCGCAAGAACAAGAGAGGACACCAGGACGTCAGTCTAAGAGAACCTTCCGCAGACAGGGAATCCAAGGTTAACTGCCAGCTGGATCACCAGGCCCACCCAATCCGAGTCAGGGGTGCCTGTCTCCCTCCAGAACACCCTACGAAGTTCTGTCACTTACAATGCGGTACTGCAGCCGCCAGTCAACTGTACACTCCTCAGTGGCAACCTCACATCTTAATCATTCCTGTCGCCATGTCATTCAGCACAGTGGCAGGTGCTCAATAACGTTATCTGCCGGATGAATAAGGAATAGACCAACAGAGCAAGGTAAAATGAGGATAAACAAGAGGGCCCAAGCTTTGATGATCAGGAGGTCAACGCCGACTTCCGGGAGAGCAGGCCACATGGGATCAAGGGCTGTGATGACTGACGGACTGACAGAGCACTAGTACAGAGATGGCAGACAGGAATCCTTCTGAGAACTGTGGTGCGAAGGCAAGCGCGGCCCTGGCCATTATGGGAAAGGGGTAAGCAGGGTTTGAGACCACTATAAGAACAGAAAACTTAAATCATGTTGTATGCTGAAACAGACTGGAGGCAGGCAAGGGAGGTTAATTCAAGGGGTAAAGGAGAGACCGTACAATCAAGACAAATCCTGGGAAAGGAATGGGAACACTTTCTTCTGAGGCAGGAGAGGGATGCTAGGTAAAGGGGGGTTTATGGGCAAAACTTGGGAAAGAGAAGTCAGAGAAGAGATTCAGATACCACGGACCTTAGAAGCAGTGTCCAGTTCAGTGAGTGTAGCAGGCACTAGCATTAGCAGAAACGAGAGCTAACGATGAGCAGAGAGAAATGGAAATTGCTTACTTCTAGTATAGCTGACATACCAGTTACACTAGTTTCAGGTGACTCAACAACTCTATATGCTATGCTCACCCCAAGTGTAGCTACCATCAAAAAGGAAGCTACTTGTATCTCACAAATGGCCCTTAAGGGCATGAGCATGGGGACCATAAAGAAGCCTCGAGCCAGTCAGACATCACGCGCTGTCCAGGACGGAGTGCTCGCAAACAAGGCCGGCCTGCTGCGGCTCCGGGCACACTGGACGGCAGGCAGAGGTGCTCGCAGTGTTTCTGCACCTGATCATCCCCTAACACTTCAGCACGTGCACCAGGATCCACTACCTACAGGAAAAACTCTCCATGTACAGAAGGTAAAATGAGCTGTGACTCCTAATACGGAGCACACACGCACAGCCATGCAATGGGTTGTACCTGCTCCTAAGAAAATGAACGCTGGACCAGAAGAGGGAATGCTGCTCTCCGCCAGTGGTTAACCAAGCCACAACCTCCTCAACGACAAGGACCCAAGGCTATGTGGGATCGAATAATAACCAAATAAGCAAGAAATAGGGGATGGATGTCTGCTAAAAAACATTTGTGTTATTTCAAAGAGGTTTACTGTGTTTAATGTCATATATTTCCAAAGTCACAACCTAACTCCTCAGTCATTACTTGACCCTTCCTCACAGAAAACCCTCCAAAACAACCAAGGAGCTTTTATTATGTAAATTACTATCGCAAAAAAAAAAAAAAAAAAAAAGATTATGGCAGCTTTTTCAACCCTCCCCCGCCCAGCAACAAGTCCCAGAGAATTTCTAGGATCAGGGTATAGAGTATGGAGGAAATAAACCCAACCAATTTTTTTTTAAGATTTTAGTTTTAGGTAATCTCTACACCCAACAGGGGGCTCCAACTCACAACCCCGAGACCAAGAGCCACATGCTCTTCTGACTGAGCCGGCCAGGGGCCCCAAACTTATCCAATTGTTAACAAGCTGCACAGTGTTTTTCTCAATCAAGTGCACACCAATACTTACTGGTTCAAAAAGCAAAGCCAACTTTTTGGGAGGGAAAGGTTAAGAAGCCTAGAAGGCCCACTGGTGTGAACCTGCCACATCAAAGCGCCGCAGTGTTGGCACCGTTCAGGCGGCTCCTGCCATCTGTCCCCTGCTGCTTCCTAGGCTTAGGTTCTGACTGCAGGGGGGCGAACGGGAATGGCCCCTCTCCAGGACAGCGGCACACCCTTCACGCCAGTGTTTGGCAACAAGACTACGTGGTTGTCCCTAAGGAAGAGGCAAGGGCAGTGGGAACTGGCAAGAACCCTTCCCACTGCCTGTGGAACATTCCCAGTAACAAGTGAACCCTTATCATGCTATGTGATACTGCTGATCAGTGAGAAATCGGGACTTCCCACAGATGCACATCGCTCACTGCATCCTCTAAGTGTCCTACAACACAGTGGAGACAGCACAGTTAGTGGGCAGAACTTTCAACAGGTTGCAAGAAGTCAACCCTTCAGTATGCAGCTGCAGAGTCTGAGCTCTTCAAAATGATCTGTTTTCCCACGATCAACACTGCGAAATGTTGAGAGTAGAAAGGGGGCCTAGTTTCCTTAAAAAGGGTAAAGGTGACACTGAACAAGTTTTCTGTGATCTTCCTCAAGATCTTTTTTATAATAATAATAAAAAAGTCGTCTTAAATTACTCTATGGGTTTATGGCTGCTGCCTCAGTATCATCTACAAATGAAACTGCTGTGACATTTCAGTAATAGATGTCATCAGGAAAACATGTCTTTTTATTTGCATTTAAAACAGCTTAACACTTCAGGGGCATGGGGTGGCTCAGTGAGTTAAACATCTATCTCTTGATTTCAGATCTGGCTGGGGGTGGAGTCTGCTTAAGATTCTCTCTCCCTCTCTCTGATGCTCACACACACACTCTCTCAAAAACAAAAAACAAAAAACCCAGCTAATATTTCAGAAAAGTCCATTCCATAAAAAGTTTAGCAAATCTTCATCTAGGGACAGCCTTAATTTTAGAGAAGGAAAATTTCAGAGTTTGAACATACACAAATGAATGAACACAATCAGAGCACAAAACAATCTTTCTGATTTGTTTCTGTTATGTGTACTCATGCCACCTGGGTGAGCACAGGCAGACCTTTTTCTTTCTTTCTTTCTTTTTTTTTTTTTTAAAGGCAAACCATATTTTTAAGAGGCGTTTCTACCATATACCCTTTTCCTTGTCTGCGTACTCAGGGGAGCCTGAGGTCCTACCACTCATTTCTCATGGACTTCTTTATATCTAAGCTACCAAACAAGCAACAGGACAAACCACTTTCTTGTGGTTCAGGCAACAAAGAGCAAGAAGAATCTCTAACAAACTGTATCTTTCCCTTGATTATGTTCAGCTTCTCCTAAATTATCATTTGTGATAACGACTTAGAGAATTCCACCTGGTGTTTCACTTTTCAATTAAAATACCCTAAAGGCTCTGGAATCAGACAATCAACTCAGCCATTAAAAAAAAAAAAGTGCTTTACAAACTTGCAAAATCGTCTTCACTAAGTCAGCTTATAGTGTCCTTGAGTTCTCTGGCCATTTACATCTCCCCAACCTTCTCCTGGCCTTGGCAATATATTAGTTGAAGAACTATCAACCTCTAGGATTTAACAGCTGAGAATGCCTTTTCACTTAGCTCACTTCCATCAGGAGCCCAAGATTCTTGATAGACCACATGGCAATATCAAAGGAACCTTCACATAACCAACTGTCCAGCCCCTACATGCAAAAGGTCATCCTATACATACTGTTAGGCCAGCTAGGAAAGGCTCTACCCGACCCAACCGTGACTCAAGTTTGTATTAATGATGCCCCCACACAGAAATACACCAGCTGGAAACAGAGCAATGTCTGCATTTATGTCAAAGGCAATACACACATTGGGTCAACAACACTGGCTACTACACACTAATGGCCTCTGGCTTTAATGACTAGTACGGAAAAGAGGCCCTACAAGAACAACCTGTTTTCTGTTCATTTTACCTACCGGCTCCTGATCCATTATATTTTTTTTAAATACCAAAGATAACCCAAAGTAGAAATGCTGCAAACAGAACACAAGTTAGAATTCCAGCTCTAACACCAATGACCACGAGACCTTAAAAGGCGGTATAAAACTTTTAAAATCTAGAAATGTACAAAACAAGTTTAAAGTTAATAGGCTACCTAATTTAGGGCTCTTCCCCCTCTGCATATACTTTTATTCATGTGGGCATCTTTCAGCCACACCATGTGAGGCTGAGACTTTTTTTTAAATAAAGGGTTTTAATCTCTTAAAAATTTCTGTACTTTTTCATATTTGTTCAACTCTTATAGAACAGGAGTATTACTAAGAACCACCACTGTGATCAATGAGCCCAATGAAGAATAATAGATGAGGAAACACAGCAGATAATCTGCTTTAAAAAAGTACATCCTCAGGGAATTTCTAGGTACGCGCTTTCTTTGCCACTATTTTAAAGGACTGACTGTCTTAATAAACCACTGGACAAATATTCCTATGTTCAGCTATGGGAAGCTGAAACCAGCTCCAACCTCATTCCTCCCTGATGCAGGACATCCAAGACTTTGTTGTACCAGGTGTTAGTTCCAATGGTCAAGGAAGGTGCCCTTTCAGCTGGCTTGTCCGGGCCCACATGAACATTCCTTAGACCTAGCCGCCTCTGCTCTCAAAGATCAGTCCTCCTAGCTTTCCCCTGGGCTGCTCTTGTCACAACCTTCAGCCATGCTACACCAGGGTGAAAAGAAACCTATATGACCTTGTGACCTACACTGAAACCAACCATAAGGATAATTTTAACGTACCTTTTTTGGAAAAAAAAAAAAAAAAAAGTTTATTTTTGAGAGGATGGGGCACAGGGGGGTGGGGGACTGCCAGAGGATCCCAAGCGGACTCTGTGTTGACAGCAGAGAGCCCGGTACGAAGCTCGAACTCACAAACCATGAGATCATGCCCTGGGCTGAAGTCGGATGCTCAACCAACTGAGTCACCCAGGTGACCCATAATATGGAAAATTTTAAAAGTCAACTATCACTTTACTTTGCTAGGATCATACATGGTATGGCATTATTAACTTCTTCCTGCTTCCCAAACAGTATCTCTTCTTGTTGTTCTTTTTCTCCCACACCATTCTTTCCTCTCACCTGACTTTATGAAATTTCTCAAATCCTTTGGCTCATCTTTTAGAATGAGCCATTAAGTGACCCAAGGGGTCTTAGTTAACATTTTGGGTTACTCCTTCCCAACAGTCCACATCCTGACTTAGGGTAACCACTCTTCTCTGTACCAGAAAACTAAAACTTTCAATTCTGACTCCAACTATCAAATTATATAGGCCCTGCTACTGAGAGCTCAGGAGTAGCAGTTACTCAAAAAGGGAATGGTGCCGTATCTAATTTAATACCGCTAAAGTGAAGATCAAACAAGGTGAGGTTCACTTTGCTTGCCATAGTACATGGACACAGAATGTAGAGATACTTAACAAAATAACTCCCCTTAGAAGTAATATATACACTACTTTTCCAGCTGCAGATGTATCTACCACCCTTCCTCAGATACTGGGAGACAAATAGAAAGATTTACAAGTGAGAGAAGGTGGTAAGCCTTGACCTGAAAGGATTCCAAAGACCAATCTCCTTCAACTATGTCAGTGTTTCAAAGCTCATTTATGCCGTCAGGCTGCCACGGCAGCACTCAGGATCCTCACCAACACAGCTACCGGTATGGCTGCGCATTTCAGTGACCACTGTGGCTTCAGATACTCCTTTTAAAAGAGAACGCCTTTCTAGGAGGCTCCCAGGCTTCAACTGTACAAGATCTACAGTGTTACACAAACTCTCACCAGACACAACCTGGTTAGGCACAACCGGCTCCAACCGAACTAACATATGCACCATTAATAAAGAGCAGGATCAACAATGTTCTATTCCAGATTACAAATTGTCATTGTGAATCCTCAAATGTCTCTTAGGCCCTGAGGACACACTTACTTTACAAACCATAACCACTAAGTACAGGCGCTAGAACTTTTCGAGAACTCCGAATCACATTCAGTCGGTAAAAGGAGCAATAAGTGGTTTAGAGTCTTGAAAGCAAGACATATACTTTCTAAACAAACCTGTGAGCAGTGAGTATCTCAGCCCCATGGTTCTCCAAGTGTGGTCCAGAGACTCCTGGGGGTCCTCTAGAACCTTTCGAGGAGGGTCTACCTATGAAGGCCAAAACTATTCCCATGATACTTCTCCATAATAATTACTTCCACAATAATTCTAAGACATGACTTGCCTTTTCACTTTCCAAAGACTACAGGACATGTAACATCACTGCTCTCACATCTCATGAAATGTGTCTGTACAACTGACCCCTGAACAACACAGGTTTAAACCACACGGGTCCACTTATAACATAGGTCTCTTCTGATACAGTACAGTACTGTAAATGTATATTCTCCTCCTTATGGTTTTAATAATGTTTTCTTTTCTCTAGCTTATTGCAGGAATACAGTATGTAATATAAAATGTGTTAACTGTTTACATTACAGTAAGAGATGGTAACAGCAGGCCACTTTTTGGGGGGAGTCAAAAGTTATATGCCGATTTGACTGCAGGGGTGAGGGACTGGTGCCTCTGACCTCCGTGTTTTTCAAGGGACAACTGTATAGTTTCGTGTTTCAAACATTTCTCAGTTTTAATTTCTGACATGGAAAATATTGATACAACCAACAGGAGTGAAAACTCCTTGGGGTCCATAATACTTTTATCAACAATGCAAGAGACCCTCTGGCCAAGAAGCTTGAGAACTGCTATCCCTAGGACCATGCCAAGTTATTTTTTTACCATGCAAGTCTGCTTCATTATAGACAAAGGAAGAAGAGACTTTCTTTACATGGCAACTTCTAAAATAACTCAAACTTAAATTCTTCCTCAGCAGAACTTCAAAAAAGAAACATGAAAAAAAAAAAAAGCAACATTACCTCCAACTGCAGGTTAAAAAAATAGTTTGAAAATAAGGAAAAATTTTAAACTTACTAAACATCAGAACAACTTTCAAGAAGTGGGCTTAAAAGTATTTCAACCATAGGCTATAAAAATCTGGCTTCTTTCCATTTCCTCTCCCCTGTGGTGCCTAAAATAACAGAATTTCATTGTGGTCATTCAAATATTTTAAGTAAATGTCCCATAATAAATATGCTCTTTAGATCTCCCACAGCCACCTCTCCCACTGACAAAGAAGGTGTGAGCTGACTTTATATAAGGAAAAATGTTTCCTAAACTGTTTTTCAACTGGACCTTCTTTGAAGATAGCTGAACTTTTTTATGTTTGTTTATTTTGAGAGAGAGAAAGAGAGAGAGAGAGAGAGAGAGAGAGAGAGAGAGAGAGAGAGAGGAAACACCAGTGGGGGAGGGACAGAGAGAGAGGAAGAGAGAATCCCAAGCAGGCTCCGCGCTGTCAGCATAGATCCTGATGTAAAGCTCAATCTCAAGAGCGGAGATTATGACCTGAGCCCTAATCAAGAGTGAGAGGCTCAAGTGACTGAGCCCCCTAGGAACCCCTAACTGGATTTCTTTTTGATATCTCCATTCTTTATTTTCAACATGAATTTTATTCTAGAGCAAAAGACTTCATTGTTCAGACTGTAAAGCGTCTTTTGCTTGCTGTTTTAGGGAATGCTACTCACACTGGAGACAGCCGATCACTGAAGCTGCTGGCCACGTGACTACAGGCGTGGCAGCCACACACTTCTCTTCACCAGCCTCGTTTAGAGGAAAGCCCACACAGGCATCCAATTCCTACGTCCTGGCCCAGCATCCTCTACCCCTCAAAGCTTCATTTGAATAAAGGGGTAGAGACCTGGCATGCCTTGTGCTGTCTCCTTTCCCAGTTTCACCTCTGGCATTCTGGCTTTTGTTTTCAAGTTCACGGAATGTGTTTTCCCTCGAGCCTCGTAAGCCTCGATGACCATAAGCCGAGGCAGGGTGCTGTGCACTTGGGATGTACGTGGCTATATGCTCATTAACCAAGGAGTTGGTAAGATACGACATAAAAGGTTCCAAAGGGCCAGATCGCTGGTGAGGGGCCCTCTGTGTCTTACAGGGTGCTCCCTGTCACACAAGCTGGACCACAGGACTTAGCAGGCGAGACGCCTGAGCTTTCCCCCTCCGTGCTTTCTGTACTCATGCTGGACGCTAACTCGGTGACTCTGGGGGAGGTACATACCCTCTCTACACTTCAGTTTCCTCACTGGCAAAGGAGATTAGGGGTAAGTGATCTCTAACGTTCTTTAGCTGAGACACCTGTATTCAATATTTAATAAAGACAACTACACAGAGTATTCATTCTCAAGGAAGAGGCAGGTTTTCAGTTTATGCTGTTAGTAGCTCATTTAGCCTCTTTTTTTAAATAGGATTAACCATCATGGGGGTACATTCTACGAACTATAGTGTTGGTTTAGTGACTAGGATATGACCTCTCTCTCCTCCTGCCAAAGACATACGAAATTACCTTATGAATCATGTCAATAATTTAATAGGAATCATGGAAACTACAAATCTCTAAGCAAACCACATTTTCAGATGCAAATAAATCTAACGATGGACCAAGTCTCTCCCCAAGAAACACTATACTATAGCAATTGAATCTACTCTGCAAATTACTTTATAGCTGTCAAAGATCCCATTTAAAATGCATTTAACCACTTCGAAATTACAGTTCACATCACAAAACTGGGCACTTGCAAAGCACACAAAAGTAGTAGTAAATCTTCAAAGGGGAAAAAAAGGCAAGGAGATGATAACTCAAAGGAATCTGAGGTCTAACTATTCTATTGCCTTCTTCAGGTCTTTGGTTTCCTCACCTGCCAAATTAAAAGCACCGGGCTTAATTAAGGTAACTGTTAAGGATTCCTTCAAATCTAATCCTTACAAACAAAGCAAGTTCCTGGTCAAATTATCATGTCATAATGGATTTCCTACATCACTGGGAATCAAAACTGGCCATCACTTCTCACTTCGGAAAGAAGTCCACCGCAGGGCTTTTCAGCCTCAGCACTGGTCATCTCTTGGACCTCACCCGTCTTTGCTGTATGGACTGTACTTAAGCACTGAGGAATACTTAGCAGCATTGACACCAGTAGTGCCCCCTATTCCCAAGTCATGACAGGCAGAAATTTTTCCAGACACCGCCAATGTTCTCCAGGAGGCAAAATCACTCCCAGGTGAAAACCACTGTTCTGTACAAGACTATAATATAGAGAAGCAGAAGTATCTACAAATATGGGAAAGCAGCCCAGAAGAGCAGTTCTGTTAAAATGTTATCAAAAGACACCCACCAGAAACATCGGTAATGTGTCCATCATCCTAATTGCTGGAGGTTACTAGAGAGTAGGATTTAGGAAGAAGAATCTGAAGCACTTTGAATATATTAGCACTGATTTTTTAAAATGAAGCTGTATGATCACTCTTCTCAAACATTTTGCAATACTTCTATTAAATAAAGTTCTGTACCACCCAGCAACACAAGGATTTACCCGTAATAAGATATATAATTCACACTGACATTAAACCTAAGTCTTTGGCAATTTCATATATAGCCAAGCATCACACATTTGGTCAGGAACATACCAGTCGCTGAGATCTAAGTAACAGTGTTTTAATGTGTAGCACCTATTCTAAGGGGAAAAAACCCAAGGTAAAATGTAAAGCAACTTCGGTATATTAATAACCACGAGACCAGTCTGACCAATCACCAAAGAGAAGACAGAGGAAAGACTATTTGATGGTCTCTACACAATTTGAACTCTATTAAGATCATTTAGATTTCAGGCATTTCAGGTGAATCACGGTTTTTATTTCCAGTAAGGGAAGGGAAATTTGAGGGTTATCTCATTGCAAACGGTTGAAAAGTTTGACGTGGATGAAGGCGAGAAATCTGAAATCACCAGCAGCTCTCAGCTAGAGAAACTAGCACTGGAGTTTGAGAATTCCTTCAATTCCACGAATATGGTTTTGTTTTGCTGGGACAGTGTGGCAGAGCCTGGAAAGGGATTCAGAGAGCAACTTCAACAGTACAGTCAATCTCTGAATTAAATTTTGGTCCTACGTGTTACACAGGGATGAGACATTTCTCAAAATCAGACAATAATAAGAATTATTTGAATACTAACAGAAGTTTCAGTAAAGACGAGAATATTCTGAGATACACTGTCAGCAGTCACGTATCACACCCCAACAGGTCCGAGCATGCACCTTACCTTAGCGCCTAAGAAATTAGTGATGCAAGTATCAAAATCTGCATTAAAAAAAAAAACATTTGTTGGAAAATGTTGATAGCTCCTTCTTCTAGAATGGATCTTTTTAATTCTGAGGGACCGAAGGAAGTGCTTAGGACACTACATTAACAAACATTTCTATATAAAAAGTTAATTCTGTGCACAGCCCCTACCCTTGAGTGCTTTTTTTTCCTTGAGCAAAATTCTCAGAACAACTTTCCTAGCAATTAAGTGTGGTCAACTGAAGGGCGATGCCTAATGCTTTCAGGGTCAAACATTTGTTACTACTATGGTCAGAGCACCTTCCTGGGAAGATCTGTTCTCTCCCCTTCCTTAGAACAGGGTCTACTTCTCTCAGTCTATCCTATCCCCACTCCTAGATCTTCACGGTCTTCCCCCAATCTAGCTCAGAGCCTAAGCACCTTCCTCCTCGGTGTCCCACCTGCAACTTTCAGTCTTCCCTCTAGTTAATCTCACAGGACGCTATTGAGATTAAGGTTGTGAAAAAGGAAGTGTAATTGCCTCTTTCTCTGTTGACAATCTGCCCCCGCCTATGGCTTACAGAAATAAATCTTAACTCCCTAACTTGGCGCGGGGGCGGGGAGGGGCCCTCCTCACAACTCGGTTCCAACAATCCTCTCCAGTTCACTGTGCTCTACCACACAGGTCACCTCGGCTTGCTCCTGAGTTCTAGCTGAAGCCACACAGACTTGAGCTTATCTTTTTCAGAAGCTACCTTTCACCACTTGCTGCTCTTGCTCACCACTGATCCCTTAGCTTCTGGAATGCTCTTCCCCGTAAGTGAGGTGCAAAACCCACACCTACTTGAGACCCGGCTCAAATGCTGCCGCTCTTCCCAATTCTCCTGGCGAATCCTGGTTTGTGGCCAGATTTTCAGGGTTCCCAAACACCCCTAGATCTACCTCTACTACTTAATACGCTGTATTATAACAACTGTGTTCGTGTCTTCTTACTAGATTATGGACACCTGAGGCAATACCGACATTTTTACATCTTGTTAACACTTCCCAAACTTTCTTCACAATAACCGACAGTAGCTCAGTTAATGCTGGCTGTGAGAACGCAGGTCCTCTGTGGTGCAGACAGCAAGTGCTGTATCAGCACATGACACAAGATTGTATTATCATCAAGCCGTACACAACAGTCTCTCTGGGACTCAGAACTGAGGGCTTCTGTACAACTCATCTTTTATACTGCCATTCCCCAGCGAAAGCCTAGGACACGGGAGGTTCTCAAAGAGTATCAGTGCCTAGCCCAGAGCTCCCAGTTTAAAAGAGGGGGAGAGAGAAGCAAGAAAGTGAATGGGTAATGCAATGCGCCCTGTGAAGAGGCACTGTGTCTCGGGTCCTGCACGCATTATCTCACAATCCTCACAACTTTCTGAAGTCACTGAAGGGACCAAAGCCTGAAGGTCCAACAGTAAACACAAGGCTAGAGCTGGGAGAGTCTGATCTATGTTTATGCTCTTTCCACTAACCCACAACCCACCTGCCTAGTGAACCTCAAGAAGAAGGAAAAGAAGTAAACTGAAGCCAATGAAAGTGAGGGAAACAAAAGAGAAGCATATACCATGAGAGACACGAGACAGAGGGGGAGAGGGAGGGAGATGGAGACTGACTCCAGGAAAGAAGAGCCAATAATATTTAAAGCTGCGGCAAATGAGGACAGATAAAACAAGTCTCTGAATGTGCTAATCAAGGAGGTGCCTTTGTGAAAGAAATGTTTCTCTTCTATTCCTTCACTACATAACCTATATGACCCTTCACCTTTCCTCTCACCTCACATATCCCAACTATTTCAACACATCCAACCTATACTCACAACTAGATAGGTACGGAAAAAGCAGACTCTGACATTCTGTTGTACAATGCCTGTATTTTTAAATATCTAGAGCCCAGGAATTGGTACAAAATTCTTAGCAAGTCAAGTCTAAGGAATGCTCTTAATCTTTCCTGTTTCTCTAGTGAGGTAAAAAGATCTATGGGTAGTTAACAAATGACTTCTCAAAGCATCGCACAGTTACTGAGGCTGCTTACTTAACCTTCCAGGAACCACATTATTCCCAAGAGTAAGCACGGTGGCACGGAGTGGGATCCTCATACTACCAGCAAGCTCTCCAATCACATGGCTTTATCCAAATCCCTGGCTTGTAAGAAGGGACATTTGGACAAACGGAGAGGATGGTATGGTGCATACGTGCAAGGAACCACAGCACTCCGCTCCACATCTAGCATCTGTCTCTGGCATCAGAGTAAGCCACTCCACACGCCTTGTAGTAAGGTGAGGATCCTAGGTAAGGTAAGGATCCTACACGTTCCAAAAATGCCTCCTCAATGTCTTTGTTTGAAATGGGCTTTTTTCCTTCTGAAAGCAAACTGCGACAACTGTGCTGTGTTCGAAGGTTGGCTGAAAATTTGATTCACTAACTGGCAAAGATAAAATAGAGATTTTTCAAATGCTTTGTTTTAGAAGTCTGAAAATACAAATGTTTTTTTTTTTTAAACTAATTTTAGAGTTGCAAAAATGGTACTCAGTTAGCATCTACCCCTCACCCAGCCTCTCCTCTAATGTTAACTTCTTATATAAACAAAATCATCAGAACCTGAAAATGAACACTGTAGTACAATACTGTTAACTAAACTGGACACTTTTTGATGTGTGTCCTCTTGTGTGCCTTTTATCAAAAGGTTTGTGTTTTCACATCTTATTTGTGATGTTAACCATAACCGCTTGGCTAAGGAGGCATCTGTCAGGTGCGTCTGTCAGGTTTCTCTAAAGTTACCGTCTTTTAAATAAACATCTTCAAAGAGGTATCTTGAGACTATAAAAATTTGTTTCTCCTCAAACTTTCACCTATTAACTTCAGCATCGAAATGTGGACTGTGCAAAAATTACTATTTTGTTCTCGTTTTGCCCAGTGGTGGCTTTCTGGCTCCCTCATTCTTTAACTGGAATTCTCCTAGAGGTAAGAGTGGTCTCTTCTCTCCCATTTATATATGCAATTAGTTATAGGAGTATAAATTCATGGATATTTACTTTATCCTTAGTGGTTAAGATCCAATACTATCATTATTTATTTTGTGTCTCAAATCACTCCAGCTTTGGCCATCAAAAGCTCTCTCTTCAGGTTCAGTTCTTTTGACAAGCCCTCCCCTTTTCTGAGGCCTTCAAAGTCTAGAAGGTTTTGGGATCAATTGTTCCTAGGACTATTTTACATTCCTAAGCACTGTACCCAAAGCCATTACCGCCCAGCTAGAAAGGAATAAAACACTCTTAACTTACCAGTCATGTAAAGTGATAAATCATTACATCCTATCCCAACCAGCATTATATTCCAGACAGCACAACCATTAACAAAAATGGGTGATGTCTAAGCAAGCGGGAGCTCTAGGTATCATTAGGAGTACATTTTCTCCAAAGGTACTCACTATTCTAATGCCTCTTCTAACAGAAGACTGCCATGTTCTAAAGACATACTTGATCATCAAACATTCAGTGGCCAGAGGTAAAAATGCCAGAAGGAACGATGACGGATTCCAGTTAGGGAGAAACTGTTCTCTAGAACACATCTGGGGAGTGGGGTCGGGGGAGGGACAGACTTCAGACTCTGAAAGAAGGAAATATTGTGACCAGCAATAGGAAAGAGCACAAAAGCCAAAGCGGAGTGCAGGCTCCAAAGAGCAAATAGCCTCTGGTAGGGCCAACAGAGAAGCCTCCCTGCCCACTGTGTGCAGTTCTGTCCACGGCCTTGGAGAAATAACTAGCGGCACCTCCGAAATGACCCCCCCCCCCCCCGCACCGTGTGCGTATAACTGCACGATTACCTGCCATGTGAGCAAAACCGAAGGGGGCAGGGAGGAAGAGTGACAGGTGCTGTGGTCTGCTAACTAGAACAACTTCTGCCTAGGATCCATTTTATGATGGCACAATTTACATAAAACAAAATGCACACAGTTTTAACAGTGCAGTTTAAGTTTTGACAAATGTATACAGCAGTCATGATCACCCCCAACCTGGATTCCTTTGTGTTCACCTTCCCAGACACCCCCTACTGCCAGCTCCATGAGGCTACCAATTCGTTTTTTGTCACTATGGATTAAATCTGCCCTTGAGTTTCACATAAGTAAAATTATATGGCATCTTTGTTTGTATATAGCTATTTTTGTTGAACAGAGTATTTCTGAGATTCACCCACGGTGCTGTATTTTGCTTATCCAGTCTCCTAATGATGGACATTTGGGCCGTTGCCAATTTTTAGCTATCATGAATAAGGCTCCTATTAACATTCATGTACAAGCCTTTGTGTGAACATGTTTTCATTTCTCCTGGCTAAAATTCCTATGGCAAGTATGTATTTAACTTTATGGCAAGTGTATATTTAACTTTATAAGAAATCGCCAAACTATTTTTCAAAGGGAACTGTGCCATGTTACATTTTCTCCAGTGAAGTATGGGCATTCCAACTGCTCCATGTCTTCAACAACCCTTGAACTGTCAGACTTTTTAATCTGAGTCATTGTAGTGGGGGTACAGTAGTATCTCAGTGTGGGTTTAACAGGCAACTCCCCAAAGACTATTGCTGTTCAGCCAACTTTTTGCCTAGGATGTACTCTGATACGGGTGCAGTCAATGACTTACCACAAACAGTAAGATTTTATAGTATTCGTGAAGATCAAGAAGCTTTCCAATACAATAACTGTTGATGCTGGGTGGTGGGGTAGAGAGACTGTTGTCTCCACCTTTGTGTCTAAATTATGTTTATTAAAAATAAATAAACTAGAAGCCTGCTGGGTTGCATGCCCAGAGAATGTCTTAACGTTTTAACTGAGATACAAGAACTCAGAAGAGAATGAGGTAATGACAATTACTTGTCTGATTCTGGCACAGAGTAATGAAATAAAGCATTTCTGATTCTGAATTAAACAGCTTTAAGAAACTACTAAGAACAAACCCCTAAAAACTACCCAATTGGGCGCCTGGGTGGCTCAGTCAGTTAAGCGTCTGACTTCAGCTCAAGTCATGATCTCCCAGTTTGTGAGTTCAAGTCCCACATCAGGCTCTGTGCTGAGAGCTCAGAGCCTGGATCCTGCTTCAGATTCTGTGTCTCCCTCTCTCTCTGCCCCTCTCCTGTTCACGCTCTGTCTCTATCTCAAAAATAATAAATAAACATTTAAAAAAAAAAAAAAACTACCCAATTGACCCAGAGGATTAAGAGCGTATGTACTATATATAAAGGTTTGGATAAATCAGCGAAGTAGACGCACACAGTAGACAGGTGACAAGACTGGCAAGGAAAGCTACCACCTGAGACGACAGGAGGAAATTCTGAAGAGGTTCAGCAAACTGCAATAATGGACATGAGATCACATCATAAGATTTCACAGGAGAGCAGTATTAATGGAGATAATCTGCTTCTTGTATTTCTTAACCTGAATGTGATTGGTCCAGTGAAAAGAGTCACAGATGTTAAGAAAATGGAATTTCAGCTCTGGTTCTTTTATCAATTTGCAGAATAACAACCAAGAACCACAGCTTTCCGCCTCGGTTTTCCCAGTTGTTAAAAAGGAAAGACCTGTCCTAACGTTCCTCCCATAGGGTTGAGGAGAAAATGTTGTACCAGCAAAACAAACACTTGGGGAGACAAGTATAGGAGACCTATCTTGGTTTTTACATTCACACACACTTGTGCACACATGTTCAGGTTTAAAAACCTTGATTTTAGTAAAAATGGAAGAATATTCACCCACATTTCATAACAATATATGCCTCAGAGGGCTGACGCTACATAAATACCCCAGCAAGAACATTTAACCCTTTTCTGATTATTTTTAAGCGATTACAGTGAGAGTCCCTGGAAAAGAATGAAAGGTGGCTCCAGCCCCCTACCGTTTGCATCGCGTATGTCGAGGATGGTGCCGCGGGCGTGCCATCCCTGCTACCGCAGCAGCTACCCACTGTCCCTGCGGTTAGTAAGAAACCACGCACACCCACACGCAGGCAGCCTGGAACGCACTGACAAAGTAACGGGCTAGAACTGAGAACACAGGGTTTTCAGAAGCAGATTACAATGCTCTCTCCACTTCTGACCGCTCATCTGGCATCTACCCCAAATGACTTTTCAAGAAACTTGTTTTCTTGAGTTGTTATTGCATTAAATCCATCAAACAAAAAATACATTTAAAACTTCCTCTTATACTTAACCGTAATAAGTCACAGCCATGTTATCTTACTGTGCACACACATCCCAAACCTATAAACGAGTAAGAAAAACTTGAAAAAGACATAAACACACCAGTAGTTATCCTCATTCTAGAAGTATAAAGTACTAACTCACAAGAATGACAAATACAGTAAATTAAGACCAAAGCTGTTCTCTTCAAACAGCAACATATATATACATATATATACGTATATATATATATATATTTTTTTTTTTTTTTTGAGAGTAGGGTGGGGGTGGTATTTGTTTTCCTAAAGGAAGTTGTGATTCGTTTCCTTTTTTTCTAGTAATAAAAGCTAACTCCATGAAGGGCTAAGTGTCTGTGACAAAAGTATGCGTTAGTAGTCAATAGGGTAAGGAGTTTAAACATTTTGGACATTACAATTCCCAGGGGAATCTTACTGTAGTTACAGAATTATAAATGCCTTCCAAAAATGTGACTAGACAGGAGAATGCCTACAGAGGCTGCTGGAGTACGCTCCACACCCTTTCTCTTGCTTAGTTTCGAAGAATGGTATGACCTGACGCTGTGTGTGAAAGCAATGCCCAATCAGTAGAGGCCATCCTTCAAATTCTGAGCGTGGATCTTTTCCCAGGCTGGTATGATCCTCTCCTGTGAGGCTGGGCATCTGTGCGTGCCGCTCCCAGTCAGCCCAGTGATCACAAGGGTAAAACCGATACGCGGACAACCATTCTATTATTCACTTTCAGTGCAGTGTTCAATAAATTACATGAGATATTACTATAAAATATGCACATCCCCATAAAAAAAGCTTTGTATTAGATGGCTGTGCCCAACTACAAGCTAATCTAAATTCTCTGAGCATGTTTACGGTAGGCTAGGCCAAACCGTGAGGTCCTGCAGCTTAGGTGTTATTCTATACACTGTAGATTTAAGTATTTTCAACTCACAATGAGCTCATTAAGACACAACTTCATCCTACATCAAGGAAGACCTATTGTTTTTTCATACAAGTAACTTCCTTTATTTTACAGATGGGTAAAGAGGCTTAGAGACAGCTAGTAATTTGCTCAAGAATCTGAGTGTGACTTACCACACAGTGACACCCCAGCACTAACCAAGGCTCCTAACCATTTTCTCAGTTTATAATAGAAGGGGGTCACTGCCTACCTAAAACTCTCATTCATCTACTGAAACCCCAAGTGATGTCATGTTCTTCATCTAACCAGGTGTCAAAGGGAAATTTTTACACTTCCACCTTCTAACATCAACTGAGATGTCAACAATTTTAATATGTGTTACTATTTCAAAAAGGTTAAAATATGGAAGGTGACATATCAGAATGGGCAAAATGGTACGATTTGATTTACCCCTATGGATCACTTAACTAGAACAGTTACCACTGCAATTGATACGGTGCTTAAAAATTAAACTGCATTAACTTAAAAATACTCTAATATTCTAGTTCTTAAGTCAGAACGGACCCCTCCCTCTCAATTCCAAAATGGTTAGTTCTTGTAACCTAAAGCTTCACTTCAGGGAAGTGGTGATGTTACCACATGCCTATTAATTGCTATATATATATATATATATATATATAAAGTACCTTAAAAAATAAAAATTTTCACAATGATCCAGGACAAGTACTCTCCTTAAAACTGCATTTTATCATGCTGTCCTGGGCCCCAAAGGAGGGGGGGGGGGACAAGAGCATGGGTGAGTGGAGGGACTTACGGGACATCTACAGTAATATATTTTCTCAGAAAAATACCAGACTTCTGTTCCTGAGATAGATTTATTCATTGTGCTAAGTGCTAAGGAGACAAATTAAGAACACTACCTATATCTCAAATTCTTCAGTACTTAACATGGGTTTTTGGATGGGGTCTTCCATGGAAGCTTTTGTGAATATGATGAAAAGTATTAACTTACTCAGGAAAAAGGGCACAAGAAGTAAATGTCTGTGTGCAATTTCAGATTTATAGATCGCACAGTTATGGCTGGTCCAACAAATATCAATTTATTTATATAAACAAACAAGAACAATAGGGATGACTGGCGAAGATTCCATCTGGAACGCGCACAAGCTCCAAATGTTACTGTTCAAACCGACTGATTCTTCTCTTATCTACTAGGAGAACTACAAATTCAGCATTTAAGGTAGATCAATGCCTTTAACAGTATCCAAAAACTTAGCTAAATTAAAATGACTGAAAATGGCCACACCCAAATGCCACCTCTACCTTTTTTTGTTTTTGCCATCCTAACTTTTTTTGGTACGGTATGGTCACCTGTATTATTTCCATTAACGTGCAATTTAATCCTTCCATCTTTCCCTTTCCTCAGCCCTGTCACTGCCATCTATTACAGAGAAATTAACGGAGTTTATATTCTTACACTCACTTATTTATCTATTCTTAAGTTGAGTTTTTGCCTGTGTGTTTAACTGGCCTAACTAAATTTTAAATATTTTGTGATTAATCGTTCACTTACTCTTTTTTGAAATCTGAGCCTGTGTAAAACATTATCTTGAAGATGAAGAAGATTACCAACATCTAGTATTACAGGACTGAAGATGTGTTTTTCTCCTATGACACCTTGAACATTAGCCCTGAATTCAAAATCTGCACTTTAAAGTTCTCTCAGAATAGAGATGTTTTGGAGTATGTTCCAACACAAGGGAATAAGTCTCTATACAAAGGTTTATTCAGCCTCCTTCACAGCTGAATCCACTGGGCCCACTTTGAAAATGCGACTATTGAAGGAATTTGGCAATACCTCAGCCAGATGCTTGAGTGAGTTGATGGGGGCAGACTAAAATGGGGTGGGCTAGGGTAAGAGGACGTCCACAGGTCTATGTAGCAAAGCCATCCATATGGAAGTCATGTATGTATATACGTGTGTGTGTGTGTGTGTGTGTGTGTAGGTCTCCAAATGAAATTTCAACCTGCCAGATAACAGCCTACTCTTTCCCACCAAACAGCCTTCCTTCTTCCAGGTAAAACAGTACTCTAGTGTTAACTGCCTCTTGTTCTTGACCATGGACTATAGCTAACAAACAGAGTATGACTTAAGTGACTTCTGAGCTTAGACTATAAAAAACTGTGGCCTCCCCCTTGCTCTCTCTTGGACCATGGTGAAAAGCCAGCAGTCATGGTCATTAAGACTCTTACAAAGCCTTAAGGAGAGCTTCCTATGGTGAGCAACCAAGAATTCCCGTGCCATATGCCTGCCAATAGCCTACGAGGACCTGATGTCTTCAGCAAAGTCATGTAACCAAGTCATTTTGAGAAGCAGATCCCCCCAACCCCAGTCAAGCCTCCAGATGACGGCGGCCCCGCCCAACATCCTGCTACATACAACCTCATTTGGGACCCTGGGCCAGAACCACCCAGATAAACCATTCCTACATTCCTAACTCTTAAGAGAAGGTATGACAATTGGATAAAGGTGGTCAAAAGCTACAAACTTCCACTTGTAAGATTAAATAAGTAGTGGGGATGTAATGTACAACATGAAGAATATAGTAGCACTGCTCTATGGTATATCTAAGTTACTAACAGAGTAAATTCTAAAAGTTCTCATCACAAGGGAAAAACCTTCCTCCTCGCTTTTTTTTAAACTACATGCAGTTATAGATGTTAACTAAACTTACTGTGGTAATCATTTCACAATATATGTTAAGTCAAATCATTATGCTGTACACCTTAAACTTATGCAGTGCTGTATGTCAATTATATCTCAAAACTTGAAAGGAAAAAAAGGGGAGATAATATGTTTAAGATGCTATTTGGGGGATAATTTGTTGCACAGCGATAGATAATGCATACACACACACACACATATTTCTCAAATATACAGTAATTTATAAAGTAAAAAAAAAACGCCTAGAAAAAAAGATTCATGTTCCAGGTTATAAAACATCTACTATTTTCTACAAAACCTTTAAAAGGTTATACATCCTAATGAGATCCACTCTAGAGAGAATAAAGGTTAATTTGCGGAAGCCAGAAGTGAATCTTAATTAATATAAGTAACCCAGCTGACCTTATAGTCAAGTCTTCAGATATTCAATCAGATACTGTCAATAGTTACTGTATTCCTTTAGAACAGGGATCAGTGAACTTTTGCTGTAAAAGGCCAGATAGTGACTATTTTTGGCTTTGTAAGCCAATAGGCAAAGCTAAAGATTATGGACACACTTATATAACAACCATTTAAAAATGTAAAGAGCTCCCAGACCCTACAAATATAGGTGGTCAGCTTCACAGTCCAGACTACAGAAAGTATATGGTCTCTCATATTAAACCAATCCAAAACTTCCAGGGTCTATATTTCAAAGGACTTCCCCATCGGCTGCACATTATGCAAATATTGGTAAAGCAACACCAAAGCTTATTAAGTAGAATGGCTGCTTTTTCACAAGATGGTAAGGCCTGCCATTCCAAAGTTAACAATATCTCAAACAGAGTCAAAAGAACAAAGATACTTTCCTGTCAAACTGAAGATGCAAATGTGTTTCAGTAAGAATACAAGGACAAGAGAGTGATAACTGTAATACTGCCAGCAAATAAATTTATTATTAAACAAGGGGTCTGAGTAGCAAAAATGACATACTCGCTAGCCAATACACCGAAGAATCACACAACTCACCTTCAACAATTCCTATTATCACATCCTCTGGCTATAAAACTCATCAAGTTACAGACAGACACACACACACACACACACCTACCTTTGTAAACTCAACTTATGTGGACCAGTGGGTGCCTGGAATAAGGTTGATCATATTAAATTACCCCTCATCACACTACAAGAGTCAAGAGATCTCCAGCATCTAGTCCTTATACTTTGTGACTAGCCGCTCAATCTTTGCCCAGTCATTTAGTTTCTCTGGGATTCATATTCCACATGATGGAACTAGAATTTATTATATCTCTAAATCTTGTGAATGGCAAAAATCCATGACTGGTGTATCTATTTTTAACAAATAAAAAGAAACCTAAATAAGTTAACTCTGTCTCCTTAACTGACTTAAGGCAGTAAGCAGGTGTTCTTCTACTAAAAAGAGCTAAGAAAAATCATGAGGCAAGAAAATAAGCCATTTGCTTAAATTCTCATATTAGAATTCTCTGGCCAATGAAATGTTTTCTAAAGGGAATGCCAATCTCCTTGTTAATTTGCATTAGAAGAGTGTTTTGTCCCTGTCTCTAGCATTACAGACCCATTAATCTTCTCCAATAGAATCCCTTCCTCCCCCCCCCCCCATAAAAGTTTCCTGTTAAACGCAACTCTGTTAAGGGAAAATATCACTAAAGAACTTGAAATCAGTGTGGCAGGCCAATCAATGACCCTGAAAACCCCCACAGGAAAATAACAGGATCAAGCTACATCTGCCACAAAAGGACAGCCAGGTACTTACTGGGAAATGAAAGAGTCTTGCACTTAACCTGGCTACACGGGATCCTGCTTGGTGGCTGAAAGCATTGAGGGAAGCCACTACTCATCTTTGGCAGATGGTGACAACAAGGATCCAGTTTGAATCCAAGGAGAAACTGTTCAAAATCTTCAATATTTTAGACATACTTAGCATAAAGTTGTGAATGTACTTTAGAGAGTCCATACTGAAGTACAGTTTTTTTAAAACCTGAAAAATAATTAAGAGCTTTAGGAAAATTGGATGTTTGTAGAAAACTTATATTTCCTTAAATTTTCTTTAAATGTAGCGCCGTACCATGGCTCATCATCATCTGGCTAAATAAATCTACTCCATATACTACTTTTATGAGGGTCAAAGAGAGGGAACAGAAAAGACCTAAATGTTTCAAAGTAAAGAGTGGAAATGAAGTTAGTATTTATTATTAACAAATTTTTTCCTACGTTTATCTCTGAGGGAGGGAAGGGAGACGGGGAGGGAGGGTAGAAAGAGAGGGTAGACACAGAATCTGAACCAGGCTCGAACCCACGAACCAGGAGATCGTGACCTGAGCCAAAGTCGGATGCTTACTCAACTGAGCCACGCGGGTGCCCCAAAACTAGTATTTAAATGAGCAGATTTGGGACTTGGAAAAAAAACCCCTGACCATTATTCTCCTTCCTCTGTGTTCTACAAAGGATGAGATGGCTTACAGTTTTTCAGAGTCACAGATAAGTATTTATACATACAAAATCAATACTAAATGAAAAACTAAAGCAGGAGAGGAAGACGAGGACAAAGGAGAGCGGACAGTGTTGCTATGTAATCAAACTTCAAATTCTGGCTCTGAGTCTTTCAGGGCTCTGGGGCACATCCGAAAACCAGTGAGCAACAGACTGTGTGTGGAGCCACTTGATCCTTAAGGAAGGGTCTAGGAGCAAATGGACTAAGGAGTGTCTCTACTCTTCCTGCAGTATCAGTGATTGTTGTTTTTGCCAATTTCTGAGAGAAGCTGAACAGAATCACGGGAGGAGAGATTTTCTGGCCAGGGCCTAGGCACCAACCAGCGGGAAGGGCAGAGCTGAGGCAGGACGACAGCTACGACACTCAGCGCCAGGCTCTCTACCCACCTGGGGAGTGAGGAGCAGAGACAGCTGTAGGCAAAGAGTCATTTCCTTTGGTGTGTGGGTCGCCCATCTCAGCCCCGTACAAGTTAGCGGGCTAACCTCCCTCAAGTTCTGCATCACCGCCTCCTGAGGTGATCCTCACTGCGAAAACTTTCAGAAGAGGCGCCCCGACCAGGACCACAGAAAGGTCTTCAGGGCACGGCCATGGATATTCCGGCCGGGCCAATGCTTTCCGGTGAGTAGAACCACTAAACAAGCACGGCCTTGGCATGACCTTCTGCCAAGGCCACTCATTAGCAAGGAACACTGATAAATCTGCGATTTCATTCCCTGGACAATTAAAAACAGGGATTAATAAAAAAAAAAAAAAAAGCGCCAACCACGATTATCATTTTTCCCTTAGTGTATGTATTAGAATGTGTCTTATTTTAAGCTGTGAGGTAAGTCCAGACAAAAAAATAGTAAGCAACCATGTTCTATTGGTTCTTCACCATTAGCAAATATTTACACCAAATTCTTTTGTTTTATAGATAACAAAAAAGAAATGCAGATACTTGTCACCTGCCAAATGTTTTACTGTTATTTTGTCTCTCCTAACTTTTGGGGACAGTGGTCTTGCTTGTTTTATTCCATAGCACTACCTTTCTTATAAAATTTACATACATACCCAAAGTATTTATAGATAGCTGAAAATACATTCTTAAGTATCAGAAATTTGTCCTAAAGATTCACCTGCTATCAACAAGCATCAAAACATTAACGAACAATTGGTCTGCCTGTGAATACTGGACTTACAAAGGTATGGATGATCTCCATCTCTTACAAGACAACAACAAACAACAAAAAAAAGCCCAACCATCCACTGAAGTGACTTAAAACTTACTTAAATCAGTAGGTTTTGCTAACCATTTGCCAGTGGTTCCACTACAAAATAACCGCTCTTGAGTACTTCTCCTCTACAAGTGTTCTTACCACCCATCCCACAAAGTCCAAGAATGACAAACAGCCAGCATCAATTCTCGCCCTTCCAAACCCAGAACAAACAGGGCAGAGCCCAAAGGAGTCTCCAGATTCCTCAAAACTACACTCCAGGAAGCTGTAAGATCAAACTCCTAACCCACTCTTTTCTCCCACCTAGTACTTCCAGTTCCTTCTTTCTCTTCCACTAATGCCCAAATCATCTTTTTAAAAACATTTTTTTTATAGTTTATTTATTTTTGAGACAGAGAGACAGCGCACGAGTGGGGGAGGGGCAGAGAGAGGGAGACACAGAATCTGAAACAGGCTCCAGGCTCTGAGCTGTCGGCACAGAGCCCGATGTGGGGCTCAAACCCACGAACCCCGAGATCATGACCTGAGCCGGAGTTGGATGCTTAGCCGACTGAGCCACCCAGGCACCCCCCAAATCATCTTTTAAAATACAACTTTGATCCTGCCTCTAAGATCTTCACTGTCTTTCAACTACCTAGAAAGTAAATCCTTTTCTTAAAATTTTTTTTTTTAATGTTTGTTTATTTTTGAAAGAAAGAGAGGCAGACTGCAAGCAGGGGGAGGGGCAGAGAGGGAGGAAGACACAGAATAGGAAGCAGGCTCCAGGCTCTGAGCTGCCAGCACAGAGCCTGACGCAGGGCTCAAACCCACGAAATGTGAGGTCATGACCTGAGCCCAAGTCGATCCCTCAACGGATTGAGCCATCCAGGTGCCCCAATAAATCCTAAAGCCCACAGTGTAACACACAATGTAAATCTAAAGCCTGCCTTTCCCCAGCCTGACTGCTACGTCCTTCACAGGTCTGGCTACTGGCCTTATTCACCCCCCAAACTGACAACTACTCCCTTCCCTACCTCCTTCTACCTCTGCTCCAAACCGTTCCCGACTGCTCCTGTCCACGACAAGGTCTCCAGCCTCGGCGGTCTTTGAGCACCCATTAGCTCTCCTATTCTTTATTTGGTTCTACAGACACATGGCTAATGGGATTTGTCCAATTACTCTGCACTTTCATTTATTCTTTCATTCAACATATGCTGTAACTCAAGCACTATGCTAGATGCTAGAAATACAATGATGGATAAAAACAGGCTGATCCCTGCTCTTAACTTAAGAGCTTCATCTAAATAAGAGAGTCAAACCAGCACATCACACACAAATAGAAAATTACAAAGGAGTAAAGAGTTAAAAAAAAAAAAAAACATCAAGGGTATATTAAAAGAAACAACTGATTTTGGGGGGTGACGGAGTTAATGAGGGATCGGGGGAGGGGAGAGTCCATGATAGCAGTCTCAGGTAGGGGAATCATGGAAAATAGCATTGTGGTAGGAAGGAAAGTCTACGGTGTCAGGGAATACTAAAAGACCAAGGTGGCCAATTTGCAGAGACCAGGCAGCAAGGGTAGGCAGGGAGCCAGAATGTCACTATTATTTAGGGATCATGTATTCTGTTCACTAGAAATTCCCTGTACTGTCTACTATAGTATTATTATGTAGTCAAAAACTTAACATTTACTTGCTGAATGCAGTCAAATACACAGAAATGTGCTGAAATATTAAACAAAATATGCAACTTGCTAGAGAAGTGAGCAGTCTGGTAGCCAATCCTATCAAATTCATATCACTGATTCCCAACCATGTTTACCCTTCCAGATCCTCAATTTTCAAATCTAACTGCACCTAAGAATCAACTGGGGAGCCTTTCAAGAATAATGCTCTGGCCTCACCAACAGGGATACTGATTTAACTGGTCAGAGATGGGGCCCACCTAGGCAAACAAATTTTACTTTTTTATTTATTACTGAAGTATAATTGGCTTATAGTATCATACTAGTTTCATATGCACAACATATTGATTTGACAATTCTATACATTACTCGATGCTCACAGTAAGTGTAGTCGCCATACAATGTTATTACAATAATTATTTTATAACTAGAAGTGTGCACCTCTCAATCCCCTTCATCTATTTTATCTCCCCACCTACCTTCCCTCTGGCAACCACCAATTTGTTCTATTTAAGTGTCTGTGTTTTGGGGATTCCACATATAATCATATCTTCTTTATCTATTCATCTATTAATGGACACTTGGCTTGCTTCCATATCTTGGCTACTCCAAATAATGTTGCAATAAACATAGAGGTGCACATATCATTATGAATTAAGTGTTTTTGTACGGGAACTCTTCTTGCACTGTTGGTGGGAATGCAAACTGGTGCAGCTGTGCTGGAAAACAGTGTGGAGGTTCCTCAAAAAATTAACAATAGAACTCCCCTATGACCCAGCAATAGCACTACTAGGAATTTACTCAAGGGATACAGGAGTGCTGATGCATAGGGGCACATGTACCCCCATATTTATAGCAGCACTATCAACAATATCCAAATTATGGAAAAAGCCCAAGTGTCCGTCAACTGATGAATGGATAGAAAAGATGTGTTTTATATATACGATGGAATACTCCTTGGCAATGAGAAAGAATGAAATCTTGCCATTCGCAACAACGTGAATGGAACTAGAGGGTATTATGCTAAGTGAAATAAGTCAGTCAGAGAAAGACAGCTATCACACATTCTCACTCATGTGGAATTTGATAAATTTAACAGAGGACCATGGGGGAAGAGAAAGGGAAAAAAAAGAGTTTCAAACAGAGAGGGAGGTAAACCATAAGAGGCTCTTAAATACAGAGAACAAACTCAGGGTTGATGGGGGAAGGAGAGGACAGGGAAAATGGGTGATGGGTACTGAGTAGGGCACTGGTTGGGACGAGTACTGGGTGTTGTATGTAAGCGATGAATCATGGGCATCTACTCCCAAAGCCAAGAGCACACTGTATATCCTGTATGTCAGCTAACTTGGCAATAAATTATATTTAAAACAATATATAAATCATAATTGAAACAATGTAAAAAAAACGAATTAGTGTTTCTTTGGGTAAATACCCAGTAGCAGAATTACTAGATTCTATGGTATTTTTAATTTTCGAGGAACCTCCATACTGTTTTCCATAGTGGTTGCACCAATTTACATTCCCACCAACAACGCACGAGGGTTCAATCCCTTTTCTCTCTATCCAACACTTGTTATTTCTTGTCTTTGATTTTAACCATCCAAACAGGCACAGAGTGGTATCTCATTGTGGTTTTGATTTGCATTTCTCTGATTAGTGATCTGTAGGTCTTCTGTAATCTTATTCAGGTCCTTTGTTCATTTTTAAAATCGGACTGTTCTTTGGTCATGAGTCTTTATATATTTTGGATATAACCTCTTATCAGATATACCACTTGCAAACATTTTCTATTTACAAGGTTGCCTTTTTACTCTGTTGATCATTTCCTTTGCTGTGCAAACTTTTTATTTTGGTGTAGTCCCAACAGCTTATATTTGCTTTTGTATCCCTTGCTTGAGGAGATCTATCTAAAAAATGCTGCTATGGCCAATGTCTAAGAGATTGCTGCCAATGTTTTAGTTTTATGGATTCAGGTCTCACATTTAGGTCTTTAATCCATTTTGAGTTTACTCTGTGTAAGGTATAAGAAAGTGGTCTAGTTTCATTCTAAGAAATTGTCTTTCCCCAACTGTGTATTCTAGCCTCCTCTGTCATAGGTTAATTGATCAGAGCAATGTAGGTTTATTTCTGGGTTCTCTATCCTGTTCCATTGATCTGTATCTATTTTTGTGCCAGTATCACATTGTTCTGGTTACTGTGTAGCCTTTTTTTTTTTAAGTTTATTTATTTATTTTTGACAGGAAGGGAGGGGCAGAGACAGAGGGAGAGAGAAAATCCCAAGCAGGGCCTGTGCAGTGAGCACGGAGTCGGGACGTGGGGCTCCAACTTGTGAACTGTGAGATCATGACCTGAGCTGAAATCAATGGCTGGACACTTAACCGAGCCCCTCTGCTAATTGTAGCTTTGTACTACTTCTTCATGTCTGGGATTGTGATACGTCCAGTTTTGTTCTTACTCAAGATTACTCTGGCTAGCTGAGGTCTTTTGTACTTCTACACCTATTTTACAACTGTTTTAGGTCTAAGAAAAACGCTATTGGCATTTTGATAGGGACTACATAGAATCTTTAGACTGCTTTGGGTAGTATGGACATTTTAACAATATTAATTCTTCTAATCCGTGAGCATGGTATATCCCTCTCTGTGTCTGTACTGTCTTCAGTTTCTTCCATCAATGTCTTAAAAAGTTTTTGGTGGTATGAGGTTTTTTATTTCCTTGGTTAAAATTTATTCCTATGTATTTTACTGGGCAAAAGTATTTTAAATAGCTTCCCAGGAGACTCTAATGTGATCTCTGGGTAGAGAACCATTTGTCTTAGGGATAGTTCTCTTAAAAAATTGTTCACAAATAGCTTTATGTTTCTCCTACCTGCTCCTTAAACACTAGACGCAGGCCCTACCCCATTCCTCCGAGGTTTAACGCAACTGCTGGTGTTCCCAAACACATCTCTGTAGCTACATCCCAGGAACCACATTCATTCATTTTACACACTTTCAAACAAGCAAGTTGGTATAAAAAAAAAAAAATGAAGAGGGGCTGGAGGTGTTGAATTGGAATAAAACACCACACTGAAACTAACCCAGTTCGGTCTTGAATACCCTAGTCAAAACTCTAATTTGTGCGACAGGAATATAATCCCTAAGGTGTCAAACAAAAAGAAGATGAGTGAACTGTGTCCAAGAGAGAGCAATCTGCCCCTATCATCAGTAAAAAAGGAGAAAGAATGGGAAAGGGAAACCACTTAATTCATGTTTGCTTGTTGTGTCCCAGGCAAAAGGCTTTGAGAAACTTAAAGAACACTACACGGGGGTGGGGGGTGGGGGTGTGTCCCAAGACATCAGGAGGAGAGGAGTGCATTCAAAATTGCTCCTGAAGTTGGAGGCACATAACAGGTATAAGAATTCAAACACAAGTCAAATGTAGGTTGACTCTTAAGCTATTAAAATTGCCTGACTTTAAGGAGAGAGATTTTGGCGCTTGCTTTTGTTTTGTGATGTAAGAAAATTGCTAATTGAGGTCACCTGTAAAAGTAGGAGTCTCTCTATCCCTAATGCTGGTTATATACAAAGGTAATATTTAACATAATTCAGGGGTGCCTGGGTGGCTCAGTCGGTTAAGCGTTCGACTTTAGCTCAGGTCCTGATCTCACAGCTCATGGGTTCGAGCCCCACATCAGGCTCTGTGCTGACAGCTTGGAGCCTGGAGCCTGCTTCGGATTCTGTGTGTGTGTCTCTCTCTCTCTATCCCTCCCCAACTCATGCTCGCTCTCTCTAAAAAATAAACAAACATAAAATAATTCAAAATTAAATACATCTTATGAACAGTTTTATATTTCATCGGCTACTGTGGATGATCTGTGCAGGTCATGTTCTTCAGTATCAGGTGAATATGCAAACACAAGAGAGATTTTAATCATTATAATCATTATGTACGTAGGTAGCTTCACATATGAAAAAAACAGGATTTGTTTGCTGAAATTTATCTCAAAAGATGCAAGTCAATTTCACCTCTATTTTAAAACTAAATCCATTCTAAGAATAATTACAAGTGACACGATGAGAAAAATTAGCTCTCTCCAAGAACTTTCCATTCTAAGATGAACCTGGGCCAACTGTAAATCACACCATCCTGGCACCATTATTTGAAGTCATTTTCTATTTAAGGAGTCTCACATCAATGGTAGAAGTGCCTTTCATTACCCATCCCTCTTAACGGCCACAATCTCTCCCAGGTTCCAATGACTGGACTATACAGAGCTGATGGGAGAATGCATTACTGGGCCTCTTAAGGCCTGTACTTCCTGTTAGCTAAAGGTTGAACACTTGGCAAAGGATCTGAACTATGTAACGTGTGGAAACGGCCTAACACAGTGTTTTAAGGAGAGTCCTGAATGAAATAAGCAATGCCTGCTCAGCAAATGCCTCCTACCTCCAAAATTCTAAATTTCAAACACATTGTGTTCAAACACAAACGAAAATGTTTTTTTCTTTAAATCCAGAAACAAGAACATTCAATTTCACCTTTTGAGGACATAATTTAAAACACATTTCAATCAGATTTTTATTTCCTTCCCCAAACATGATTACACTCTGAAAAAAAGGATAACTGAAAAATGCCATCCAGTGTTAAGTCTTTCTTTTAAAGTTGGCTGCATTCTTGGAAATGTGTTCTATTCTATCATCACCATTAAAGACAATGGTATGTGGTTGTGTTTAAAATATTAACGTAATAGAAATCTTAGGACTGGCACAAATGATGCCAAATTACCAGGCAGCAGGCAGCATTTTCAAGTATATTCCTCTTCATGCGGTCCTTAAAAGTTTGTCTCCGATCTCAGCAATTTAATACTGCCCAAACCACTTCCTCTACGTTTAGTATTTCATCCAATTGTAGATGAAAACACACAAAACATTAAACTGAACTACCACTTCTTACTAAAACTATTTTAAAAGTAATTAGCCTGTTCGCACTGGACTAAGTTCACTGCCAAACAAGATTACTCTGATTCTCTTTTGGAGATTATGATCCAAAACTATAGACAACACAAAATATTCAGGGCATCCAAAAAATATTTGTTGCAGGCTACAAGGTTCATCCAGTGGACTGGTGAATATACAGGTAAAGGAGTAATAGTAGCATGTTGCAATAAATCCTTAAGACTTCCTAGAGAACAGATGAACACTTCTTGATATTATAGAAATCTACATGACTCAAATATCTGGGGTTACTGAAGGGAGGAAGGAGACAAGCTGATACAAGACATGTCCGAAACAGATGCAATTAGAAGGCCTGAATAGAATACAAATGAAGTGGACTGCTGTGCATAAATCTATGCGGTCTCTAGAAGGCAAAGAAGTGTGAAGAAATGAAAGGGAAAAAATGTAATGTGGTCAAGAAAGGGGGCTTTGGGATATGAAACATCTGATACAGTGTGCTCAGCCAAGGAACTGAATAGTAAAAATCGTATTTTCATTTCTTCTTTGGGTACCTAACATAGATAACTACGTTACTCAAAGTGGGAAGTTCATTACTGGACAGAGATCTTAGTTTTACTTTCAAAAGTCTGTGTTTGTTATTTTTCTCCCCAAATGCGTAATTTGTCATAAATTACCCATCATATCAGATGATCTTTTATAAATGGGTATTATGCATTTTCAAAGTGGTTAAAGATCCTCACAGTAAGACTGATGTCCATCCAATGCTAAGTACAAACTTAAAGCCCTTGTTCAAAAAATAATTACTAAACAATGGGAAAACAAGTTATGTTTCTAAAGAAATCAAAACCAACTTCACCTTAGTTCTCTACCAAATCTGGAAAGGCAAAGCCTGAAGAGGTGGGTCCACGATTAAAGGCGATCCTTCCCAACAACACAACTACCACTCCATTCCCCACTTTTGTCCTCAATGTTAACTCCTTCCTCTGCAACTAAAGTTAGTGTGTTATACTGACTACATGTATGCTCTGGGTGGGTATGGCTATCTTCACCTTTAACTTTACTTATTTCTCTTAAGAGAGAGACAGCATGAGTCAGGGAGGGACCGAGACAGGCCGAGAGAGAGAATCCCAAGCAGGCTCCAGGCTGCCAGCGCAGAGCAGACGCAGGGTTCGAATTCACAAAACTATGTGATCATTACTTAAGCTGAAACCAAGAGTCGGGTGCTTAGCTGACCGAGCCACCCAGGAGCCCCAACTAGTCTCATCTTTAAAATGAGTGATACTAGGGGCTTTAATGGCTGCTATAAAGAGTCACCTAAAAATGTACCAGACCTGGGAAACTTACTGGAGATTTACTGGTCACTCAATAAATCGTTATTATCTCACCTCCTGCTGGAGACCAAAGTACAGCTCACCTGAGCTACTTATACTCAGTACAAGTACTTAGTACAACCCGACTGGCATTGTGCTTAGTACTTAGTAAAAACCTCCTCGCCTCCTGTATTGCCCTTTCTATCAGAGTTTCAAAGTTCATTCTCTCACGGCCAGTGATTATACACCCCTCCTTTCCTCCGAAGCATTGGCCTGCGTTCCAACCTGCACTACGGGGTGAGACCCAAGCTGTTCACTTCATGACCCATTCCTCAGAGGCACTGATATTTCTGGACGTTCTCCAGAGGTACCTTTTCCCAGACTACTCTTTCTGCTGCACAATTCAACTTACTGTGCCGTTCTTGTTCATTATACCTCAAGACTCACTTCTTTCACTGACTCAACAAATAAGAACTTACCGAATATCCACTACACACAAGGCCCAGTGTATTCATCTCTGATCTACAGAAGAACCAATAGCTAGAAACCTCTCCGCAATTCAAACCTAGAATTTTCAGTTTCGCTGCACTTCACACTTGTACTTTGTTGCTTCCTCACTTTCAACACAGTTGTTCCTATGTTCAATTCTCACAAAACAACACTTTCACAAATAAGAAAACTATGAGAGCTCAGGAATGGCACTGACCTTTTAAGACCGAACTAGAGATAAGGCAAGCAATCTCATTTAAGTCTTCTGGGTACACCCCTCCTTTGAAGCTCTATTTACTCATTTTTTTATGTCTGTTTGTTTTGAGAGAGAGAGAGGGAGGGAGACAGCAAGCAGGGGAGGGGCAGAGAGAGAAAGACAAAGAATCCCAAGTAGACTGCACCCTGTCAGGGCAGAGCCCGACTCGGGGCTCGAACTCATGACCTGAGCTGAAATCAAAGAGTCGGATACTTAACCAACTGAACCACCCAGGCACCCCTACTTTTTTTTTTTAAGACCCTGCCAGCTTATTCTCCGCCACGAACTACGTACCTGTGTTTGATGCACTGTAGCTGTACATCACTCAGGACACGGTTTTAATGTTCTGCTCCTGTCAGGCGGCAGCAGAGTAGTATGGGCTCGACGGCTTTGAGTGTGGTGTGTATGGAGGCCAAGACTGAACTCCCACCTCCGTGTAGACTCAGGTGTTGTGTGTGGTGCCCAGCTACACTGCTGACGTTACTGTGGCACCACCTTCCCATCAATGCCCACCATTACCCAGAGCCGGGGAGTGCCATGCTTCCTTCAACAGTCAACCAGCACACATTAGGTGCTGACAAGTCAAACAGTCCCTGACTTCTGGGGATGGGCAGGGAACAGGGGTGGGAGACAATTCTGCCGAATGTGAAACACGGTGAGGATGCCAGGTATGGTGGCACAAAGAAGAGGGAATACCAGCTGTGCCTTGGGAGATGTGTGCAGGACATGATACGGGTGTCCTCATTCAGGGAACCAGGTGAACAAAGGGAGCACCCCCAGGAGGGAAAAGGCCTATGTGAGGGGAGAAAGCCAAATAAGGGTGGGAAACTCCCAAAGCACGTTATCACTGATGATTAGAAAGGACTGCAGGTGCTCACTAGGTATCGGCATTCCTGGAAAACTAAAAGTATACGGCTGGGGGTGGTGTCTCAAGTACAAAGAACATCTGTGCGGCCAGTTTTGTTCTGCATCTGTAAGTTCAGAGGGGAAGTGATTCTATCACCGTGCATTCTTCCAGCTCCACAGCCATTCTCAGACTCAACCACACACCTCACAACATGACTTCGGTGATTATCTTCTCAATTCTCCCAAGGATACTCATAACCAGTATGATTTCAAATGCAGAGAGAAGCTATCCAATGGAAGCCTTCGAGCAGTGGAGCCAATTCTCTTCAGAACCGATGAAGAGAGGCTGTTGGGCCTAAGAACGCTGTGTTTGTACTTATCTTGGTACTGAACACAGAACGGATATATAACTCAACCTGAGGTCTGTGCTCTTATCTGGAAGCTAGTAAACGGTAAGGAATTTCCATTGCTGTTCTGTTTTGTTCTCAGAGGTGAGGGGGGAAAAAGCGGCAGAATACACTATTTTCCATAGTCCGCGAGGTATCTGCAAACAATGCAATTGTTAAGCCTCTCGGCTGAAGTATTTATTTAAAACAAAGCTTTGTAAAACACACACACACACACCACAAAACCACAGCCTGCAAACTGGAGGATTTAGAACTGGAAAGCACTGCTGAGCTCTAATAAGTAGAAGCCTTTCATTTTAGAGATTAGAAAACAAAAGGCGGAGAAGGCGGGTGACTTGCTCAGAGTCACACGCAGTGCTCAGGCACAGGGCACACTGAATTCCAGGCTTTCCAGGCGTTCTCCACTTCACTACCTGCCCTCCTTTCAAGCAACCTCACTTCAAAACTTTGGAATCGAGTAATAATTAGCAACAGCAATGATGGGCAACAAAAAGGTTTACTTTATAATGCTTCCCAAACTCAGCATTTATATTCACTTGAACATATACTGGAGTGACTAAGCTTATCTGTTGTGCTTCAATGCCAACCTTTTAAGTCTAAAAATACTTTTAAATGTATTCCTGACAATTCCTGACACTGTTGTTCTAGTCAGTGAGAAACTGATTATGATCAGAAGTATTTTCTAACGTGCTAAGAACATCTAAGGTAGATACCAATTTGTAGTAATTCTTAAAAAACTACATCGTTAAAGTTTCTATAAGGAGATATTTTACAAATTCAACTACAGTAACATCTGTGTCTCGTTTAACTCTTGCTTTACCAGAATAAATAATCAAAGTCTGAATTTACTTGACCCAGGCCAGAGTAATTTATTTTCACAGTTTCATTTAATAGTGGTGATTCCCTACCTTTTGCTGTGATGTATTTAGAAACTTTACAGTACAATGTAAACTACACAGATACCTCAGCACACAAACCTAAGTACATCTTACATATAAAGAGAACGAGTCACCAACCAACTTTAGCCAAGATGACAAATTCTAGAACAAGTAGCAAAAATTAAGGATAATTCAGCCAATTTGTAAAACTGATGAGAAGCCCTCTGAATATGTATCACAGAAACTAATGAGAAAAGAGCATTCCCTCATGCACCATGAAACTATTTCATATGGTTCCTGGATGAAATACACAGCTTGGAAATTTAAAAAAATGTTTTTCATGTTTATTTTTGAGAGAGAGAGGAAGAGAGAGAAAGCACGCGCGCACAGGATCCCAAGCGTGAGTGGGGGAGGGGCAGAAAGCGAGGGAGACAGAGAATAGGAAGCAGGCGCCAGGCTCTGAGCTGTCAGCACAGAGTCTGATACAGGGTTCAAACTCACAAACCAGGAGATCATGACCCGAGCCGAAGTCGGATGCTTAACCGACTGAGCCACCCAGGCACCCCCACAGCTTGGCAATTTTAAATCAGGGAGGTAATAATAATGAGGTTCGTTTCACTCATCTTGTCGAAAGATTCAGAAGGATTCCAATCAATCCTTATGCAGCTATACTAATGATGTAAGAAACAACACACAATGTTTTCTATACTGCACCAAAAGGGGTTCCATTATTTGTTAGCAGATTTACCTATAACACATTCACCCTTAATTACAGTAGAGCTGCCTAGAGATCAGGGCAAGTGTACTGGTCAAAGCAAATTCCTTCCTCAAACACCCTCCTCTCCCTCCTCCCTAAGACACTGACAAGTGTTATTAGAGAATATTCTTCAAAAATAGAAAAATAAAATCCATCACCAGCTCTAACTGAATGCTATGAAGAAAAACCTGATTAACTCTCACAGTGACAATGTAGCCAGGGAGCAAAACCATAATGCTTGGGAAGAAAATTAAAGCAAGGAGGTTAAGTCTAGTCACCTGCTTGTTAACTACCCACCTTTTCTTCAATGCTCTGCAAACATGCTTCCTGGTTTGTAACTGAGGGAAAGTATCCACATCACCTGGGGGTGGGGGTGGAGGGCAGGGTTGCGGGGCGACGGGTGCTGCCCACTCACGTTTCCCAGACTGTGTGGCAAGAGGCCAGGATCGGCCTGCCTATACACCTAGGTGCTGCTTTGCTAACTGCAGACTAACCGAAAGCTTGGGGTTACCAACAGGATCCATCACCAGAGAAGGCTTCAAACTGTTACCTGAAATCGGGTTTCTGGCAAATTCCAAGAAAGGAGAGGTTTAAAAGATTACAGCATGTTTAGTAAAATAACACTTTCCCCTATTTTCTGTGCATCAATTACGTTGGAGAAAACTGTTCAACGTCTGCAGAAGCAGACACTCCATATCTACGAGATGAGCCTCCGCCCAACTGTGTTCCACGTAAAACAGGAGACACCTGCCAAAAAGGCACAGCGAAGTCTCTGGTGGCAACGATCTTGTCCACAAGCTTAACATGCTCCTTCAACACTCCAAATGCCACTTTCTCCGTCACAGAATTCTCTCCTTTAAGAAGCTTTTCTTTCAGTGAAGTAGCAACTAAATTCCTACTGACTTTCCCATCTTTTCATCAATTTAGAGATGTTGTTTTACTCTTTAGCAAGAAGAAAAATCTGTACTTGCAAAAATCTGCCTGTGAACCAAGAAGTGTACACTCCGCAGTTCATACTATCGTGTCCTGAGATGCTGTCTCAGGCTACTCTGGCTTCTCATTTTCATTGTCAGAGTCACCTACACGGCTTTGAGTCCACATGTGTTTATACAATGCCCAAAGCAGAACTGTTCTGTACAGAGCAGATGCAAGAAAGACGGCGGACAGAAGGCAGCGCTAAGTATATGGAAGAGGTGCTCAGACAGCTCTTTGACTGGTCCCCATCTTGAAACACACCTGAGCAGTTTACCTGTAATTATCACCATGCTGACTTCTGCGTATGAACATGCTGAGTGGGTAAGAAGTCCAACTCTAATGCCATAATTAGGCATATAGTTTGCATTCCTTCCCTTATCAGATTTTCCTTTTTAACGAAATTTACTCCCAGTCTGCATTTCGGTAATTTTACTAGTAAGCTGATGATGGCGACTAAGACGAAATTGAGACACAGAGGTATGAAGGGAGGAAAAAAATCTAGTATCTCTCAAGCCGGAATTACACTGCTGCAATTTATTTCTAGAGGGCAATTTTTAAAGAGCTTGTTGTAACAATAAAGTCTATATTAAAAAGTTGCAAAAGGAGAAATTGAAGAGCCTTTCTACTTCTGCTCTGAGTTCCAAAAAGGGTGAGGAAAGGCAACAGACCTTGAATAGACACTGGTTCCCACTAGCCTGCATTTCTAGTAGCACATGGCATTTGGCATTCATTTTAATGTGTGTGTGTAAACACACATACATATACATAGTGCATCTCAATCCAGCTCAATTACTTTTTTTATTCAAGAAAATGTCCTGAACAGGCCTAGGGTGAAAAGTGTTTATTGCTTTTTCACTGTAAACAAATGATGAAAACCAAACTGTTCACACAAGATTTATAATATATTCAGAAGTTTCTGGGGCAAAAATATAGATACTATAAGCTGTTTTTTTTCACTACTGGGTAAGAAAACTAAAAACCAGGAAAAGAATCAAGGCAGTACCCCAACATCATTTTAGAAACAATAATAAAAGCTCATCATGTACACGTATCATTCTTTCACTGGTAAAATTGACTTCTTAAAAAATGTACTTCTATAAGACAAAAAAAATGTGATAAGTGGACTTCATCAAAATTAAAAACTTTTGCTCTTTAAAAGATACAGGTAAGAAAATTAAAAGGCATATATACTTGATAAAGGACATAGTATATCCAGGATGCAGAAAGAAATCTTCCATACTATAAGCAGACAACCCAATTTAAAAAATAAGCAAAATATCTGAATAGACATTTGACCAAAGAAGATATACAAATGGCTAATAAGTGTAAGAAAAGATGCTCAATATCATTAGTCATTTGAAAAATGCAAATTAAAACCACAATGAGGTTCCACAATACATCCACTGAAAAGGCTGTAATCCAAAGTGTTGGTGAGGACATGGGAGAAACTAGAACGCTCATATGCTGTTGGTGTAATATAAAATAGTGCAACCACTTTGGAAAACAGTTCAACAGTTTCTTCAAAGATTAAACTGACTACAGAAAATGTGGTTTATCCATGCAAGGAAATACTATCCAGCAATGAGATGGATGAACCTCAAAGAGATGATGCAAGTGAAAGAAGTCAGATATAAAAAAGACTACACAGTTATTCCACTGACACGGTATTTCTATAGAGACTAAAAGTGTATTGATGGCTGCCCGGAGAGTAAGGACTGACTGCAAACAGGCACAAGGGAACTTTGCCGAGGAGATGTAAGTGTCCCAAAACTGGACTATGGTGATGGCTGTACAACTAAGCTCACTAAAACTCACTGAACTGTTTCACAAGTGAACCGTATAGTAACTTATAATGTAATAAAAGCTGTAAAAGTGAAAAGTTTAACAACCCAATCCTCCAAAAATTTTAATACAGAAGCTACTTTAATTTTCAAACTTTTCTCACATTTATTTACCAAAGGCAACATGTTATGTTTTCAAACACAAACTGTATTAGGATTAAAAGGAACTCAAGATGATAGCAGCTTCCCATTTAAGGCATATTGTTTAGAAACATCTAACATGGCAGACATTTCATTCTTCCCTATAGGGTCAAATAAAACAATCAGTGCACTGCTTAGGAACTGTACTCTTGTTACTCTAGAGAAAGGAAACCTTACATTCACATAACAAACTGTACATGAATGTTCACAGCAGCTTTATTTGTTCATAGCCCAAAACTGAAAACAACCCAAATGCCCTTCAGTGGGTGAGTGCTACAGCTGCAGTACATCCACACCACGACATACCACTTAACAGTAAAAAGGGATGAGCTACTGATATACTCTATTTGAATGGACATTAAAGGAATTATACGGTAAGTGAAAAAAAAGAAAACAATCTTACAGGGTAACATACGTATGATCCCATTTACAAAACATTCCTGAAATGAAGAAATCATTGAGATGGAGAACAGGTAAGCAGTTGCCAGAGAGGCTGGGCGCAGAGGAGGGGACTGCGGCTCTGAGAGAGTAGCCTGTGGGATTCCTGTGATGGGCCTATTCTGCCCACAGCGTTACTGTGATAGCCGCCATACACACTACACATATGTAACATTACTTCTAACTCAATATGCACATACACACACTCTCTCTCTCACACCACCACACACAGGTCCAAGTAAAACTAGAGGAATTTGAATAAAGTTTGGACTATGTGTCAATTTTCCAGATGTGATCATTGGGAAAAACAGGATAAAGGGTATATGAGATTTCTCTGAGGTATTTCTTACAAATGCACATAAATCTACAATTATTTCAAGATAAAGGTTTTTTCTTAAATTTTTTTACATTTATTTTTGAGAGACATCGAGTGACAGAGTACAAGTGGGGGAGGGGCAGAGAGAGAGACGGAGACAGAATCCCAAGCAGGCTCCACGCTCCGAGTTGTCAGCACAGAGCCTGACACGGGGCTCGAACTCACGGACTGTGAGATCATGACCTGAGCCAAAGTTGGACACTCAACTGACTGAGTCACCCAGGTGCCCCAAGATACAGTTTTTTTTAATAGTTAAAGAAAAACATACTATATTTTCACTCCTACCATGGAAAAGCAATATACCACATATTCTGAGGCTGCACTACGTTTAAGTCTTGCAATATATTACTCTTTTTTATGGGGTATAAACCTTCTCACGAACAAAAGGTTTACAAAGAAAAATGATTAAAATCAATCATTAACTGATTTTTAAACACCAGAAAACAAAAGGTAGGAAAGAAATTTAGCACTTACAACTTCTACACCAAGGCTGCATAAAAAAAACAGTCTCTAGAGGTAGATTTAAATTTTCACAAAAAAACAGGGAGCCTCTTTGATCAGAAATGTATTTTCTAAGGACGTCTGGGGGGCTCAGTGGGTTAAATGTTGGTTAAGTTGATTTCAGCTCAAGTTGGCTCAGGTCGTGATCTCAGGGTTCGTGGGATCGAGCCCCGTGTGGGGCTCATGCTGACAGCAGGGAGCCTGCTTAGGGATTCTCCTTTCTCTCTCTCTCTGCCCCTCCACTCTGTATGCACGCAAGGGCTTGTGCGTGAGCTCTCTCAAACTTAAGAGAGCAAGAAGGTATACTGTACAGCGTTGTGCTACAGATAAAACCATGCCTTCAAGACAACAAGATGCACAAAAAGGGCACAACTTTCATTATGAATTACAAGTTTACCAAGTTAAATTCAAATCACTAACCCTGGTTCTTAGCATCTTGACACCTTAACCTGCATCTGACAGGATACCTGGTTACTGGAAAGAAGGACCACAATCAACGGACATTCTGCCAATACTTCAGTCTTTTGGGATCCTGATTTCATCCTCATCTCTCCACTCCCCATAAAGCATGCAAAGCTAAACCCCCTCAACGTGGTGACCTACCGAAGGCACCCAGCAAATCTTCCAATGCTGGACAGCGGACAGAAAGGGAGAGCTGGGAGTGAAAGTGGGGAAGCCTTCCTCTCCATTTCAAAGTAAAGAGCAAGAGTAAAGGCGCCATTTGAAAACTGTAACATTACCTGATAGTTAGAACAATAGAAAGAAAAGCAAGATGGGCACATACTGTAGTCCTTTTGGCACCCTGAAATAAACAGTTAACTAAAGACAAAAGACAGAAAACATGAGAAGAGACTATAAAGGAACCAAAAGAAAGGGAACAACAAAGTTCAAATTCAAAATTCAAAACTAAGGGATCTTCTTAACATTGCAACACAGTTAACAAATAGAGCAAGACTTCAAAAACCCAACAAGCATACAAAAAGAAGTTCACACTTCTGGATAAGGGAAATGTAAATTAAAACAATGAAAAATCACTTCCAACCCTATGCTTTCCACTCTCTTTTCTGAATTTGAAATCTAATAACCCTACCTGTTGGTATTATACATGAAAAGTGGAATCCTGCTCTGAGCAAAAACACTTTGGAGACCAATTTAATAATTTTTAAAACGGTGAAGAAGCCCCATCGTAGGATCCAGCGACTCCACTTAGAGATCTCTAACCTAAAGAAATTTCTGTACTTGTCACAAGATGTGTACAAAGATGCTCACAACAGTGCTATTTGTAATAAAGGCAAGGAGAGGCTACCTAAGAATAGATAAGCTGTATCTTACCCAAGGAAATAGTATGTTAACAGAGCGTGTAAACCAGATCCAGCATCAACATGGAAAGGTTGATCCAGCATCAACATGGCATCTAAGACCATGCTAAGTGCAGGTCGGGGGGGGAGGGGGTACCCAAGGTGCAAAAGGGTATGTACAGGACACCACTTAGGTAGATTTGTAGAATGATATACATCTCCTTCATTAAAGTGGTTGGAGAAAGGCACCCAGGGAGAAAAAGTCAGAGAGAAGAGGTGTTCACTGTTTACATTCTTGCTAAACGTTCACTGTTTAAACATTTTAATCACAACTATCCAAATCAAATGTAGAAAAAATGTTAACACTTATTAATAAGCAGTAGGTGATGAGTATGTAATACTTTTGTGTGTTCTTCTATTAAAGGATTATGTTTTTTCTAAAGTTTTAAAAGGAGGTAGTATATTAAGTCAAAGGAAAAAAGAAGATGCAAATTCTTTGTGTCAGGAATCAAAGAGACATCATTACAAGTCTTACAGATATTAAAAGGATAAGGGAAACTAATGAACAACGTCTGTTTAAGTTTGACAGCTTAGATGAGATGTCTCCAAGAATTTTTCCAAATTACCAAAGCTTACCTAAAAAGAGGTAACATAAATAGACCTATACATATCAAATAAATTGATTTGTACTTCAAACAACAAAACCAAAAGAATCCTCCCCCCACCTCCAATTAAGAGGACTTTATTGGTGAATCTCTACCAAAAATGTAAGAACAAACTCCACACACACTCTTGTAAAAGAAAAAGATCACTTTTCAGTTCAATATTATAAAGACAGCATTACTAAAACACCAAAATTAAAGATAACACAAGAACACTATAGATCAATCTCTCAAGAATATGGAACCAAAATTCCTTAGCTAATTACGAGAAAATTGAATCCAGCAGTACCTAAAAAGGATAATATGTGAAGACCAAGTGAGTCTATACCATGAGTGCAAAATTGTTTCAATATCTGAAAAATGAAAATAATTCACCATTCAACATTATTTAAGAAAAACTACATGATCATAATAATAGATGAGGTAAAGAAGTATAAATAAAATTCAGCATCCTTTGAAAATTATAATTTTTAAAAAGCCAGCAAACGAAGTCTTCTAGTCAACATCCTGTGGTCCAGGAGTATGGAATTAGTGGGGAAAACAAATACATTAAAAACTAGACAGGAAAAAACAAAGGTGGCCTTCTGTTTTACATGACTGTCTTTGCAGAAAACTCCAAAGAACATACAAAAAATTGCTAAAATGCAATTTTACTGAAACACTAGTAATAAACAATTAGAAATTAAAAATAAAGAAAAATACCACTTGCAATAGCATATAAAAATGAACTATTCAGGATAAATCCAACAAAATATGTAGAAGATCTGTATGTTACATTCTACAAAACACTGATGAGAGAATCAAAGATGAAGGAACTCATTATTGTTAAGTCAATTTTCCTTCCAATGATCTATAGTTATGATACTCAATACAGTAGACACTTGTAACAGGACTATTTACATTACAGTTTAGTTAAAATCCAGTACAATTTAGAATTCATTTCCTCGGTCTTACTACTTTTCCAGTAGCCAAGTCACATGCTGTTAGTGACTTCCACATAATGGAGAGCACAGACAGAAAACATTACCATCGTCACACAAAGTTCTGTTGTTACTGAACAGTGCTGATCTACAAATTCAATGCAATCCAATAAAAATCTCAGCAAATTTTACAGAAATGAAGATGGAAAAAGAAGACCTAGTATACTAAAAAAGAAAAAAAAATCTGAAAAAGAAGTACCAAGTTTCAGGACGAATTTTATGATTTTATGTTGACTTATAGTAGTGGTACTGGCAGAAATCTATACACACATGTATGATCATCTGATTCTAAACAAAGACACCAATGTAATTTGATAGAGAAACAAGAGCTTTTCAACAAATGGTAGAGAAAAAAGTGGGATGTCCATAGGTAAAAATTAAGGACCTTAATCTATACTTTTTCCATATATAAGAATTAACTCAAAAAGGCAAACACGTAATTGAAAAATCTCAAAGTTATTATAAAACTTTTGAGAAAACATAACGGAAAATCTTAAAGACCCCTGTCTATGCAAAGATTCCTTGGATAAAATGTAAAAAACATAAACTGCCAAAGAAAAATTGAGTTACAAAACATTAAAAGTACAGATTCTTTGAAAGATAACCTGTCTCCAGCTTTGAGAACGTAAGTTTAAGGTATGTAGCATGACGGTGTGATTTACACTTACTATAAAAAGACTGCCACAAGTTTAGTTAATACCCATCATCTTTTAGATACAATAAAAAGAAAAAAACTTTCTCCTCGTGGTAAGAACTCTCAGAATCCACTAACAACTTTGCTCTATGCCATACGGCGGTGTTAATTATGGTCATCATGCTGTACATACAGCCTTAGTACTCATTTACCTTATAAGTGGGCATTTCTACCTTTGACCACCTTCCTCTAATTCTCTCCTCCCCACCCCGCCCTGAAAGACACCATTAAGAACATGAAAAGCCACAGACTAGGAGAAAAAATACACATCTAATTTAAAAAATTGTTATTCAGACTATATGAAAACCTCTAAAAGCTGAGTAATAAATAAACAACACAATTTAAAAATGGGCCAAAAATTTTTGAAAGTCATTTCCCCAGAGATATAGGGTGACTTACATAAACACATGAAAAGAGATTACCATTAGTCAATAAGGCAATGCAAATTAAAACTACAATGAGATAACTACTAAGATCTATACTGGCTATTAAAAAAAGAAAAAACAACTGGCAATGCTGAGTATTGAGGATGCACACAGACAGGAATTTCTACAATGTTGATGATGAAAAGCAAAATGGCATTTTTTGGGATGATGGGAATATCATTCTTCTTGATTGTAATTACAAGCCTAAGTTCATAAAAATTCACAGACCTACACACTAAAAAGGGTTAAGCTTACTGCTTATGAATTACCTCGGTAAACCTGACCTGAGAAAAAACTCTCATATTCTTTAAGTATTTTCTCTGAAATATTTTAACATTTCAGTTTTCCAAACTCAATTCAAACTTTTCTAACTCCTCTCATCATGCACTTCTAAATGGCCTTCTGAAAGCCTCGTATAACCAGTTTGATCAAACCTCCCAACTCCACAAGGCAACCAAATCTTCCATATGACCAATCTGTTTCCAACGTCCAATGTCCAATAGGACGTACAACTAGCCAGATAAGCTTCAAAAAGGAAAAAGACATGTAAAGCATTCCACCTGTGCCAAAGTGCTACAGGTGCTCCACAGTTATCTATAAAGAAAACCATTAAGAGGAATAATCAAAGGACTCTAAAAACAAAAGCAATCTTACAAAGGGAAAGGAAGTGCTCTGGATGCAATGGTCACAACAACAACATCAACAACAAAAAATCACCAACCCACACTCAGACCTACTTCCCACTGGGAGAAAGGAGGTGGGCAGAAGCCAGAAACATAACAAAAGAAAGCTAATTTTCACCCTGAATCCCCTCATATCAAATTTCCCTGTCATGCAAACCGTATCATAGGACGTCCTATGACAACATACAAGCACTGGAAGTCTCAGATAGTTCTAACAGTTTATGGACTATGCCGGGGAGAATTTCACAGACATGTTTATACAGAGAAAAATGAGAGCTGGAAATGGAGAAAAAAACCAGTTCTTGTTTCATTACGAAACGCACGTGTACCTGCGACAGTTCTGAATCTTAAATGTCAAGAAACCCTCAAATACGAAGCATTTAATACTGCACAGAATTCAAAGGAATACCTCTAATTGTCTTCTTAATGCTTGGTTTGTCACAAAGATGGTACCATTTTTGGGGAAGAGGACAAATCTAGTCCAGAAGTCTAGGCCAGGCTCTATTACTACTAACCAGTTTCATGACTTGGGGCCAGTCACTGAATCTCACTGGATTCTAGATTTCCTGGATAAAATAGCTGGATAAAATTATCTCCATGAGGCCCATTCTAAAGAAACGGAGGAAAAAACAGTAAGAAATGGAGGAAAAACAGTAGCCCAGGGCAATCCAAAGAATTCTAGCTTTTTTTTTTTTTTTTTTAATGTTTATTTATTTTTGAAGGAGAGAGAGGACAGAATGTGAGCTGGGAGGGGCAGAGACAGAGGGAGATGCAGAATCCGAAGTGGGCTCCCTGCTCTGAGCTGTCAGAACAGAGCCAGACACAGGGCTTGAACTCACAAGATTTAACACTATCTCATTTTTTATAAAACTACATTATATATTTACCAATAGTATATGGGCTTAAGTAGAAAACAAAATGCTGCTCTACAAACTCTAAGCACAATAAACATGCAGAAAGCAACACCAAGGCCCATCACAATCAAACTGCTAAAAGCCAGTGATAAAGGGAAATGTTAAAAGCAGCTAAAAACACACTTGGTAGAGAAAGAAAGAAAAAAAGAATGGCAGCAGATTACACATCAGAAATGATGCAACCCAGAAGACAATGGAACAACATACTTAAGGTACTTAGGGAAATAAACCCATGGGGGGGAGGGGCAGTGCCTGGGTGGCTCAGTTGGTGAGCATCCGACTTTGGCTTAGGTCCTGATCTCGGGGTTTATGAGTTTGAGCCCCACTTCGGGCTCACTGCTGTCAGTGTGGAGCCCACTTCAGATCCTCTGTCCCCTTCTCTCTCTGCCCCTGCCCCACTGCTACTCTCTCTCAAAATTAAAGTTTAAATAGCATTAAAAAAATAAACTGAACCTAGAATTCTATATCCACCAAAATTATCTTTCAAAACAAGCACAAGAAACTGGAAGCCTCATACACTGTCAGTGGTAATAAAACACGGTGCAGCACCTTTGGAGAATAGTGTGGTAAACTCCTGTGAATGTATTAAACAACGATGAACTGCACACTTTCAACAGATGAACTGTATGATACAGGAGTTGTAACTTAAAAAAAAAAGCTGTTATCAGAAAAGCAAAATAAAAGCTTCTGAGAAATAAAACACAAATAGATCAATCACCAGCAGACCTCAACTACAAGGAATGTTACACTAAGTCTTTCAGCCAGAAGGAAAGTATGACCACATGGAAATCTGAACCTAAATAAAGAAATGAAGAGCACCAGATATGATAAATACATAGAAAAATACAAAAGTCTTCTTTTGTTCTACTCTGCAATCTCCTTAAAAGATAATTGATTACATAAAAATTTTAATATGTTGTGGGAGATTACAACAGCAATAACAGCAGAAAGGCAAGGTATAAAAGAGTAGCAGCATACTACTCTAAGGTTCTTAAATTACAGATGACCTTGAACACCAAAGATGTGAACTGCGTGAGTTCAATTACAAGTGAGTTTTTAAAAAAAAAAATACAGTACTGTAAATGTATTTTCTCTTCCATTATGATTTTCTCAGTATTTTTTCTCTAGCTTATTGCAAGAATACACTATATAATACATACAAAATCTGTGTTAATTGACTGTTCATGTTATTTGTAAGGCTTCCTATAAATAGTAGGCTATCAGTAGTTAAGCTTTACAGAAATCAGAACTGATATTTGGATTTCAACTCCATATGGAGTCAACACCTCTAACCTTCATGTTGTTCGAAGGTCAACTGTACAGGCAAAAAAGTCTATCAGGGGCGCCTGGGTGGCTCAGTAGGTTAAGCGTCTTATCTACTCATGATCTCGCCCCAGGTCATGATCTCAGGGTTCGTGACTTCCAAACCCCACGTCAGGCTCTGTGCTGACAGTGGGGAGCCTCCTTGGGATTCTCTCTCTCTGCTCCTCCCTGGCTCGGGTGCGCGTATGCTTGCGCACACGCTCGCTCTCTCAAAATAAATAAATAAAATCACATTAAATATAAATGATCTTTAACTACAAAAGTGAAATTATATCTGCCTATGAGAAATCCATTTCAAAGATAAAGATACAAGGGCATTTGTGTGGCTCAGTCAGTTAAGCATGTGACTCTTGATTTTGGCTCAGGTCATGATCTCATCATTTGGGGGTTTTAGCCCCACATTGGACTTCATGCTGACAGTGAGGAGCCTGCATGGGATTCTATCTCCCTCTCTCTCTACCCCTTCCCCACTTGCACATTCACACACACACACGTGCTCTCTCAAAATAAATAAAGTTGAAAAAAAAAGATACACAATTATGGGAAAAGGTAAGTCATGAAAACTCTACTCATTTATTAAATCTCCTTTATACATGACCAAGTAGTATCAGAGCAAAAAACTTTTAAGTGATAAATAAGGTGATCTTACAATGACGAGGGCTCAATTCCTTAAAAAGACACAATTCTAATTGTTTACACATCTAATAAGAAAGTGGACATAATTAAATTAAAAGTCAAAAACAGAAGGATGTCTGGAAAATGCTCATATATTTGGAAATAGGGTGACAACTCGAAATAAAGCATCAGCCAAAGAGAAAGGGAAAATTAGCAAACATTTTGAATGGAATGAAAACAAAATACAGTATTATCAAATTTTATGGATTATAACTAAAGCAGTACGAGAGGGAAATTTATAGCATCAAATGCCTATACTTGAAAAACAAAGTTCTCAAATCAATGACTTCAACTGATACCTTAGGAAACTATGAATAGAGGAGGAAACTCAAAATATGCGAAAGACAGACCAGAATAGGAATCCATGAAAAACCAGAGAAACAAAGAAAAACAATGAAATCACAATCTTGGTGAGGTTAGTGAAATTCTCATAAGCCAGACTCACCAGAAAGACACAAGTCACCAATAAGGAATAAGGTGACATCTTGAGCTGCTACAGATATCCAAAGGATAATATGGGAATGTTATCAACAGCTTTATTTCGATAAAATGGACAAATTCCTACATTCCTTGAAAGGCACAAACTGCCAAAGCTCACTCAAGTCTGAATATTCCTATAAATTTTAAAGAAATTTAATTTGTATTTTAAACCTCCATAAAGAAAACTCTAGCCTCAGATGGCTCCACTGGTGAATTCTACCAAACATTTAAGAAGAAATAATACCAACTCTATAGAAACTCCTCCAGAAAAATGAAAAGGAAAAAGCAATTCCCAAGTCATTCTATGAGACCCACGTTAGTCTGAATACAAAACCAACTACATCACAAGGTAAGAAAACCACAAACCAATGTCCTTCATGAGTGTACATGTAAATACTCTAAAAAAAAAAAAAAATCTGGGGGCACTTGGGTGGCTCAGTTAGTTAAGCATCTGACTTTGGCTCGGGTTATGATCTCACGGTTTGTGGGTTCAAGCCCTGCATCAGGCTCTGTGCTGACAGCTCGGAGCCTGGATCCTGCTTCAGATTCTGTCTCTCTCTCTCTCTCTCTGCCCCTCCCCTGCTCACGCTCTGTCTCTCAAAAACAAACATTAAAAAAAATTTTTTTTTTTTTTTAGAAATCTAACACGGATTATTGCCAAGAGAATAAATGTATCATGACAAAGTGGGATTTTTTCCCAGGAATGCAAGGTCGGTTTAAAATTCCAAAAATCAACCAATGTAATTTGGCATTAAACACGAAAAACTCTGTGATCATCTTAATAAATGCTGGAGATGCAGAGCAGGGAAATGTACTTGACAAATTCAACATTCATTCCTTAATTAAAAAGTCTTGGCAAACTATAAAGAACTTCCTCAACCTACCAAAAACTGTAGCTAATACCGTACTGAACGATAAAAGACTGAATTTTACACCCTTAAAACTCAACAACAATGTAAGGATGTCCACTCTTTACAAATTCTATTCAACCCTGTTCTGAAGAATTAGTGTAGCAGGCAAGTAAAGAAAAAGAAAAGACATCAAAATTGGAAAAGTAAAATTGCCTTAAGTCACTGGTAAGATCATCTATGGAAAAAAACGGCAAAATCCACACAAAAGCTACTAGAATCAGTGAGTTTAGCAAAGATGCAGGATTCAAGACATACAAAAATAACTATTTGTATAAACCAGCTAAAAACAACCAGAAATTAAAATCTTTAAAGTAGAAATATTTACACAGCATCAAAAATGTGAAACACTTTGTGATGAATTTGACAAAAGATAAACAATAAAACCCACAGGACACCACTAAGAGATGACCTAAACAGGAAACCCCAGCCATTTTCTGGGAATGGAATACTGAATCCAATGCAGTTTAGATGTCTGTTTTCTACAAATTCAATGCATTCCACTAAAAATCCCAGCAGGCTTTTCTGTAGCAACTGACAAAGTGATTCTAAAATGTATATGCAAATACAAAGGACCTCGAATACCCAAAATAACTTTGAAACTGAACAAAATTATGTCTTATACTCCCCAATTTCAAGAGCCGTAAGAAAATGTTAAGACAACATGGTACCAGTGTAAAGACAAAGAGATTGAGGGAACAAAACAGAGAATCCAGCAAGTGACCTACACTGATATCCACCAAGAGGCCAAGCCACTTCAGTGTACATATCATCTTTTTAATACATGATCAGAATAACAAGATGGCCGTATGCAAAAAAAAAAACCAAAAACAGCCACTTAACTCACTCTTAAAAGTATGAATACACATCTCAGCTCGAAACAGACTGAAGACATAATTTAAGAGTTAAGACTATAAAACTCCTAGAAGTAAAGACCTGAAAAAATCTTGGGGATGTTGAATTTGGCAAAGATTTCCCAAATAGGACACAAAAAGTACAAGTTATAAGAGAAAAAAATCACAAATTGGACTTCATCTAAACTAGTGTTCTTCTAAAGACTTTTAAAACATACACCTGAATCTAGAATAAAGAAGTGTCACAATTCAGTAAGTCAAACAACCCAATTTAAAAATGGGTAAAGGAATTGGGAAAAAAAGAAGAACTTAAAATATACAGATGGCAAATAAGCACATGAAAACAATGGTCAACATTATTAGTTATCAGGAAAATACAAAACCACAACAAGAGACCTTCAGGCACCCTCTATCACCTAAAATTAAAAAGACACACATCAAGGCTGACAAAAATGTGGAGTAAGTTAAGCTCTCACACACTGCTTTGAGAATTTAAAATACAAAACCACTGTGAAAAAAGTTTGGCAGTTTGTTAAAACATTAAATACACCCAGTGAGTCCTGGTGAGCTGCTTTACCCAAGTGAAATGAAAGCACAGGTCTACACCAGGACTTGTTGGGAAATGTACAGAGCAGCTGTATTTGTACTGGCTAGAAACTGGTCACGCAAATGTCCTTCGACAGGTGGATAAACAAGTAGAACAGGTGTACAATGGAATATTATTCAGCAACAAAAAGGAATAAATATGGACAAATCTCAAAATAAGCACGCTGATTCAAAGACACCAAAGGACAACCAAGAAGTGTATGTTGGAGGATCACATGTATACAAAATTCAAGAAAATGCAAACTGATGTGTAGTTGCAGAAAGCAGATTAGTGGATGACTGGGAACAGAAAAGGCAGGAGGAATTACCATGGGGCAAGAGAAAACTTTGAGGGGTGACAGATAATGGTAATTTCATTTGTGGTGGTTTCCCCAGATTCTTCTTTAAATGTGAAGTTTCCTATAGTCCAATTATACTTTAATCAAGCTAAAAAAATTAAACCCAGATGGCAAGATGTTGTGCTTTTTCTCCTGATTACAGAACAATACTTTTTAGTTTTTCTTAAATGATAAGAGGATTTTAGTCACACAGAGATGAATAGAGAAATTATGCATTAGTGTATAAATTAATCTGTTTTACTGGTCATCATTTATTAAAATCAGGAAATCAAATCTAGTTGTTCAGTACTATTTGATACTATATTATACAAATGCTACAAATCCATCTTTTCTTTTGTAAAGTGTTTTCTCACTAGCTTGTAAGTATTTTCAAAATGCTCTATCTTCCTTCCCAGTAATTTTAATTGGCAAATAAACCTAACATTTTAGCTGTAAATTTAGTATCAATACCATCATTACCATTACACAAACTCATCCCATAAATTATAACATGCATCTCTTCAGAAACAATCTGTACGACCACGGTTTCACCAAGGCATAAAGTGGTTTTCCTGATGGCTGGAAGAGTTCATAAATCTAGCTTGTTTACAACTTCATGTAATTTGGGGGTCACTATGTTAGATTTTATATTCCCTGTAGTAGAGTAAAATCCTATTCTTCTTCCGGATCTCCACAGCAGTATCTGGTCCTAAAGTTTTTATGCCCAGTCCAAGAAAAGATATGAAAGGCAAAAATCACAGCCAGGCTAAGTCAATTACCTAGTTAGTTCTTTCTGGCTTCATGGCATCTAAGCTCTTGTGGGGCTCCACACAGGGAGCGGTAGGACTTCTTTCTTTCACTGCCTTTGAATCCCTAAGTCTTGAAAAGCCAGAGGTAAGGAAAGAAAAGTAAACCAACTCTTATTTGCCAGAAGGCTTTCTTTTTTAAATTCCAGGGCTAGGGTTTGTTTGTTGTGGGGCGTTGGGGTAGGGTGGTGGTAAAAAGGTTTAAACTACTAAGTAAGATGAACTTCCAGGTTAGATGAGGAAAATCCGAATCAAGCAAGACAAGTGGAAACTGGCACTCACTGCTCTGCATTCATTGTTCTTTGGGGCAAAGCAGATGCAGAGAAAGCCATCAAGATTGCTTTCTGGAGTCTAAATACAGGCAGCCACAAGAATTCAAAATATGTTCATTCATATACAATAAAGAGTATTCCATAACTTAAAACAAATACTTGCTAAACTGAAGATCCAATTATAATCCTCAAGAACAGACCTGTAGAAAAAGTCTGATTTATCTGCAAACTATAAATATTCTAACTCTAAAGGGCAATCCATCAGACCAAAAGCCTGTTCTTGAAAGAGAATATATATATATATATATATTCAAACACATACAAAAACCACATTCTAGAGCTTACTTTTTGTACAATTCAGATAGGTTTACTCAATTACATCAAGGCAAGAGTTTTACAACGAAAGATTAAGTAGCAGACACCCCCAAGAAGTCAAAGTTATAAGTTTAGCTCACACCTCTTTCCTCAAAAATCTGATTCATTAGCACTGGAGTTAGAAAAGTTAAAATGACATAGAAATATCCAAGATATATTTGTCATTCTGTCAGAATTTGAAAGATTTTTACACTTCACCACACTGCCTATTACTAAGACTCTGGAAAAACTACTATAAATTTAAACTTCACTATATAGATAAGACACTTGAAAAAGTAAAGAGTTACCAAAATAAATAAATAAGTAAATAAAAGTAAAGAGTTACAAATAAAACTCTCATTTCTAAAGCACTATTTCATATAAAACTAGCGGGCCTGGATAAAGGAAAGAGGAAAAGATAATTACTTGACAAGATCAACGAACTGGAAACAACAAACTTCCGGTGATTGCAAAACATAAAAGAGTGAAGAGTATACTGGTCACTGAGAAAAACAAAGCAATATCCTTAACCAAGTATTTTTCTGCACAGGTTATGAATAAAATTACATCTGAAAATACACCTTTCAAAACAAGAGGATAAAAAAGATTCATCAAGTTACCATTAGCTGGTTTAACTAATAGGATGAAGCCGGACACTAAATTTAGCAAAAGTTCCCCAGTTAGGGATCAACATGCTCACTGTGTACTAAATCTTTTCATGTTTGTATAGGGCATTTCCTGTTTGTAAATGCTTTTAAAACTAGGTATGGATATTCTAAGTTTGCATGTAACATCTTTTTAGAGGACAACTTTGCAGTTCGGCATTAGTCTCTATTTTCACTGAGAATTTATTTATTCCCAAAATCGTGTTCCAGTAATTAAATGCATATTAACAGCTAATACATTAATTTAAAATGTAAAATTTTTTTTACAAAAACATTCCAAGTCATCAAGAGAAGTATCTTCTTCCACAAAATTCATTATTAGGTCAATGACTTTTGAAAATATTGATAAACAAATTAAGAGGCTTCGTTTATAAAATTGAACCAACTGAAAGGGAAAGATCATCTAAGACTTCCATTCTGAAGATAATAAATAAAATACCAATATCTAAATTATACTAACCAGTTCAAAAAATTCTCCAGCCTACCTCTTGAAAATCCCTTGCTAAGAGAATTCCAACCATTCTGAGTCCTACTGAGCTGCAAAATTTCTAAGAAAGATAGACTTTATGACCTTGTCAATTTTAATCCTTTCCTCCTTTAAGCCATATTGCATCTAGACCACTGGAGCCACTGTTTTACAAACCTCTCAAGATAGCTCTGTTTCAAAAACCTTAAGCCAGCAAGCAGAGAACAGAATGGAATTTAAGAGAAAGGCATTTTTTTAGTTCTGAGAGGTAGAACCTTTTTAAAACAGACACTGGTTCATAAGAATTCTATTTTGGGGTGCCTGCGTGGCTCAGTCAGTTAAGCGTCCAACTCTCGCTTTCAGCCCAGGTCATGGTCTCCAGATATGTGAGTTGGAGCCCCATATCTGGCTCTTTGCTGACAGTGCAGAGTCTGCTTGGGATTCTTGCTCTTTCTTCCTCTCTCTCTCTCTCTCTCTGCCCCTCCCACATCTCTCTCAAAATAAATAAACTTAAAAAAAATTCTATTTTGTAATACACTGTAGTCTCAGCTGTGAGCAGAAAAGCAGGTATGAGTTTGAAAGGGAGATAATAAAGGGACCTATCTTAAGAATAACAGACTATGCAGAGAGTAAAATCTGAAAGAAACTCAAGAGAGAAAGTAAACAAATGTGGGCAGTATTTCCAAGTTACTGTTTTTTTTTTTAATGGACATAACCTATTTGCACAAAGGGTTAACCAATATAGGACATTATTTTAAAAAGGAAACATTTTAAACTTGAGACTGGAGAATGGATTACACTTTAAAACGTACACCTAAGAGGACATAAGCAGCACAGTAAGACCCTGCCTCTGAAGTCTGAATAATATGTCACCGTCCCTGCCCACGAGTGCTGCAAATTTAAATTTGCAGCAACGAACGTAAACAAGAAATTACAGCACAAAATGATGACGTGCTGCTAGAAAAATCCACAAAATTCTTCTATGATCACAGAAAAAAAAAGACTTAAGAGAGGTTTCCCCAAAAAGGTGACCTGAGCTGGGTCTTATGATCCAAAGGTGGTGTTTATCACGTAACCATAAGAAGAGTCTTTAGGCACAGTGACAGGGAGAACATGCTGAAGGAACACTTAAAAGTCTGACCAGAAGGTACACGGTAAGAAGAGGCACAGACGAGCTGGTGGGTAGGCCGGTGGCACCCCAGGCTGGCCCGTGCCCGTAATGTTTAAGGAGTCAAGGCCACATCTCCTGGACAAGAAGGCAGCAACCAAGGATTCTAAGCAGGCAAGCTAGACGATCTAGGTGTTGTCCAGAGAGACCAATGCATATCGGGCCTTGGTCAAGGCTACGGCAATGGTCCCCAGGTGCAGGTCTGGACCTGAGAGGCTTGCAATTAAGTTCACACTGAAATAAACAATGAAACAACGAGAACCTAAATTGAGGTGGTATCAACAGGAATAATACGGGAGAAATAAAGCAACAGAATTTGGTATCTGGCTGCTATAGTTGGGTGTCTCAATATGGTATCTATAGATCGGTGGCTATATAAACGGCAATGCCATTTTCAGAGAAAAACCAAAAAGAAACAATATGAAGTTGGAAAAGATCTGAGTCACGTGCAATGGTGCTATGTAAACTCTAAGCCTCGTTTTGTTATCTGTAAAATGGAGATATGTATCATAGCCTTAAAAGGATTAAATGAGACAATGCATAAAATGAGCTTAACATAGTGCCTGCTATACATTAAATGCCCATTAAATGTTGGCCCTTGTCAGCATAATTATTAGGTTGGGGCCAGGTTACTGATGAAGCCTTCGATGAGCTGTGTCCCACTGTCTTCCTGTTTACTAATGAAGCTCGTTCTAGGTCTTATGGTTAAGGCACCTAACTCACTCAATTACGGTTGTTCAATAAATGCTAAGCATAAAAAAGTGCAAATTACACCTGTTGGATTAGCCTTGGGGCAGGATACAGGATTAACTATTGCAGAAATACAAACTTTGCAAAAATAATCAAGAGAAGCATCACAGTCACTCTTTTAATTTAAGGATTTAACAAAGGCTAAGAATACCCCTAGGACTGCAGTACACTTGTGTGTAGTTAAAACACCTTCCACACCAGTGTTGGGACAGAAAGCCCTTATCTTAAAGATCCATAACAGGAGATTAACTGAATCTGGTGTTTTGGTCAGTCTGAAAGAAGTTTAATTTCTTAGACCGGGAAAAAGAGGAACAAAGAATTTTAAAGTCCATAATGAAGGATTTCAAAATAAAAACAGTAACTATAGCTTAAACAAAGAAACTTCATCTATACATACTCTTGACAAAAAGTTTTAACACATAAAGCCTTCCTATTCAAATTCTGAAAGATGTACATATCTACTGACACTCTCTTGGGGTGGAGGAGGGAGACATTACGAATATTATTTTCAATACACTTTTAGACAAGTAATTAGGCATCATGGTATTTAAGAGTCATTTCATTATTATAAACTGCCAAAATCGACACAAATCACAGTATTTTACAACTGGAGGAGACACAGAAATCATCTAGTTCTGTGAATTTCAGTGAACTTCAATTAACTGCAACCCAGTTTAAAATCCCAATCTGGCATCTGTACATAATGTCTTACACAATGTGAAATTTGTAAAGCTTCCATTCACAACGTAATTGCAGTAAGCAGAAACTGTGTACAAAACTTTTTAAGACATCCTAAGCAATGAAAAAAAAAAACAAGTCTTTGAAACATAACTCCATTGAATTTCAGTCCATCTGGACAGCCAAATTCCACAATCCTCATAACCCTCCAATAAAGGGGAAAAAAACCCACTAGTTGCAGAATTTCATGTTGTTAAGATTCACTTAGATCAGAAATAAGTTCTTCATATAGAATTCTGATGGGTTCTTTGTTTAAGATTTACAGTTTGGGTTGACAAGAGAGGCACTGTCAGGCACATCATGCCAGGCCAAAAAAAAAAAAGAAGGGCAGAGAGAAAATTAGGGGGAAAAGAACACTACCTACACCCCTCCCTCTATTATCTATCACTCCTGTCCTGAGCACCAAAATGTAATTCCCCTTTCTTATAAATTCACTTCAATGACATACACCAAAAGTACGTCAGGATAAGCTGACAGTTTATGGTCATACATTTTGACCCAAAGTATACAACAAATTAGATATCCTGTGACTGACTTCCTCAATTTTCTTAACTAGAGGAAAACAACCACCAATAAAGACAGCAATGCATACAGTGAGAGCAGAATGTACATAACAGAACACAGATACTGAACGTCTAATGATAAGGGCTCCATCAGACCCTGCTCAGGAGACCGTACCTTCCACCGCACCACCGCCCTGGCAGAGTCAGTAATTCACAAGCTCACTGCTGCTTCTGACCACTGATTTTAATGGTGGCATGCCATGTTCTTTCGAAGAACTGTGTCATTTTCTGAATGAGTCAAGTGATGAACAGTACGTTACAGGTGATTTTATGGCAGTCAGCACATACTACATATTTTCGGCCCATTTTTATAGGTATATTTGATCCAGAGACAGACTGAAAAACATCACAACAAGCAAAATAAATCACCTAATCTATACAGGCTTATGTTAACTTTTTTACATCACAGGTGATATGATTAAGCTAATAATCTCAGGGTAAATCTAAGCAAAGTAGCTCCTCGGCAAACATTCTATTATTGCCCTTCTCTGATTTCAATGGCCCTGGAAAAGGGTGACGTGTTCTCGCCTGAGATGGCAAAGGTGACGGGAAGAAATTAAAAGAATGCAGTTAAAATACTTTGGTACTACATTAATTTGCCCATTTAATTATGTCACATTTCTATTTCTTCCATTCTACTAACTGGGTAGGAAATCAAGTTAAGTTACTTCACTTTTCTGAGCCCCAACTTGCTTAACTGTGGAAGTTGGAATAACAACTTTATCTCAGGAGTGCTTTGAGTATTACATTGGGAAAACAGACATAAAACTGGTACGGAAAATGTAAAGTGCTATGCAAATATAAAGTATTTGAGTATATCACCTTAAGATTTACAGTCTAAATGTTCAAGTGCCTGGTGCAATACATTGCACATTGAGTGTTCAAATATTTGTCCATTTATTCAATCATCATTTAAAACTTAGGTCCCCAAAATTCAATTCCAGAACACAAAAACTACCTCGTGTACTACTCATGTATTTTTCACTAGTAACATTATTAAGAAACCAGTTGTGCCTTTAGAATGATGAGTCATTCAATCCAATACAACCCAAATCAACTGTTTTGTTTTGTTTTTTACAATATGTATTCCGTGCTAGGTCCTGTGCCAAGTTGCTACATACAGTAATACACTCATTTAATACTTTTAATACCCCTGTGGAGAAGTTACTGTCCACAAATAAAAACCTAAAGTACAAGTTTAAGTAACATGCCCAAGGACACAAGGTTAGCAAATGACAGAGCTGGTGTTACTCGACCTAAGGTATGACACCAAAACCTTGGCTCTCAACTACTACTACTACTACTGAGAGTAGTAGCCACATGAGGCTATGGGCACTTGAAAGCTGGCTAGTCTGAACTTAACTGTGCTGTAATTATAAAATGCACACCAGATTGTGAAGACCTAGTATGATTAAAAGAACGTAAGAAAAATCTTACTGCCATTTTATATTGATTACATGTAGAAATGACAGTATTTTAGATAAAACAGATAAAAAGAAATAAAACCTTGAAATTAATTTCACCTGCTTTTTTACTCTCTCACTGTAGCTAACAAAGTTTAAAATTTCATGTGGCTTGCAATGCATATACTAACACTGGACAGCACTGATTTAGAACACTATACAAAACATTTCTAATACAAAGAGCACAAAAGAGCTTTAAATTTACAAACACAACATGTTTTAGAGTACATACTCTCCAATCACAGCTGGCAACTTTTAATACTAAATTAGTGTAACCAATATAAAAAAATTTATAATCTCTTAATGTAAAATATTATTTAAATTTTATTCCAGAATTAGATTTTTTAAATTTCCCATTATGAAAATTGGTTTTTCCAACTATAGAAGTGGTATCAACTCATCTACACTATAGAAATTATAGAAAAGCACACACACAAAAGAATCCATCATCCTACCAGAGTATTTTAATCAGTCATTACTTCCAGGTATACATATTAGATTAAGTGATATGAAATATTAAAGTGCAATCATATTGCTTAATCATTTTGAAATTGCTTTTTTTCTAATATATTATGAACATTTCCTTTTATTACATATTCTAAACTTAAAACTTAACTTTTCATTTCCAAATAATTACAGATACACAGAATGCTGCAAACATATGCGGTCCCATATAACTTTCACCTGGTTTCCCATACAAGGCTACATCTTCTGGATTATAGTACAACATAAAAACCAAGAAACTGGGCATTGGCGCGCAGGCACGCGTGCGCGCGTGTGTGTAGTTCTATGCCACCTGATCACAAGTGTAGATTCATGTAACCACCACAACAATCAAGATTAGATTTCAACGACACACAACTTTCTGTCTTGCTAACCCATCTCCCTTCCACCCCACCAGCCCTAACCCTTGGCAACCATTCACCTGTTCTAATTTTGTTATTACAAAAATGTTAATGGCCTCCTACAGTATGTGACTTTCAGAGACTGGCTTTTTCACTCAGCATCAGGCACTTGAAAGAGGTGCATCAAGAATTTGCTCCTCTTTAATGGCTGAATAGTATTCCTCACTGATTGGATGTACTATTTGCCTACTGAAGGACATTTAGGTTATTTCCAGTTTTAGGCTTTTACAAATAAAGCTGCCATGAACATTTGTGAACAGGTTTTGTGCAAACTTAAGTTTACATTTCTCTGGGATAAATGCCCAGGAATGCAACTGGTAGGTCGTAGGTCGTACAAGTAAGTATACAGTTAATTTTGCAATAAACTGCCAAACTATTTTTCAGCATGGTTTTATCATTTTACATTCCCACCACAAATGTATAAAAGACCTCAAAACTTTTTTTGAGCTACAAAATATTTACTGCTATCCCATAGGTTTTTTCTTTAAACGATTCCCAGCTGATTCCTATGTAGGTAATTTTCTTTTCTTTTTTTTTTTTTTTTAACTTAGCAAGAATTACTATCAAACTCCACTTAATGGGCCAGAGAACCTTGTGGTATTAGGGAAAGACTGCCTCTCAGGTAGCAGACTACCTATATTTGTGAGTTTATCATCTAGACAGTCATTTTTTGTTATAATAATGATGTAATTAATATATTTACACAAAAATTTTTACACGCAGATCACACAAATTCCCAGAAGTTGAATTGTTTGGTCTCAGCGCTAATTTTATTAAAGGCATTCGATACCAACAGCCATAATGGCCTTCAGAAAATTTAAATCAACTTACTCAGCCACGAAGTATCCGTGAGAATACTCAATTCTTCCTAGTCTCACCAGAAAATTTTTAATCTTTAAATGAGATTTCCCAAAAATGCTTTTTTATATTTATTTAACTAATGGGAAGGTTATACATTTCTCATGTTTCCTGACTTAATTTGTAGTTTTTATAAACTACCTATTCGTGTTCCTTGCCAACATTTTACTGAAATGTTGGTTTACTGTAAAACTTAGTTCTAACGTATGTTGCAAAGAAAGAGCATTTTAAAACACATATACCTGAAATCCAAGCCACGTGTTAATAATGCAAGACAATATCTGATTTTACAATGTAAAAAAAGATACAAGTTTAGTCGATATGATTCCCCGATTTATTTGTAAGTATTCCTATATTACACACAATGTATTGGTTTAAAAAAAAAATCACCTCTAATGCCAGCTATAGATTAAAAACATGAATGCTGGGGGTGCCTGGGTTGGTCAGCTGGTTAAGCATCCAACTCTTGGTCGCACGGTTTGTCAGTTCAAGTCCCCATCAGACTCTGCACTGTCAGCACAGAGCCTGCTTGGAATATTCTCTCTCTCTCTCTCTCTCTCTCTCTCTCTCTCCCCCCGCCCAAAATAAATAAGTAAATAAAATAGTATAAAACTGTGGCCTTCTAATAAAAATTAAATAAATAAATAAACATGAATATTGATCAACTCTCTTAAATTCACTTTGAAATGCCAAGACATAAATTTTCCATAAGCAAACAACAAAAACTATCTCCAGCTTCACTAAGAAACATGGCTGGCTTCTCTGTAGGAGAATTTAAGGTCATCCAACCAGGACTTCTCAGAAGTGTGTTTCCCAGACCAGCACCAGAAGTTACCAACATCACCTAGGAACTTCTAAGAAATGCAAACGCACAGGCCCTACCCCAGACCTATTCAATATAAAAGCAGGGGATGAGGGAAGGAACAGGGAATCAAGCAATGTGTTTCAACAAGCTTTCAGGTGATTCTGATACACACTGAAGTTTGAGAACCACCATTCTCAACAAATTTAATATAAAAACATGAAATCTCAACTGCCTTGCATACTTAGTTGTTCTTTTAAATGGAGGAGTTGGGCAAAGTTAATCATGCCACAGATATTACAAATTCAATGACATTTTCATTCTTCCCCAAATTAAAACAATCCAGAAAGAAAACTGGAAACTGGATGTTAGCTTTATTTCCTGTAAAAAGGAATCCTAAAAACCATGAAGTGTTCACAAAACATTTCCCTTAGAAGAAAAATCCAAAATGAGCCATATAAGCTAACAGGTCAGAAAATGTAAGTTTCAAACCAGAAACTCTAATTTTCCCACTCCTACATGAACTAACTACCCCCACCACACTCCGACAATTCAACGAACTAGCCTATCAGACAGCACCTGGAAAACTAGTTACTCAAGTATTGGTGGAGCAGTGAATAAATAAATTGGCCAATAAATAAAATTAATTCTGCACGGCAGTATATGGGTGACCCTTGTTTATGTTTTTCTCTTTTGTCCCCAAAGTTTCTGTAACAAGCATGTATTACCACCTTCACAACTAAAATAAAGGAGAATCGTGACTGTATGTCATAATACAGGAGATGAACTATAAAACACCTGTATTTTTCAATTTGACCAACGTACTGATAATCTTTCTTTCCTTTACCTGTATGATAAAAATTTACACGATGCTGGTACACAAAATTCCAGCCTTCAAGTTTATTACAGTTCGAAATTAGAACTGAATATATCATGACTATTAACCAGTTACAAAAGTTGTGTTACTAAGGTATCCACCTGGTTAAGTGTCCCACCTCCCTTTGCAGTTAAGACTGCAGATGAATTAGGCTTGAACAATCCACATATCCCAACCTCCGGGCAACAAAGAGCAGTCCAAGGGCTGGGACAAGTAACAGGGGTCTTGATTCCTGCAGTTGATTCCAGGTTCAAATGGTAGAGTTATCTTTCTCCTTATTGGTTATGTAAGCCAGCAAAACTGTTTCGTTTCGTTTTGACTTCAGGGAGTTTGAGGTGAAGTCTTATTTCTTGAAACCTTGGATATTCCGGCACCACTTAACGCATTAAGCAACTTTTAAAGGAACGTTTTGTCAAAAAAAAAAAAAAAGAAGAGTGCATAAACCTAATAACCCACGTATGAAATCTGATCTTTTCTTAGAAAGCAGGAACCAAGTTTGTTTTCTCCTTGACTAACCACCATGTACTGAGTATAGAAGTTTTAAGATCCAATACACGCTGATGAAACTGGATTCTATTATCACCTTAAATTTTGGGTCCCTCCCAAAGGCTACTTCATCTTACATTGCACTGCTAATGCTCTTAAATTATGAGGTTTCAAGTAAGGTTTTTTTTTTAACCTATCCCTCCTACCAGTTTATTTCCTAACCAAAGGATAATTTAAATAGTTTTTTAAATAGACAGGAAAGGGAAAAGAGCAGGAATATCCAATCCTATTTAAAAATAAAAATTTCACCTGTTTACCCTGCGATTGCAACTATTCACGATTTCTGAGTAACACTGTGGTTTATTTGCATTGCATTTACTGACAATTCATCTTTGGCACAAGGGTCTGTGTCAATCACTGCATGCCACTGAAATTGAAGCTAAATAAATGAAGTGAATGAATCAAGACTTCAACAGAAGTAATTAACCCAAATTACTCAACAGAATAGTAATATACACTATGTACAAGGTACAACTACCAACTTACAGATATGTTAACGAAACAGAACTTATACAAGGGACAGGGTAACATCAACAACACCCGACACGTTTTGTGTCTTTTTAAACTGCCTCTCAGTGCCAACTTACACGCACACCCATCGAGTTTCTTAAAATTGGTTTTGCACAACATGACTGATCCTTGCCCGTATTATCAGACTTTTATGACTTCTGGATGCTTTAAATAACCAAATGGGCAACCAAAAAAAAAGCTTAAGAATCACCACAGGTATTATTTAGGTAAATGTACTAATGCTCTGAAGCTCCAAACCACTCCAGGAAGTACTTTAAAGGAACTGCCTACAGCCTCCAAGGCTGAAGTCCTGTTTCATTTCTGGTACACGTTTAGAAAAACAAAACCAGAAAAACAGGAATACTACTTTTAAGGACACACTTTATGAAGACAACTTCCCCTAAACTAGTAACATTACGCACAAAAGACACAAACCCTAATATGAAAGCATATTTATTAGACAGAACTCATCGCTGGGAACAGTTTTAAAGGAAACTGCTACTGAAACTCCTAGTCTTCATTCATCCTATATACATTTACTGAACCCTGCCAAGTGCCAGGCACTGGACTAGATTTTTAAGGAATAGAAAGCTGTGAAAAGAAAGGTCCTGCCCTCAAAAACGGTGAAAACATAACAGAGGTGATCAAATAAAAATTCTGTTCCAGTGTTACAATGAGGTCTACATGATTTGGAGGGCAAGGCAATCAAATAAAAACACAACTCAAGTGTTAGGATGAGGGGTACCTGATTGGAGGGTGAGGGCAAAGTCTTCCGGGGACATCAAGAAAGACAAACAGGAGACAGGCAGCACACAGAAGGAAGGCTAAGCATTTCAAAAGGAAATCCAGGGGAAAGCAATGTGTGAAGGTATGGAAATGAGCTATCATAGTCCATGCTCGGAAAAGAAGGAGTTTGGCATGAAACACACACATACTGTATGCGGAGGGCAGATGGGTGTGAGGTGACAGGCAGTCGCTTCCAGAAATCCTAAAGGAACACGAAAACACTAAACCAGAGGCTCTTCATGATGATCAGCATTTAGGCTTATCATAAAGGCAATGAAAACTAGGAGAGAATTTAAGTTCCACCAAGTGGGATGGCCTGAAAACAAGGTGGATTTGGTTGTCATGGGTAGGCATGCATGAGGGCAGTGATGTATACGGTTAACATACAGTATCTGGGAATTACCAGCCTGTGGGGAGAAGTGGAAAGGTTTGGATGACATCGGAAGTGACAGAAGAGCTAAAGTGGAGGTAGAGGGAGCAAAGAACTTCTTTGGCCTTGTACAACAAACTCCGCATCAATCACAGAATCATAAAGTCCTCAGTTAAATCCCAGGTTCAGTGAGGCCTTCCCCAATGTACCCACACAGAGTGACTGTCTCTACCATGGACTCATTCATTCCATGCACACCGTCACTGGATGCTTTACACCACTGAAGATCCTTTTACCTTACCTTTCCAACATGGTTGGTGGGTTCCCTGAAAGGACGAATTTTCTGTTCACTTCACCAATGAGTTGAAACATAAGTGACTTATGAACACTGCCACTGGATGAGTGGCAGTTGACTCCACTTATGATCTGTAGGAAGTTCCCCACACCAGGTTGTATCCTTTCACCTAATGCGTGAATTTACACCAGAGTTGCAAGAAGACAGCTGTGTTTAAGTACGTAGGTAACAGAAATCAAGAAGAGACCCTATCTCTAGAACGTCTAAGGGTCTACATGCAAAAAGTGGAGTTCCAGGATACCCTTAGGATCAAACAGCACCGGTAAAATAAACAAGAACCACACAGTAATGTGGATGAATCTCAAAAACCGAGACTCAGGGGCGTCTGGGTGGCTCAGTCGGTTAAGCATTCGACTCTTGGTTTCAGCTCAGGTCATGATCTCATGGTTTTATGGGTTCGAGCCCCGCATCCAGCTCTGTGCTGGTAGCACAGAAGTGCACAAAACCATAGGACGCCACTCATATACAGATGAGAAACATGCAGAACTCCTGTGCAGCATTAGAAGTCAGGACGGTCACTAAAGTGACCGTCAAGAGAGTAAAATGGGCTCTAGAGTCCCGGCAATCTTCTGTTTCTGGGTGCAAGTTACACGGGAGTGTTCCCCTTGTGAAAGTTCCTCAAGCCTTATAATTATGATTTGTGCGCTTCTCTATAGGTGTACTACAGTTTAGAAAGCTTACTTAAAAATAAACAGGTAAGGGGCTCCTGGCTGACTCAGTCAGTGGAGCATGCGACGTAATCTTGGGGTTGTGAGTTTGAGTCCCAAGTTGGGTGTGACTGCTTAAAACATGAAATCTTAAAAATAAACAGGTAAAAAAAAGGAGGAACACTCGTGATGGGGAGGATAAAGGAATATGTCATAAAGAAAAAAAGGCCCTGGTGATGGAGAAGAGAAAATGAGAGCCAGAAAGACTAGAATGTTTTAGTTCAAGCCACAAAGGAGACATTTAGAGATCCACTATTACCTAAAGTACTAATGAACTGAATTAGTGCCAACAATGTCCTCAAGTAGCTGCAGTTTACCAAAATAGTTTTTATTAATCTTGGAATTTCTTCAGCATTTACAGTGGCACAGGACAAACGCATGCCACGTGAATAATACATAAGTGAATCCATTCAAACCTCCTATCCCAATAACTAACAGGATATACTGACAAGCTTGCTGGCCGGGCTTCAATATGTGACATGCAACTAAGGAAAAGTTGAGCCGCCTGTGCACAAAGGTTCCAACTCTAAACTGTCCCCAACCCAATGAGCTAAATGGCACAGACTACAGAAATAACTAACCCCTTCCAAAAAAAAGCAGCATGCATGCTGCCTTTTAAAAAGACAAATGTGTATCTCAACACCGTCTAGAAAGAAGTCATCATTCCAGCTCTCATCACTCTCTAGTTCCATACCCTGCTCTAGTTTCTCCCAAACACTTGCCACGGGCTGAAATTATATTTTAGTTTTCTGTTTACTTGCTTATTTTCTCTTCCTCTCCATAGTATTTTAAAATCCATGAAAACAAGGACCTTGTCTGTCTCTCCACCACTGTACACTCAGAGCCCATTTGGCTGTGTGCTCAATAAAAACTTGTCAAGTAACCACAACTACCCAGGTAATTTACTTTAAGGTCACCGAGTATACATAAGATCAAGTCGGTACCAATAAATCAGTAAGTCCAATGTAATAGCAAATACAAAATAAATTATCACTGTTTCTGGGTAAGAGTGATCGTTAAAACTCTACCAGCTTCGAGGCTGAAGGGTTTCCTAGGGTTTGATGGTTTGGAAGACAGGTCATTTTTCCATGTATTTTATGGAGAAATTTTATGAAAGACAAATACTAGAGTAAAACCAATGTGACCTAAGGAGCAAAACCACTGCGGTGGATGAAAGCATAGGGAAGAGTTAGATACACCCCACCCCTGCTTTCTGGACGTTTTCCTATCTGAAAACTATCTCAGGGTGATGCAGTTTTGAAGCAAGATCAGAACTTTCAGTTGCCACTAATTATGCGTGTTTTCCCCTAAAACTTCTAGTACTATACAACTATTCACGAGATAACAAGCTGTTAGGCTATCTGAGTTTAAGGCGAGAAAATGTCCACATTTATAACTGCAGAGAATGAGGGAGTTTCTAAACAAGGAGAACATTTTACAAATAACACAACTGAGTACCAACCTCTAATTCAATATTCTGAGTACCAACTTTTTTTTTAAGTGCATAGTCTTATTACACATCTAAAGTAAATTCCTCATTTCTGCTTGCCTATCAAAGCTCCAGAAAGAATAAGTACACTTTTCGGAGGCATGGTATTCAAATAAATGGGATTTGAACTCAACATGATACAATCTGGCACTGAAGACCAGCAAAGTTCTAAATCTACGGTAACTACCCAAAGCAAAAGTTTACCAATTTTCAAGTGGGTGTGATTTAAGCAGTAGCTGAAGGTCAAAATGCAGCACAATGATCAAAAAAGCCCTGATCGGCAAGAGTTGCAGCAGTGTCCTGGCAATCTGTATTTTCCAACCAAGACATCGCTGCATTCCGAGAAATAAGAAGACCGAAGCGAAACACATTTCATTTATCACCAAGTCTAGAAAGTTACTGTGCTCAACATTCAAGAAATTCCACTTACGAGAATAGTTAGGTAAATGTGTTAATTTGCAGGGTTTTTTCCTTCTAAAAGTTGGTGGTATCATCTTTCATGAGACTGGCACAGTAGGCTGGGAAATCCTACTTTGTCTAACTCCTATTTACCACCTAGGAAAGGGATAGTGTTTCCTCCCCACCCATGGCCACCTTACAGACACACTCTTTTATTTCCTACGCTGAAAGGCTTAAGTCCTTAGAGTGCTCAGCACGGTGAGGAGGAAACCTTCCAGGCTGCACGTGACCCCTCTCCATGTTCTTATGATATACCACGGAACGGGCAGAAGAAAACCGTATGACGTGATGAAAATCGAAAACTAGTTTGTGGTGATGGTTGCAGAAGTCTTAAAAATAAAGTTCAATGAATCATACACTTAGGATTAGTGAATTTTATAGTACACGAATTATACCCAGTAAAGCTATAAAAACTGAATAGAAAGTATGACGATATAGTTAGAAAAAGGAGCGTATACTGAGACCTCCCATATAACTGAGATATCCAAAATATGGATCTCTACTGCCCGCTCAACTTCCAAGCAGCCTACTAAGCATCTCCTCTTCCTTCCCTTACGTTCCTTAGGAGCACCTGCTCCTCCTTCCATTCTGCTCTACGCTGTTCCAATAGGAAGACGACCCTATGAATCGCTTTCATGAATCTACCTGCAGAATTCAACATATCTGGTACACATAGCAATAACAATAAAAAGTTGGCAGGTGATTTTGTAGAAATCAATTCTCCTTGTCCAAAGAAATGGGGAGGCGGAGGAGGAATCCTTCTAATTGATTCCTCACGCCAGATTGCTGCAATCTCCCACAGCATTATTTACATCGCTCTTAGAGCCTTTATGACTCGGATTCTGATCATCCCTGTACATGCCTAACCAGCCCACCCTCCCGACCAATGTCTTGACCAGTATCTTTCACATCCTAGTAATTTAATAAACGTTCTTTGAATGAGAGTCCATATTTTCTCATCAAATTGAGTAATGCCAATTCTATCTCCAAGGGTAAATGCAGTTCTGTGTCCTACTGGACCTACTACTAATTAAAACCCGACTTCTATGGTGGACAGTAAATGATGGTGACAGTGACAAAAACAATGAACAGACTCCAAAATGACCAGTGGCTACACCACTAGCTAGGTTGTTGTTACAATACAAATAAGAAACACCAGCTCAGAGCAATGAAGCTTAATTTCCAGACCAATCAACAGGTTTACGAAGCCCTTTTTAATTATTTAAGTTATTCTAAAATCAATTTCTGCCCATTACTCAGCATTCAAAACCCAACAACTTTCTACTATCATCAATACCAGGTGTGATTAAAACAACGCAGGACAAAAATATTAAACCTCTGAGGTACCAAGAAAATTTCAAGAGAAAGGCGCAGGAAAATCACACAGCAGTTAAGTAGTAGTATCACCAAGAAATAAACTGACAGTTATTGTTATAAGCTGGATAAGCTTGGAGGAAGAGCTGCGAAATTCACCTGTCCACATGAAACCCGTTCATAGCATAAGAAAGCCAAAATGTCATTCCCCTTCCAATTAATGATGACTTCAAGAATAGATCTAAAACATCACAATACTGATAATAACCAAGACGATACCAACTTTGGCTATATAGGGGTATCATGACTTGGTAAGAATTTAAGTGCTCAGATCTCAGAAACCTGTGTTCAAATCCTACTCAACCACAGACCTCAAAAAATAACACAAAAACCCTTAAAGGTTAGGAGGGAGTATGCTATTCCCCCAGTAGTTCATCTTTAACTATTTAATGTATTCGTTAAAAAACAAACAAACTGAATTTCACTGTCATCATCTGGAACCCTGAAAAAACTAAACATTTCTATTTCTTTTAAAATCAAACCTCCCACAGGCTTTCAGAAAGTTTGATAAGTCAGATTTTTTCAATCCACATAGAAACTGAAATGCATTTCATTATAAGATAATTATTCCCAGCAATACATCAGATGTAAACTTGAATTTGGTTTTTGCTCTTCACCAGTAAAGTTCTCAAGTTCTTAGGAGTTTCCTAGTCATTTACTTGAACATCATCTACGGTAACACTCAAACCAAAACCACAATAAAGAGGTTTGGCCTCTGAGGGATTCTACGTGTAAAAAAACATTACTCATAAATAAAATACAATCACTATTGCTTTAAATAATACATTTCTAAACTTTCATCCCATTTGATGGAATTCCCTGTTTCATAGAGCAAAGGCAAATCTATTAAGCTCCCAACAAGCTTTTGACTGTAACTAAACCTGTTCTATGGTAATACGAAAACTGACATGAATTTGCTGTAAAAACTTCTGAACAAATATTTTTAGTACCTGAATACTTTTATTCAAAGGACTCATTATTTAAAGACTTAGTGGAAGTCACACAACTGCTCCACCACTAATTGGCACAATTCATCCCAGAATTATATTCTTTAGATTACCCGATATCCTAGGTAATCCCAGGCATAAATAAAGCAGTGAACCCCGAACAGGACACTCATTTAGTCCAAGAACAATACCCAGTCAGAACTATGCAGTACTACTACACAGTCATATTGGAACACTACCAATTCAAAAACAAGTACCTGCTGAAATGAGAGTTCTGGCAATCAACTGAAGTCTTCAAGGATTCACTAGGAACTCACTCCTTCTCCCTGGCCTTCACACACACATCCCCCAATGCCGGCCCATTAAACGACATCGAGGACAGTTCAACTTCAGACTCTTAACATCCCCTGAACCAAATTCCAGATACAATTTAAAAAATGACCAGAGGACAACAAAACCTGCTTTGACATTTTATCCAAATATACCTAAACGTTAAAAGTGGAGTCGCCCGACACGTTTTGATACCAGATGCGATTTACTACCCTCACAAAAACGAAAAGGAATTCTTTCAACATTCTTTTCACTATAATAAAGCTTTAAACACACACTTCAATATATTCCTTTCACCATTTTGCGAGATTGTCCTCCATCACCACTCTGCATAAGCTCATCAGGAAAAACACAAATTGACAGCTCAGCTTTCCAAAAACTACACTTTACCAAACCCCATTTATCTTCACAGTGCAAGAAAATAACAGACATTGGCAGCTCAAGACAGGCAGAGCACAACCAGCCTAACTGTACATCCAGCGTTAAATCGCTCGGAAAGGAAAAAAAAATTAATTCAGGACAGGCATGTTAAAAACATTCTACACATGGCAAAAATAAAAAGGTCTCAAGTCCTACGATGCACAGCAAAAGCACAGCTTCCTCTCTTTCTGAGCCAATACCAATAAGCCAATATGGATACAAGTGTCAAATAAATCCAGCCTGTTGGAAATAAGACGAAAACCTGGAAAAATTCCCTCCCATAAATCAGTGAATAGAAAGCTTTGCACCCACCACGAAATACACACCACCAAAACCACTCATCACCCACCCCCCCCCCGCAATGCAAAAAGGCCGTAATCAACAAGTTGGAAAGAGGGAGGCAAGTAGAGCTCTCAACCCAATCTCCCACCTTAAAAAAGAAAAGAAAAAAGTCCTTCCACAAAAGCTAACACGGATCAAGTACCTGGTAGAGGTGCCTTTCCTCACATCGCAGATGCTGCATTTAAAGGCTTCAGCGCTGTTCCTGAAGGTGCAGACGCTACAATCCCAAAAGCCTTCGTCTGCGGCAGGTTTCGCTTGTCTTTTTGGCCTTCAGAGGAGTGAGGAGTGGGGGAAAGGGGAGGGAAGAGACAGGGAGCAGGAGAGAGGGGGAGAAACAGCAAAACACAGGCGCTGGTGAGCCGTCGCAATTTCGCAGGAATCCAGTGCTGGAAACTTCGCTCAGGCGACCACCCACCCACCCTTTTCGGGGACTGAAAGAGGGTCCGAGGGAGGGCACGGGGCGCCCCTACCGGCACCCCGCAACCTCCGGGCGCCGGCCGTACAGCCTCGCACAGCAGGCGGCGGCGGCGCCCCGGGAAGGGCCGCGGCGGGCGCAGGAAGCGGGCGGACTTGTGGACTTGAGCGTGGGGCTGGGGGGGCCGGCAGGGGAGCCGCGGGCCGGATCTGGAGGGGGCGCGCAGGGGCAGCCCGAGGCCGGCGGCGGGGAGTGGGCCGGCTCCTTCCCTCTCCCCTCCCATGCTCGCGCCCTCCCTCCCTCCCCACCTGGTTAAATCTCCCTTTGTCTGGGAGGAGTGGCGGCGGCGGCGGCGGCGGCGGCGGCGGAGGGCGGCTGAGGAGGAGCCGCCATGGCTGCGGCGCGCACGGCCGCCGGCCCCGAGCGGGAGCGACACCGCCTCCCGCCGCCGCCGCCGCCGCCGCCCGCCGCCCGCCGCCGCCGCCTCCCCCCGCCCCCGGATCTCCATCTTAGCAGCGCCTCCCCCCCGCCCCGGGTGGCTCCGGGGCCTAGTCGTCGCCGGCCCCCGCCCGCCCCCAACCCTCCCTCCCCTTCCGCCCCCTCAGCTCGGAGCAGGTACCTGGTCGGGCTCTTCTTGTCGCCCATGGTCATGGATGGGCTGTACCCCCGCCCCCCCAAAGCCGAAATCGGCGCCGCTCGGAGGAGAAACGCCGTCCGGGGAGTCGTCGCGGACCGGCCCCCCTCCCTCCCCCGCGCCCGCCCGCCCGCCCTCAGCCGCTGGGGCTCGAGCTCCGGCCGCCGCCGCCGCCGCCGCCGCCGCTGCCAGTCTCCGGACGAGACTAGTCCCCGCCAGCGCCGCCTCCGCCGAGTGACTGACGAGGGGCGGGGCCGGGCGCCGCGCGTCACGCGCCGTGTGGCCAATGGGAAGACCGCGGCCTGCGCCGCGAGGGCGGGGGCGGGGCGCGGGGGAGGGCGGGGCGTGGCGGACGTGGGCTGGGCCGTCGGTGTGCGTGCCCGGGAGTGTGTGCGCGCTGGGGGCGCGCGTGCCTGCCGGTGGCCCGGCGGCCCGGCGCGGCGGAGCGTGCGAGCCCGGCGGGGCGCACGTGGCCGCGCCCGGGAAGCGGCGGTGGCGTCCGGACCCCTCGCTCCCGCTCTGTCGGGCTGTCGTGTGGACCCCGGTCCCGAGGCCGCCCCGGGGGAAGTAGTTCCGCGCAGTTTGCACGCGCCACTGGGGCTGGCAACTGCCGCGCCGCTTGCAACGCCTCGAGGCTTGTAGTACCCCGAGAGCCGGCAGGGCCTCTTTCTTTTTGCCCGGGTCCCCCGCGCTCCTCTGCTCCTCTGCCACGCGGAGCTTTGTAGCCTCTCGTAAAGTCCTGGCCTCCTGCGGCTACTCCAGCCCCAAGCCCCCTCTCTGGCCCCTGACGCAGGAGAGAACTGTGCATTAAGGGTGTGGCACAACTAAAGGTTCCCCAAGGCCCCAGCCTGAACTCCGGTGCACCGACTCCCCCATGAGACCCCCCCCCCAGCCTAAATAGGGCGTTTCCCTAGGGAAGTTGCTGTTCAAATCCTGGTTGCTACATGCCAGCAGGCTAACCTTGTGCCTCAGCTTCTTGGTCTCCAAGGTGAGGCTAACAACCCTTCTCGTGGGGTTGTACGGGAAATTAAGAGAGTCAGTGCCCGGCCCTAAAGAAGGACCAATACAAAGTATTGGGTTAAGAACTGTTACAACTGGGTCTGGGTTGAGCACTGTTTCCCCCGCTTTGGAAGATTCTCGAAGGCGAGAACAGGCAGTACCCTTTACTTTCCGCCCTGCTCCAAGAATGCTTGCCAAATTGCCTTGAACGTGACTCAGGCCCCTTTGCCCTCGAGTAGTCAGGACCCTAGATGATTAGATAACTTGGCTGGGCTGAAGCTCTGGCTGGGAGGTAGGGACCTGGTCAAAGAATAATGCTAGAAGTTGGGAGGTGGGGGTAGGGGTGTGGAGGGAAGATAAGACAGGGCTGCAGCATCCACTGAGATATGTTTATATGCAAACACAAAGCGGGTTATCAGGACTGGCTCGTGGAAGGGAAACATACGGAAGCCTGAGACTAGGGAAGCTCTCCGAGACTGAATGCCCAAGGAGCAGGAAGTCCTAGGATCATTCCAGGGAACAGAAGGGAGAGAATAAAAGAGGGAGGGAATGTGTCAGTGATAAGCTTGATCAGCACATGCTGTCCTTTGCAGGCAGGCACACCCTGGAGGGCCCGGAGGGACAGCATTATTTAGCAAGGGTCAGCAAACCTCCCGAGTCTCCCTGGCTTTCACTCCCCTGCCTTCGGAGGAAAGGAGAGAGAAAAGGAGGAAGAAGAGGAAGGCAGAGGGCCCAAGGGGCATACACACAAGCCATGGCCCAGTGCCCACAGCCTTGGCCTCTGGTGTCTGCCTGGCTTCCTCCAAGGACTCCACCCCTGGTATGAAGGTACTGAAAGAAATCAGGCATTAGGAAATCCCAGGTGGAGGAGTGGCCTCTGGGTAAGGAAACTGGGTAACTGGGAGCTACAGGTAGTGGAAAGGAGAGTGACTTTATTATTATTTACGTGGAATAAAATGCACAAATCATTTTGCAGTTCCATGAATTTTTATAGATACCTGCTACGCTTTTGTATCCACCATCCCGATCAAGATATACAATATTTTCATCCTCCCAGTGAGTAACTAACCACCCTCTCTACAGGTAGCCATGATTCTAACTTGTGTCACCACAGATCCGTTTTGCTTGTTTGTGAATGTCATATATATGGGTCATACAGTATGCATCCGTGTGTCTGCTCAAAATTATCTGTGTGATATTCGTCTATATTGTTGCCTCTTATCAGTAGTTCCTTTTCATTTGCTTGCTTACGTGTGTGGAATTCCGTTGCAAATACACAGTAATTTAGTTGTCCATAGGAGACGAACTTTTTAGGGCTTTTTCTCTTTAATCGTTGACCTGTTTGACCTTTTCAAAAAAAACAAAAGTGGTTTTAAAAAATGTTTTTAAGGACAAAGAAGTTTCTTAGAACTAATTTCTAGGAAAATATCAGACCCATACATCACCGTGTGGTTATAACTGCAGAGACTAATGTCGTTCCCTTGTTGGGGGTAAATATCTTTTGAAAGTCTCATAGGTGCAGAAGCCAGACAAGCATGCTTCTGGAGCAGTGCACTATACAACAGTTGGCTCTAGGTAGGTGGTTTTTTTGCACCTGAGCTATTTGGGGAACAAATCTTCCTCCATGGTGTCGCCTTGAACCATTGTTGGGTGCAGGGATGAGTGGGATTTGACAGACAGCCCCTCCTCTGCTCCTCTGTTTCCTATTTTGAACTTCCATTTCAAGCTTCATTTGAATGAAGGGTTCTTTTGGTTTAAAAATTATTTGAAATCCATGGTCTTTAGAATAGATGCTCGTTAGAAGCACTCCCAAGAAATGTTGGATGTAAATGATTACAGACACATAGAATGGATTCAAAGACCATATTCTTTCTCCCTTCCCATCATTCATGCTACTTGAGTCACATTGGCTTCTTTGCTGTCCCTGGAGCACTCCTGCTCCCACCTCAGGGCCTTTGCACATGCTGTTCTGTCTGCCTAGAATGTTCTATCCCTAGATAATCACATTCTTAGCTGCCTTCCTTTCTTCAGGTCTTTGTTCAAAAGTCACATTCTCAGTGAGGTTTTTCCTGAGCACCCCATTTAAACATATCACACACCAACCCATAACCTGATGCCTTAACTACTTTACATTTTTCCCCCCTTAACTATTTGTACTTTTTTCTCCTTAGCACTTATCACTATCTATGTACCATGTGGTTTACTTATCTTGTTTAGCAGATCATTGTCCAGTAGACTATAAGTTCTGTAACAGCAAGGATTTTCTTTTCGTTTTTTGTTGTTGTTGTTTTTTCCTTCCCAATATTATATATAAGTGCCCTGAGCAGTGCCTGGTAAGCATGCCTTGAAGAGAATTTTTTTTTCATTTAACAGTAATGTATAGAGCAGCGACTAGGTGCCATGCCCCATGCCAGGGACCGGATGCTCAGATGTCCGTAATAGACTTCATTCCTAATCTTCTGGAGTTTACATTCTAGTTGAGAAGGCAGACTTTACACAGGTAATTAATTACGAGCATGGCAATTGCTACAAAGACAAACGAAAGGATGTACAGCAAGAGGGTACTAAGGGAGGATGGAAGTTGATACAGTTGTGGGGAGGGGGGCCACGTCCCTGAAAAAGTAAAGATCACCCAGAAGAAAAGAAGCGCAGTCCGGGACATGGTACTTTACAGGAGTTGAAGACAAGCAGCTGTGGGCAGAGCCCTACAGGGCAGGGGAGATGGGGCTAGAGAGGGAGAGCCCGGCTAGATCCCCTATATGGCAGGTCGGGCTTGGAATTGGTGTCTTTATCCTGAGGGCCATAGAAGCCACTGATGAGTTTACCATCTGTTGGGGCACCTGGGTGGCTCACACTGGTTAAGTGTCAGCCTCTTGATCTCAGCTCAGGTCTTGATCTCAGGGTCATGAGTTCAAGCTCTGCTTTGGGCTCTATGCTGGGTGAAGCCCCCTTAAAAAAAAAAAAAAAAAGAACATTTGTCTACGTGTTTGTGGTCTGCCTTAACAAATGAGATGTGGGGAGAAAGACCACTTGGAGGGGAGAGGTAGGGAAGGAACTTTAGATGGGCCTAATAGTTGGAGCAGGAGGGCAGCTCCAGCAGGTTTCCTTTCTTTTGCTCAAGAAAGAAGCAAAAATTGGGGCGCCAGCATGGCTCAATCGGTTAAGTGTCCAACTTCAGCTCAGGTCATGATCTCACGGCTCATGGGGTTGAGCCCCGCGTCTGGCTCTGTGCTGACAGCTCAGAGCCTGGAGCCTGCTTCAGTCTGTGTCTCCCTCTCTCTCTGCTCCTCCCCCACTCTCACACATACACATACACTCTCTCTTTCTCTCTCTCTCTCTCTCTCTTTCTCAAAAATAAATAAACATTAAAAAAATTTTTTAAAAGAGGCAAAAATTATTAGTACCCACCAAAGAAGGATCTAGAATGTTATCAACTCTGCCCCCTCCTGCCTTTAAATTTGCAAGTGCTATTCCTAAACAGCAAACCTAAGACTAGGGCTTTGAACCTTAGAAATATCCAGTAAAGCTATTAGAAACAAGTGAGAGAAAAAAGTCTTTCTCCAAATACCTCATGGTTTATCCCACCCCACCCATGCTATACCGTCTTAGGTTCTGAGCCCCAAACTGTGATTTGGTGTGAGGTTTTCACCAGTCTCCAGTGAGATGAAATGAGAAAACTAAGAGTAAATGTGTGAACACTTTCCCACGTCCAAGTAAATTACCAACAATCGATTCTTGGGAAAGAGTATTTTTTATTCTGAGATTATGTCCTTCCAACTTTTTTCTTTTCTTGGAAGTTTGGTTAATTTAATGCCCCCCCCCTTTTTTTCCAGATTTCTAGGTTAATTTTTTGGCCTTCAAGATATTCTGGCGTACAGTTGAGTAAGAGCATCAGATTCACACACTAGATCAATGTAATAAAGAATTTGATATTCATATCTCAAGTTAAAGACATGATACTCTTATAGAAATAGTGCCAGACCCTTTTAGATACTCTTTTTATGCCTCATCATTCTTGATGTAATAAATAAATGACTTTTTAAAAAAAATTTTAATATTTATTTATTTTTGAGACAGAGAGAGACAGAGTGCAAACAAGGGAGGGGCAGAGAGAGGGGGAGACACAGAATCCAAAGCAGGCTCCAGGCTCTGAGCTGTCAGCACAGAATCCGACACGGGGTTCGAACCCACAAACCGCAAGATCATGACCTGAGCCAAAGTTGGACACTTAACCGACTGAGCCAACCAGGTGGTCCATAAATGCCTTTTAAATAAAAGCAAGAGTAGACGTTAGTTGTCTTAAAGTGTTCTCGACTAACCACATCACAAGATGACAATTCTATACTGACTTCTTTTTTTGTTTTTTTTTAAAGTAATCTCTACACCCCACGTGGGGCTCAAACTTACAACCCTGACTTCAGGAGCCACATGCTCTCTACTCATAGGGCCAGCCAGGCACCCCTATGTTGACTTTCTAACCTACTCGAGTTCCTCACTAATTTTATTCTTGACATTTTAAGCACAGCCAAATCTAAATGATTTTCATGCAGCTTTCAGTGGGAGTATTACTGAGGAGAGGAGGAAGGAGAAAACAGTATGATCTGGTGACTAGAAAAGCCACCTGAGCAGGACAGAAACTAGGAAGGTTAAGATTTCCACCCTAATTGCTAAGATTTAATGCCCTACTTTGCACTAAATGTTCCTTCAGTGGTTTAAAAGAGAACACTGTTTCTCGAAGCAACTAACTACATGGAGTGTTTTAGGAACTGGGGAGAACCTAACTCATTTCACAGAAGGACTCAGGCCGGTGCTGGGATCACTGGGGACATCTGCAGAGCAATACTGAGGACAGGATTAACATCTAAAGAAACAGCCCTGGAGGCAGAGAGGTGGAGCTGCCCTGACCACCTGTGTTTGAACCTTAACCACATTTTGCAACCAGCCACTGTCACCCGTGCACGTGCTTATCAGCGCTATGAAGTTTTATCGATCTGCTTCTGGCACAGTAGGAAATATCACCAGTCAAAATTGTCCTGGGTTATACCTCATGCCATTTACCAGAATTAATTCCGAATCGATCATAGACCTGAGCGTAAAACCTATAACTATAAAACTTAAGAAAATAAAGGAGAAAACCTCTGTGCCCCTGGTTAGACAACGATTTCTTAGACATGATGCAAAAAATATGACCCATGGGAGAAAAAGTTGAAAGTGTGGACTTGGTCAAAATTAAAATCTGATCTTGGGGCACCTAGGGGATTCAGTCCATTGAGCATCTGCCTCTGATTTTGGCTCTGGTCATGATCCCGGGGTTGTGGGATTGAGTCTCCCATCAGGCTCTGAGCTGAGTGAGGAGCCTGCTTGACATTCTCTCTCTCTCTCTCTCTCTCTCTCTCTTTCTCTCTCCCTCCCTCTCTCTGCCCCTCCCCCATGTGCATGCTCCCTCCCTCCCTCTTTCTCTCTCTGTCTCTCAAAAGAAAAAAAACCCTGCTCTTAGAAAGACACTATGAAGAAGATGAAAAGACAAGTCAAAGACTGGGAGAAAATATTTGCAAAGCACCTCTGCGATAAACGATTCATATGCAAAATGTACGTAGAACTTTTACTATACATGAAAAGACAAACCACCTAATGAAAACAAGAGCAAAAGATATGAGTGGACATTTTGCCGAAAAGGATACATGAATGGCTAATAAACACATGAAAAGACACTCAAAATCATTATTCATTTGGCAGATGCAAATAAAAACTGCAACTAGATACCACGGCACATGAGAATGGCTGAAATTAAAAAAATCCTGACAACCCTGAGTACTGGGGAGGAGGTGCGGAGACCCTCGCACAATGCCAGTGGGAGTGCAATATGGTAGAGTTCCTCCGGGAAAACGGTCTGGCAGTTTCTTATGAAGTTAAACATACACTTACCATATGAGCCAACAATCCCACTTCTAGAAAGTTACTAAAAGAAATAAAGACATATGTTCACACAAAAACCTGTGCTCAGATATTTATAGCAGCTTTATTCATATCACCCAAATCTGGAAGCAGCCCAAATGCCCTTCCGCTGATGAATGAGAAATGAAGAGTGGGTCCATCCCTATCATGGAGTACTACTCGGCAAGAAAAAGGAACACACTACTGACATACACAACACAGATGAATCTCAAATACATTATCTCAAGTGACAGAAGCTGGTCCCAAAAAGTGACATGCTGTGTGATTCTTTTTTGTTGTTGTTGTTGTTGTTTTTTAGAGAGAGCACAAGGAGGGGTGAGGGGCACGGGAAGAGAGAGAATCTTTTTTTTTTAATGTTTTTTTTTTTAATTTTATTTTTGAGAGAGAGAGAGACAGCGTGAGCAGGGGACGGTCAGAGAGAGAGGGAGACAAAGAATCTGAAGACAGGCTCCAGGCTCTGAGCCAGCTGTCAGCACAGAGCCTGACGGGGGGCTCAAACTCACGAACCGGGAGATCATGACCTGAGCCAAAGCTGGACGCTCAACCGACTGAGCCACCCAGGTGCCCCCAAGAAAGAATCTTAAACTGGCTCCATGCTCAGTGCAGAGCCTGATGCTGGGCTCGATCCTACAACCCTGGGATCATGACCTGAGCAGAAATTGAATCTGACAGTCAAACAACTGTGTGCCCCTGTGTGACTCTATTCATACAAGATTCTGGAAAACGCAAAAGTATAGGGGTGGGGAACATATCAGTGGGTGCCAGGGTTTGGGTTGGAAAGAGGGTTTGACCAAAGGGGATTTGGGGAGGAGATGGAAGTAATTACATCTTGATTGTGGAGGTAGTTACTAGACCAAATGCGCTTGTCCAAACTCAGACCTATACACCAAAAAGAGTTTTATTATCCATAAATTACACTTCAGTAAATCTGACTTTTGATCATCTGTCATTTGATCATGGAAAATTCCTCACACCTCTACATTCTGTACTGCCTGCCCCATGCTAGTATTAATCACAAAAACTGGCATTCTGTGGCTTAGCTGTGTGCCTAGCACTGGGGGGAGTCCTATGCTTTCCTGACTGCTCTTCTTGTTCGTGATTCACCCAGTTACTCAGGCCATGATTCGTAGAATCGTCCTTGACACCACTCTTTCCCTTATGCCCTACATCTAGCCCATCAGCAAATCTTTTGCACTTGGCCTTCACCACACATCCTGCATCTGACCACTCCTCATTATGTTTATTGCTATCACTCCAATCCAAGCTAGGATCACCTTTCCGCCACCGAAATGGCCTCCCTAACCTCTCCCCTTGCTCCTCGAGCCTGTCTGTATATGCTAGTTTATGCAATGGTCTCGACTCGCCAGTCTTTGTGATTTATGTCTGAAAGGTTGATTTCTCCCAGAAGTGACATGCCCACGGCAGGCCAGCTGGAACTCTGCCCCATGTGTCCTTACTCTAGAACCCAGGCTGCAGGAGCAGTGTCCAGCTTGAACCCCGCTGGTCACAGAGATGGTGGGGGGAGGCGGGGAGGAAGATTTCTAGACAGACTTGCAGAGTTAACGGAGTTACAGCTTGGCCTGTAAGTGATACTTCTGACTTTCACTCATTGGTCACAGCTCATGCCCCCAGCCCACCATGTGTCCAGGAGGTGGAAAGCAGGACATATGTGTTCATCAGCTTTGTGATGACCATGGTTCTTTAAAGTCTCTTAATCAAACAGTAGTCAGAGGGATGTGCATGACCAAGGCAATCTCCTGCCCCAAATCCTCTAATGGCTTCTCATGACACTTAGATTAAAAATCACAATCTTGGGGCGCCTGGGTGGCTCAGTGGGTTAAGCGTCCAAACTTTGGCTCAGGTCATGGTCTTGGGGTACGTGGGTTCGAGCCTCGCGTAACACTCTGTGCTGAGAGCTCAGAGCCTGGAGTTTGCGATTCTGTGTGTGTGTGTGTGTGTGTGTGTGTGGTGTCTCTCTCTGCCCCTCTCCTGTTCGCACTCTATCTATCTATCTATCTATCTATATATATATATATAATGACAGCCTTGACTCTGGCCTTCAAGGCTTGCTGACTTCCTCTACTTCCAACCCAGCTCTAGGCACACTGACCTCTTGGGGTTTCCTGCCAGGCCCAAACACTTCTTAGGGTCTTTCTAGCTGTTCTCCCCCAGATATTGCCATGTCTCCATCTTTCTCACAGCCCAGGTGTCTGCTAAATGCCCCGTCTTCAGAGAGGGTCTCTTGGCTGAAATATACATGGCATTACCCCCCGTCAGTGCTATCCCCTTATCCTAGTTTCTTTTTCCATCTTTATTATGGCCTGGCATTACCTGATGTGTTATTTGTTTTTGCCTGACTCTTGCACTAGAATTTAATTTCTATCAGGGCAATGACTGCTTTGTCCCAATTCTGTGTCCCAGGTGCCTAGAACAGTGTAGAAAATGTTCCTCCACATAGGAGGAACTCAAAAATTATTTGTGGAATGAATGAAGCACTTTTATTTTTTATTATTTTTAAAAATATTTATTTATTTTTAGCAGAGTGCAAATTGGGGAGGAGGAAAGAAGAGGAGAGAGGATTTGAAGCAGGCTCCGCGCTGACAGGCTCACAGCAGCCAGTCCAATGTGGGACTCGAACTCATAAACTGCAAGATCATAACCTGACCTAAAGTTGGACACTCAACCAACTGAGCTACCCAGCTGCCTTGAATGAAGCACTTTTATATTCATTACCCCCATGGAAACCCCAAATGACCCAGTGCGGTGAGAGCTTGTATAGCCCTATTTGACAGATGAAAAACCGGAGTCAGGGAAGCAATTTGCCTAGAGCCAGGGACAGAGTTTGAAGTCAGACTCAGCATCTGACTTTCCAGCCCCACCTCTTCAATTTCTCTTTGCGCCATGCTGCTTATGAAGCATTGATTTCACTAACAAAGAGCTAGCCGGTTTTGGAAGATGGGCAGACATGGAAGTCCAAGCGATCCTTTCTGACAGGAGATCCCAGGGTCCTCTTAAAGATAGAGAGGTTTTCTGGCCCCAGCATATCTAGTTTATGGGCCCATATTACTGCGAGTTCTTGCCAAATCAGACAAGACATGGGTGCTACAACCCGGGGAATGAATGGTGCCCTTTGGTGTTGCTCCATGTGGGGCCTTAAGAATACGCACAGTGGGGGTTCCTTACGATGGTGTGATTTCCGTCATTGATTCAACATTATCTATCACTGCCTTGGATACAGAAACTGCTTCCCTGGAAGCTTGTTCTTGGTACTTTCTACCTTTAGAATCAGAGGCACAGAATTTTGAGGGTGGGAAGGAGATAATCAGTCCATCTACTTGTGTCCTTTTAGTTCGAGGGCAAAACCCACCAGCGGGCAGGGGGGACGTGGAGATTACAGAGGGCTTGCACACACATGGTTGCCCTTGAGCCTCGCTGAATCCCTTGTACGAGTTACCATCGTCCTGCTTTTTAGAATGGAGATGCGCACGCTGAGGCTGGGGCAGGGCTTTTCTAACAGCAGGTTCTCTCCGCTACACGGCAAACAGAATCCACAGAACGCAAACATCCCGGGATCGATAAGAACTGGATTAAGAAAGAGGCTCCCCCATAGGAACCACTAATGTTGTGGTCGGTTTATGCATCGTCAAGGACTGGACTGTGTCCCTCCTCAGATGCAAATAGAAAGCTCTCACCCCCAGCAGCTCAGTATATGGCTGTATTTGGTGATAGGGCTTCTTAAAATCCTGATAAGGCTACAGTGAGGCCCGTACAGTGGGACCTAATCCAATGTGACTGGTTTCCTTGTATGAGAGAAGGAGACATAAGGCACATGTGCACGCAGAGGAAAGGCCGTGCGAGGACACCGTGACATGGAGGCCATCTGCAAGTCAAGGAGAAGCCCCCACGGACACCTTCATGTCCGACTTTCAGCCTCCATAGTGAGAGGCAACAAATGTCTGTTGTTTAAGTCACCCAGTGTGTTGTATTTTGCTACAGCCGTGCCAGCACACTAATAATATGTGGGTCATGAGTTTGTGGGGGCAAAGGAGCAGCCGCCCAAGGTGTAGTGTTTACTCAGGTGCTAAAAACTTCAGGTGTTTTAATGAAATGAATGCTAACAATAACCCCATGAGGTAGACTCTATGATGGCACCCCTTTTATAAATAAGGAAAGTAAGACAAAGAAATGTCACCTGCTCTGAGCTGTGTGTTTGTAGAGCGGCAGGGCTAGGATTTGAATCCAGGCAGCCTGGGCTCCAAAGCCCTTGTTCTGAAGGATCTAGTCGAATTAGTTATCATCATCCCCATCTTCCAGATGAGCAAACTGAGACTCACACACTTGTCCAACATCCCAGAGCCAGGGCGTGGTGGAACCAGAATTCCAAATTCTTCGTATTTCGTCACAAATGAATGGCTGGAACTCAGGATCTTGAAAGTCATTCAATGGAGGAAGGGAAGGGGCTCACCTGAAAGAGTAGGAGCAAAAATCTATGTGTACACAAAATGAATTTGTTGGGGGGAGAGGAATGTGATAGAGAAGTTTGGGCCAGTTGAAGGGTGAGTGGAGAGGATAACTTGGAACCAGAATCTTGGAAGGCTCGGAAGAAGGGAACGTACAAACCAGAGACCTTTGAGGAGCATGGAGTCCCCCAGCCCCTCTTTGTGTCCTCTCCTCCCTGTTGCTACTGCCCATGGACAGAGAAGGGAGGTAACTTGCCCCCTGCCACACAGCTAGGTAGGCAGCTGGCAGGATTCATTCAGGTGTCCTTGACTCTCAAGTCCACTCTCCTCTTACTATCATTTTTAGCTTTGACAAGTATTTACAAGGCACCTACTATGGGTCTGATATCAGAGGCTGACCACACTGGGATAAAGGATATGGCAGGCCTTGGCCCTGGGAACCCACAGTCTGGATGAAATGGGTACACACACAGATCATTTCCAGGTGGTGAGGGCCATGGGGGCCAGGTGATCATAATTGTCCATGTTCTTTTGTCTCCTGGTATCTTCCTTCTTTCCCAAGCAGTTGATTGGGCCTGTGCTCTCTGTCTTAAGGAAGGAATCTGACAGAGTAGATAAAAAAGGCCTGTTAGTCTCTGCCTCTTGTGTCCAAAATTCTTAAGGCTCAAAGGTCCCCCTGGGGCAATCCAGGGCAGGTAAGGGATAAACAAATATTTCAAAGAAGGAAGTAGAGGGGAGTGCTTTTTCAGGACGAGAAAACTCTACAAAAGTGCTGAGGGAGGGAGAAGAGACAGTAAGTACATTAGAAAGAGCTGAGGGCCAGAGAGCAGGAGGGTCTGTCCATAAAGGGGGCCCTGGGAAGGGGGCCTGGGAAGGTGGCAAGACCTCAGAATAGGCGTGGTAGTGGTGGTATCTATGCAGACAAACCCAAGGCCACCCTGCAGAGATTCCAGGCACCCGGCATGGAGCAGGCATTGCCCACATGAGTCTTGGACTTGAAGGGGCCACGGGGAGAAAACCAGGGATGTCTTTATGGGGAACCTGTGAGGAACAGATGCCCTGACACCAGGCAGACACGTCCCTCAGCACATGACTCTAGAAAATCTAGAACTTAGATACAACACTGGAGAGAGAGGAAGCACCAAAATGATGGCAACTGAGTTGGGAAGGGGGTTCAAAATACAAATGGAGAAGGGAGAGATGAAAATAAGGAAAGATATTCCTGGCGTGCCTGAATCGCACACCTATGTTATACAAGAGGCAAACAAGCTGCGTGAGAGCAGGCTGGCCCGCCACGAGTGTCTAGGGGGACCCCAGGGCAGGCAGTCCAGGCCCAGGACACCACCCATGCAGAGACACTAAGGAGCCATGACTTGTGGACCACAGGAAATCAGTGTGCTGGAACTAGGAGGATGTGGATCAGTGGAGGTGACAGTCCAGAGAGGTATGCCCTGGTCTTGATGCAGCTTACAAACCCTGAGCATTGGCCAGAGTTTATGGTGAAGCTAAAGGTAGGCTATCGACACATTGTAAGCAAGGAAGTCGTAGGATTAGTACCAAGTTTTTCAAATCCCTTTGGGAGTGGGGCACCTGGGTGGCTCAGTCAGTTAGGTATCTTAAAAAAAAAAAAAAAAGTTTTTCGGCTGAGTTTTTCGGCTCAGGTCACCATCTTGTGGTTCACGAGTTCGAACCCCGTGTCAGGCTCTGTGCTGACAGCTCAGAGCTTGGAGCCTGCTTCAGATTCTATGTCCCCCTCTCTCTCTGCCTCTCCCCTGCTTGTCTCTCTCTCTCTCTCTCTCTCTCTCTCTCAAAAATAAATAAACATTTAAAAATACTTTTTAAATAACATTTCTTAGGGAGCAATATAGATGGTGGTGGCTTGGGTCAAAATGAGAAAGGGCTCAGAAGAACAGCAAAAGTGGCAAAGAATTGAAAAGAGCAAGGAGGGGGTTAATGGAAAGAAAGAATAAGAGATGTTCAGCAGTAGAATCTCCTGGAACTTTTTTTTTTTAAAAGAATAATAGAGATTTACTTCCCAATATATTTTTATTTGGACCTCCCCACCCCCACCCCCGCCGACTGAGCTCACGTCCCACCATTAGTTCAGAAGGATGACGCTCTCCACCAGGCATTACTGCACGCCACACCACCAGCCTCCTCAGTTCAGAGGAAATAGTGTTTGGCCCGTGGCTCAACAATCTTTGTCCTAATCTGGCCCCAGCCTCAGGTGCACAAGCACATGCCTTTGGTCACTTGAGACTTTTAAGCAGCACCAGCTGGTGCTCTAGCTGATTTGGACCTCAAATGCCACTACCCACCAGAGAGGAGGCTCTGACTAGATTCCACGTCTGTTCTTTAAATTAGTTTTCAAAAATATTTTTTTAAAAGCAACTTAGTAGAATAAGGCCATCCTAGGAAGGTTCTCAAATCAAGTTTCTAGTCAGCTTTTGACTGATAGATGAAATTACAGATAATAAAGAAGGCCTCTCTCACCAGGTGTGGGACTAAACCAGCAGCTTCTGGGGCCTGGTCTACAGTGTTCGGAAAGAAACACTGGCTTAAAGAGATAGACTAGTAATACTGCAGCCGCCATGGCCTCTGTAAATGAAGCCTCCCAGTCACCAGTGGACAGACACATGCTGTCCCCCATTAGTGCTTGGGCCCTCCCTTATCCTGAGATTCACAAGCGCCAACCCTGTGAGGGGGAACAGCCCATACTTCTGTTGGAGGATGGATGTAATTCTTTCCAGGGCACAGCCTGGATGAATGATGCCAAACTTTCCAAGTGCAGACAAGTCAAGGACAGTTGAGCCCAAGCAATACTCAGGGCTCTGCCCATCCCCAATGGGTCCCCCATCAATGGCCAGGGATAATTAAGGCCAGAGATACTGGGACTCCTTGACATTTGGAGAACTGGCCTGAGAGCTAAGGGTGGTACTGGTGTAGCAAGTGGTTCCCCAAATACCTGGGCCAAATCCTGCATGAAGGAACCCAGGTGCCTACAAGACTAGTAAAGGGCTTCAGGTTCTTGCTGAGCTTTTGGGAGCTTTCCAACACCAGGGTCACTGGTTCTGGTAGTAAGTCTTTCAGGAGCATCTCGGGTACACTCAACATGGCAATACCTGTAGATGTGGGCCACATGGCCCAGATAGATGGCCTGCAGCTTGGCCTTGCTGCGGCCCTTGAGGAGGTACACAGCCCCCAGTGCCACTGAGCACCTTGGCGAGCAGGCCTGGCCCTACGGCGTGTGGGTGGGGACCACCACCATGGTGGGTGCCTATGCGCAGCTCAGCCAGGGAGGCCCAAACACCTTGGTCCAGCTGGCAAGGCCCTTGGTGCCGCTGGAGTGGGGCTCAGGAGGCAGAGGAGGCGGCCACTGTGGATAAAGCACCCCCCTCCCATCCCTGGCCCAACCCAATGCTGGCAGCCAGCATGGCTCTCAGCAGCCTGCAAATCTCCTGGACTAAACTCATAATTGGACTTCGGGGGTGAGGCAGAGGGAGGAGTTTCTGATGTGGGTTAATGAGTCAATCCTGGTGATATTAACAGAGCTAGGGTTATAGGAGGGGAAGCTGTTTGGAAGAAGATATTGAGTGGAGCTGTAGATATAATGAATTCGATATATCACTTAGGATGCTTTTGTCTGCAAGTAACAACAAAACAAAACAAAATAAGAACCCATGCAAACAATAAGGAACTGTATTGTTTAACATAGTTGGAAGCCCCTGTCCCAGATAAGATTCAATCCGCTGGTCATTAAGGACCCAAGTTCCATTCTTCTCTTGTTGGATTTGACCTATCCCTCACGGTTACAGATGGTTATCATGACTCCAACATTAGAAGGCATAGCAGTATCGAGGAGAAAAGAAGTCAACATTCATGTGTCTATTTGAGAGAAAACTTTTCCTAGACATTCCCAGCAATCTCCCCTGTCTGCATCCCGTGCCCAGTCCTTAAGCCATCACGGGCTTCAGCCAATCGTCAGGAAAGGATTGGTTTCTGAGGAGTCACCCAGCACTGACGACCAACACCCCTACAAGGTGACTGTGGCACATGCAACGGGAGATAGCTTAGAAACAGTTGGAAACAAGGAACAGAGATCAGATTTCGGCTGAAGCTACCATAGAGGTGATATGAGGAAAACTGTCCCCTGCAGGGACAGGAGCAGAAAGAAGAAAAAGGGGCCAAACACACAACTCCAGAGACCACCTCTATCTAAGGGGTATCCAAGGAAGAAAAACTGCATTGTAATGGTTGAGAACGTGACTCTGGACTCAAACAGACCTAGATGGGAATCCTGGTCTTGCTGCTTATAAGCCACTGACCCACGAGGCGAAGGTTGCTTCATCACTCAGAGCTTTACCTTCCTTGTCTGTGAAAGGGAACCAGTAAGTCCCACTTCCCAGGGCTGCTGTGAAAAGTTGATAAGAAAATGCACACAAAACCTCTGCACGACCTCAGCCCACGGCAGCCTCTCCCAGCCGATGGTGAAAAAGAACAGCCTAGAGAGTGTCTGAAAAGTGAAGGGGGAAGCTGGTGAATAACCAGGATGAGATGGTGTCATTGAAGGCGCGGGGCAAGAGGATTTCAAGGAGGAAAGAGTGGGCAATTATGTCATCCGCTGAAGAGAGGTCAGGTCAGAAGTGGACTGAAAACTGCCCTTTGGATTTAGCAATTAGAAGGTCACTGGTACCCTTGACAAGAGCACTCTCAGTGGAGTGCTGGGGTTGGGAGCCAGGAAGCAGGGGGTCAGCAGTCAAGACCAGAATTCGAGTCGCCTGGCTGCCAACCAACAGTAAGGTTCTTCGCACGATGCCAGGAGCTGCTTGGTTTTGAAAATTCCCTTTTTAAGCCGTGCCTCAAAACTACTCATTCAAAGAGCAGTAAACAGTAGGATTCCACAATCTGTGAACAAAACGGCCCCTCTTCATCATTTTTAATTTTTGTGTGTGTGGATAAAGCGAAGGTGGTTGTTTCCTTTCATTAGAAATATGTTGCATCCTTTTGGAAGATTTGTGTTTACATTACCATTTTATTGCTATATGGTTCTTTTTTATATAGCATATTTTGTAACCATAAAAACAAACAAACACAACAAACAAAACCCAAACAACATATGTGCTTTGCATTAAATTCAGAAAGTTCAAACCCCTCGCTCTGTGCACGTTGTTGAGGCAAAGTGTGGGACTAGGAAAACCCTCCAAGAAACACACAATTTGACAAATCCTCCTCTAAGAAATGATAGCAGTTGCTTTTGAGACCAATTTGGTCATACGGATCATGTTTGTCAGGGCTGTCATTAAAAGCCTAATATTTTTCCCATTGCAGAATGTCTCCCAGTGACTCAAACGTGGGCAGAGGCTAAGCACGGTCAATTTTGTCACCTCCCTCGTGCTACCCACTCCCTACCCCCCCCCCACCCCGCCCTGGCTATCTCAACTCCCCAGTGGATGATCTCTTATCCCTAGCAACAACTGGAGTTGCTACTGTTTCTTGACTCTGGCGAGGAAAGCGGGCTTAGGGCCAAGCCTACTGGCCAGGGCTCCCCGTGGAAGATGCTAGAAGAGCACTACACACTCTCTCACCGTCAGTGACCCAAGTTCATCACCTCTGCTGAACATCTGGATTGCAACACACAGAGTTCAAAGGTCCAGCATGTGTGTCTGCACCTGGCCTGGCTGTTGAAACAGAACTGACCTCAAACCAAACACCCGGCCTCTCTGCTGATTTAGGCGGAGGGTTGGATGCCAGATATAAATATTAACTTCGGCATCTTCTCCCCACAGGACTTGGTGATTAAAAGGTGCATGTAAACCATCTACTGTGCAGAAAAAGCAACTCTACTCTTCTCGGCGTCCTGAACTCTTCTCAAAAGAAAGCTGATCCCCTTTCTGACCATTGTGAATGTGTGTTGGTTTACTTTAATAATATCACAGCTCCTTTCCGTGGGGTTCACGGTAGCTTCTTGCATTTGAAGTCATCCGGTGGTGGGCAGGCTGCATATGTGGTGCCTCCCAGCCTCAGGAGAGGCTTTCGAGCAAGCACTGTATGTTATTAAGACCTCCCAGAATTCATTGCCATTGCTGGGAGCACAGTCAGGAAAGAGAGAGGCAAAAGGCGGCCCTGAGGCAGACGTGAGTCCTCAGTGCCCAGCAGCTCTGAGCCATTCCTCCTCTTTGATGTCGGCTAAGGAAAATGGATGAGTATGTGGGGGGGAGGGGGGGGCGGGGGTAGGTGTGGCTGAGAGCAGCCAGGGGCAGAACAGGTGTAGTAGTTTAAGGAAAAGGTAGATCATGAGATTCCTGGGCACAGGAATGGACCTAGGTTTTCCATTTCTAGAAAGAGACCTGAAGACACAGAGAGCATGATTTAATTTCCACAAACATATATAAGCAAACGGATTATGATATCCAGTGTAGTAATGTTGGGGGACAAGGGCATGCACAAAATACTACGGGGTTGAGAGGGGGGAAAACCCTCTCCACTTGATTGGGAAACTAATAAAATTTCACAGAGACAGAAGCGTTTGAATGAATAATGGAATCACTCCTTCATTCAACAAATGCTTATTGAACCCTATCATGTGCCAGCACCATCCTGGGGGCTCCGCAGATGACCGACAAGGTCGCCAAGCTCACTCTTTCACGAAGCAAGACTGCATGCCTACTGGGTGCCCAGCCCTGGGAGACGCCCTCTTGGAGATTAACATTCTGTTGAAACAGATGAGTCACTTCAAAACGGTGCCATGTGGGGCACCTGGGTGGCTCAGTCAGTTAAGCCTCCGACTTCAGCTCAGGTCATGATCTCACGTTCATGGGTTCGAGTCCTGCATCGGGCTCTGGGCTGACAGCTCAGAGCCTGGAGCCTCCTTCAGTCTGTGTCTCCCTTTCTCTCTGCCCCTCCCCCTCTCATGCTCTGTCTCTCTCTGTATCAAAAATAAAACATAAAAAAAAAACAACTGTGCCATGGGTGTTATGCTCAGAGCAGGACAGGAAGCCATGGGATGATAAGAAGGGGACTTGGTTTGGTCCAATGGTTCGCAACCCGAGGCAGGGGCAATTCTGTCCACCAGGGAAAAGGCAGGTGCCACTGGCGTCTAGCAGGGAGAGGCCAGCAGTGCTGCCAGACACCCTACACCAACCCGAAATGTCAATAGGGCCGAGGTTGAGGAACTCTGGCCTAGACCTAGGCTCAGGGAATGCTTTGGGGAAGTGCAGTTTGATTTGAGAACTAGCGGATGCTAGAAGTTCAGAACACTGCGGAATGAATTGCAGTCCAGCATCAAATCAGAGGAAATAGTGAAGAGAAAAACTGACTCCCTAGGACCTCCAGCTGAGAATGGAGGGGAGGTGGAGGGGAGGTGGAGCGGAGGTGGTAGGAGACAAAACACAAAATCCAGTCATTTTCAGAGTGACTAGAATGTCTTCCGTGCCATGTTATGAACTGTAGACTTTATCTGGAGGGCATGATGGCTAATACAACCTCCCCCCACCCCACCCCCACGCACACATCTACCCCCTTGGAAAATTTTAAGTCCAGTGACATGATTCCATTTGTTTTTAGAACATCCATTCTAACAGCAATGCAGGTGGTTGTGGGGAGGGAGTGGAGGGGGGAGGGAGACTGGAGGCACGTGAGAGACTTTTGCAATACAGAAATGATGGCTGGAGGCCATGGCAGTGAACATGGGGGGAAGCTGCAATAGACTCCTGAGGATAGAGAAATTTTATACTTGATGATTAATTGGGTGTTGGGAAAGAAGGAATTCCTTAGGATGACTCTGAGGTTTCTAGCTGAGGGCTAGTGTGAGTGGTGAGGTGTGTGACAGAAGAGAAGTCATTTGTAGGGGACATAGTTCAATTTACAGATATGGTGTTGATGGTCCTGTGGGGACATCCAAGCGGACACATCCTGTTCACAGAAAGAAAAGGAGATCTGGTGCTGAGAACAGACACGCCCTGGAGACATGGATGTGGGAATCACAAAGGCCCACCGCTGGTAACCAAAGTCTTGAACGTGGAGAAGGCGCTCCAGGGAAGAGCCTGGTGAGAGATGAGAAGGCAAAGGCCAGAATACCGGGGTTCATTCAGAGTTGAGGGGCAGAAAGAGAAGGAACCACAGAGGACGGACCAGAGACATGGAAAGAGCAGTGAGTGACACACACCAAGAGAGGGACTCACTTTAAGAATAAGAAAGTGGTCAAGCTGTCTAATGCAGCAGAAGTTAAGCAGGATGTGAAATTAGATGAAGCTCTTCGACATGTCAATCAAGAGGTCATGGGTGACCTTTTCAAGAGCAGTTTCACTACAATGGTGGGTGAGGAATTTATTTAAAAACACTTGATTACTCAAATCAAGAGGAAGAAAATGGGAACTGAATGTCTTTATATCGGGGTAGAATTTGAATAGCGGTCATTCTGCCGGCTTGGCAAACAGGAAAGGAGTAAATCAGTTAGGCAGAAAACCAGATTAACAATAGGCCCAATCATAAAAACAGTTATGGTATACCAACAAGACGTTTAGAGGCAAACAGCCTGAGTCAATTTGGCAGCTTAGCAATGTCTTTAAGAATCTAGATTCTTTCTATCTTTCTGCTCTGGCACTCCGACACTAGTTACCACGTGGTCACAAAATGCCAGCTGCCGCTCCAAGCATCCCATCCCCGCGCGACAGGACCTAAAGCAAGAAGGAAGATGCCAGGGACAAAAATGAGGCTCATCTCACACCCCTCTCTCCTTTTATAGGGAGACTTTCCCTTATATCTTATCACATGCCTTCTCTTAGACCAGTTAAGAAAGGTAGATGGGACTGGCCTAAGTAGCTTGCACCAATCATGAGTCTTCCCCTGGGGCGGGGTGCAGAATTGGTGTTGTGCTCACAAGAACAAGGGGGACTGGCAGTTGGGGTGACAACCTGTAATGTCTGCCATAGGAAACCATCCTTTCCTAGGGTAAGGGGAGCACATCAGAGACCTTACAGAATGGCACAAGACCTTGGGATGCTTTAAAAAGAATGACTACCTTTTATAGTGAAATGTGAGATGGATAGATGCTATTTATATGTCCATTTTATTTTATTTTTTTACATTTATTAGTTTTTGAGAGACAGATAAAGACAGTGTGTGAGTAGGGGAAGGGCAGAGAGAGAGAGAGAGAGACACAGAATCGGAATCAGGCTCCAGGCTCTGAGCTGGCAGCACAGAGCCTGATGCGGGGCTCGAACTTCTGAACCGTGACATCATGACCTGAGCCAGATGCTAAGTCAGACGCTTAACCAACTGAGCCACCTGGGAGCCCCTATTTGTCCATTTTATAGAGGTGAAAACTGAGGCAGGTAGTGGTTCAATAACTTGCCTGAAGTCCCTCAGCTAGCAGCATCCGACCCAGGGCCACCCCATCCCAAAGTCAGTGCAGGCGCTGATGACACTCTACCACTGCCTTTGATAAAAAGAAGCCACTGGGAAGTTGTGTTGCACCTTGGTGGCGGAAGCAATTGTATGTGAGGATGGAAAAATGTGCTGCCGTGAGCTTAGTCTCCTTTACCAGTGTCCTGAGATTTCAGCCTTTCATTTTTCCACACAACTTTGCAGTGAAAGCACATCCAGCAGACAGCCCATCCCTTCCAGCTTCGCCCCCTCGTTAACCAGCTCACTGGTCTCACACGGAGCCTCCAGGAACTGGAGACCGAGGCGGGTAGGCGTGCTCACGGGCTAGGGCTAGGTGCACATCCTGGTAACCAGAACTTCTTCCTGGTGGGTGCAGTGTCTCTCGGCGTATTCAACAGGTTTTCTGGCAGAATCTGGGTTCACGTCTTGAGATGAGCAAAGAATGGGAGCTGACGTTGCTAGCTATGTTCTCGCCTCTGTGCCCAGCCTTCCATATGCATCCTCTCACTGAACCTCACCGTGAGGTTAGAGAGGAAACTCTTGTTGTCTCTGTTTTATAGATGAGGAAAAGGAGGCTTGGAGCATTTAAGCAATGTGCTTAGGGTTCTACAACTAGTGAGTGGCAGAGAGGAGATTGAACCCACTCAGATCTGTCCCTGCAGACTCATCGTCTATAACCACTACGCTTTACTACCTGGGGACTTCTAGGGACTGCTGTGAATCCACAGCTCCAGGCACTCAGTGAACCTGGGGTAGGGGCAGGAGGAAGGTGTTCTTGGAACTTACAAGCTTTCTGTTTCTTTAAAATCCTATTTCTTTTCTTTTCTTTTCTTTCTTTTTTTTTTTTTTTGCAAAGAATTATTTTATTTATTTAGTTTTTTAAATTTACATCCAAGTTAGTGAGCATATAGGGCAACAATGATTTCAGGAGTAGATTCCTTAATGCCCCTCACCCATTTAGCCCATCCCCCGACCCCAAACCCCTCCAGTAACTCTCTGTTGGTTCTCCATATTTAAGACTCTCTTATGTTTTTGTCCCCCTCCCTGTTTTTGTATTACTTTTACTTCCCTTCCCTTATGTTCATCTGTTCTACGTCTTAAAGTCCTCGTATGAGTGAAGTCGCATGATATCTGTCTTTCTCTGACTGACTAATTTTCCTTAGCATAAAACCTTCTAGTTCCCATCCACATAGCTGCAAGTGGCAAGACTTCATTATTTTCCATTGCTGAGTAATACTTCATTGTAATACCATATCTTCTTTATCTATCCATCCATCAATGGACATTTTGGCTCTTGTCATACTTTGGCTACTGTCGATAGTGCTGCCATAAACATTAGGGTGCATGTGCCCCACATGCCTGTATCCCTTGGATAAATACCTAGTAGTGCAATTGCTGGGTTGTAGGGTAATCTATTTTTCATTTTTTGAGGAACCTCCGTACTGTTTTCCAGAGTGGCTGCCCCAGTTTGCATTCCCACCAGCAGTGCAAAAGAGGTCCGCTTCCTCCACATCCTTGCCAACATCTGTTGTTGCCTGAGTTGTTAATGTTAGCCATTTTCACAAGTGTGAGGGGATCTCATTGTGGTTTTGATTTGTATTTCCGTGATGATGAGTGATGTTGAGCATTTTTTCATGTGTTTGTTGGCCACCTGGATGTTTTCTTTGGAGAAGTGTCTATTCATGTCTTTTGCCCATTTCTTCACTGGATTATTTGTTTTTTGGGTTTTGAGTTTGATAAGTTCTTTATAGATGTTGGATACAAACCGTTTATCTGGTATGTCATTTGCAAATATCTTCTCCCATTCCGTCGGTTGCCTTTTAGTTTTCTTGATTGTTTCCTTCGCTGTGCAGAAGCTTTTCATTTTGATGAGGTCCCAATAGTTCATTTTTGCTTTTGTTTTCCTTGACTCTGGAGATGTGTTGAGTAAGAAGTTGCTGTGGCCAAGGTCAAGGAGGTTTTTGCTTGCTTTCTCCTCGAGGATTTTGATGGCTTCCTGTCTTACATTTAGGTCTTTCATCCATTTTGAGTTTCTATTTGTGTATGGTGTAAGAAAGGGGTTCAGGTTCATTTTTCTGCATGTTGCTGTCCAGTTTTCCCAGCACTGCTTGCTGAAGAGACTGTCTTTATTCCATTGGATATTCTTCTGTTCTTTGTCAAAGATTAGTTGGCCGTATGTTTGTGGGTCCATTTCTGGGTTCTCTATTCTGTTCCATTGATCTGAGTGTCTGTTTTTGTGCCATAAAATCCTATTTCTGCTCCAAATACATTCCAAAGTGCATATATTTCAGGATGAGTATGCATACATAATTTAAATCATGGCAGCATGTTGGGAAGGCATTTTAACAGTACTACAAATAAAAGTAAAGAGACCCTAAATACTATATAACGCCTTAGCTAGGCCTATAGTGCCCTAAGTGTTGGTTGAAGGGGCTTTGCGTTTTCTCAGAGAGTCCTAAGGCAACCTGGCCTTTCTCAGGGTTAACATATGCACCTGCTCTATATTGGGATTTTACCGAGTTGTTTTGCTAACCAGATTCTAGTTTCTTCCCTCACCATTCCCAAGACTGCTAAGATTGCTCCTTGTGATTTGGGTCAGGGGCTGTGTGTAGAGAGATTGGAGACCAGCTGGAAAGTGGCAAGAAGGCCCCGTCCACCCACCAACAGGTGGAACCCCAGTTCAAGGCACCAAGGTCAACCCTTCTTTCCCTTGAAAATGACTTACAGAATTTGGATTCCTCTTGCCAGTACATACATTAGAGATACGATCCAGAAATGGCATTATCACAAGTCATAGTCAAAGCTTAAAGCAGGGGAAATAGGAAACAATGTTATACCCATCCAATGCTCCCCTGGCCCACAGGGCACCCATAGGGTGCCCTAAGATGTGCATTAGAACACAGCATGTCTTCTTCTCAGCAGTACAAGCTGGTGCTAGTGTACAAGACGTAGTGGGTGGAGGGTGGCCTGGATTTGGGACCTCACTATGCAAAGCACAATAAAAAATGGCAGCACTGACCCAGGTCCTGTCTCAGATTCCCAGGATGTTTTCCAGTGTTTAAAAGCAGAAAGCTGGTGGGCACATTCTCACCCAGCTTAAAGGGAAAGAAGGAACCTGAGAACTCTTTTCGTATTAAATTACTTAAATCCTGCAGCTCAGCCTGGAAAGACTCAATTAAGAGGAGTTGTTGGAAAACCTCAGAACCATGAAAGGCCCAAGGCCATGTTCAAAAAGCTTTCAAAAACTGTTAGCATGGAACAAATTTGTTTAGTTCCCAAAAATTGGCATTGACCCAATACCTCTCCTCTTAGCTTCATCTCTCAGCTCGTTCCTCTTAGCTTCATCTCTCAGCTCATTCCCAACTCCTCAAGGCAGAGGAGGAAGGAAAAGAGAAGGCTTTGGCAGGTAACCTCTAGATTTGGGTTTAGAATTGGCCATAGTATTTAGAGCTGTGTGACCCTGAGCAAGTTACTAAACTTCTCTGAACAATTTTCTCACAGGGTTATCAGTAGGAATAAGTAGGTTAGTGATGCATAAAGTATTTTGTATTATGCCCCTTGGAAAATGGAGAATACGTAATAGTTGTTATTAACCCAAGCAATGCCGGAAGAAAGAACTGAGGAGTGTTTAGCCCATATGATACCTCTTTTTTCTTTTTTTCTTGCCTCATCACCCACATGGGTTATAGCCAGTGTGGTAAGAGCCATGTATGTACAACTGGAAGTGGGCATGACCAGCTTTATCTTTTTTTTACTTATCGAGCATCTATAGATGAGGTACTGGCCTAAGAATGGTGGTGAAGATAAGGATAAAAAAAAATCCTCTGCCCTTAAAGAGTTTGCAGATTGGCAAGAAAAGAAGTGATAAAGGGGCATCTGCTATTATCAGTTCAGGAGAAAATTCTGGAGGTGTCTGTCACTACTTCCTCCCTGCTTCATCCATCACCTGGAGGGGCCAGCCCCTCCTTCATGTCTTGTGACACCTGACTCATCCTGGGTACAGCTGATGGCCCCAGAGCTAGTCACCTGACCATGCCAAGCTAATCAAGTTCTTCCCTGGGTATTTAAAATGGAGGGGATTCAAATTCAGACTCAGGATGAGGTTGATCGTGGTGGTGGGTACAATAGCAAAAGTCACATAAACTCAGGGCTGCTGGGATTCTCAGCCTTGGGCACACCAATGAGTAAGCAGAGAATTTCAGAGGAAAACAGTGATGTGAGGCCAGGTAGCTCTAGGCAGACATGAGGGCGAGAGAAAGAGATGGAAGGGGCAGACTTTTTTGTTCCTCATGGCTTTTCAGTTCCGCCCAGGCTCAGCGAGACTTTCTTCAGTGGGGTGTCATGAGTCTTCTCTTCCAGTACGCCCCTTCGTACTCGAGTAGTTGATGCCCCCTAGTTCCACAGGAAAGCTAAATGGTGTGGGACCTGCTGCCTGGAGATAAGAAGTTGCCAAAGGCCACGCAGATATGAGTCTTTTAATCAAAATAACTGCCTCTTGAAAGCCTGATTAAATTAACCATTTGGTTTTAATCCAAACAACTGTTTGGCAATTGATCTCATTTGAACACATCTAGGGAGGCAGGAGTATCATCTCCTTTTACTCAGAGCACCATGATGGTATGTGACAGTAGACCATTAGGAAGAGTTCCCTGAAAAATACCTACCTCTGGGGAAATATTCCAAATTTGTAGATGAAAGAGAAGAACAATTCACGTTATTTTAGGCTCTTGTAGACCTATCTTTCGATGTCTAAGGGGAGCTAACCAATTGCTTTCAAGTGTTGGCCTTCTAGGTATGTACGTGTTTCCACAGTGGGCTTAAGGGACATCTGTTGCCTACACCACACGTTCTGCAGAAGACAGGGTCAGCCGGTTAACGATCCACAGTGCCCATGCAAAAGATGTTTTTAAAAAGCATAAAGACAATTCCTTTTATCCATGCATCCTTTCTGAACACCCTGGGCTTGGCGGTATATCAGCAACATTATTTTGCCATCACTGAAGCCTCTAAATTTTAATTCAGGGAAGTCTATGAAAGGGGTATGGCATTTGAGGAATATGTATATTGCCTGTACATCAATTGGCATCTTGGACTGCTCTGGGGCCCTGAGGTCAAAGTTTAATGGTGCCTGGAGTTGTCCTCCTGATGGCAAGTATTGATCGGTAGCCTCAGAAAAAAACAGCATGCACTCAGTCTTTGCCCTGCCACATGCCAGGCTCCCAAAAAAGGAGTGTCTTTCCCAGAGAGCCTTGGAAAACAATGCACGGAACATTCAAGCCTGCAACAGAGAGACACACTAAGATAGTGAATGACTGCTTCAGCAGGATAAGTGGAAAATGATAAATAACACTGTGCACCATCTGCATAGCTATGATACCTGGTAGGAAGGACTGAAAACCAATAAATGCCATATACACATAAATAGGTTCATTTTCTATGGCTGCCTTAACAAATTACCCCAAACTTTGTAACCGAAAATAATACAGATTTATTAACCCACACCTCTGTAGATTGGAAAAATTCCAGTTGGCTGGATTGGTTTCTCTGCTCTGGGTTTCACAAGGCCAAAATCAAGCTGTCAGCAGGGCTGCATTCCTTTCTGGAGACTTCAGGATAAATCACTTCCAAGCTCATTCAAGTTGGGGTTGAACGCCGTTCCTTATAGATGGAGAGTTGAGGTCCCTGTTACCTTGGCGTCTGTCAGCCGGGTGCTGGCCTGTGGCCCTAGAGGCGGCCCACATTCACTCTTATGCTTTACACGTTGTCCCTCCATCAGTGGTGGGGTCCCTCTCTTGGAATCTCTCCAGCTTCTGCCTCTGCCAAATTTCTCCTACCTCCGGCCAGAGAAAGTTCTCTGCATGTAAGGGTTCGCACAATTAGACTGGGATCACTTAGATATATCTATCCAGGATAATCTATTTTAAAGTTTGTAATCTGAGAGCGCCTGGGTGGCTCAGTCGATTAAGCGTCCAACTCTTGATTTCAGCCCATGTCGTGAGATCGAGCCTCCTGGGCCTTTAGGCCTTTAGAGCCAATAATGGGCCCTTCAAAATGTTCATATCCCAACCCCTGCAATGTGTGAATACATTATGTCCCATGGCAAAAGAGGACTTTGCCCATGTAATTGTGTAATTACACTTATAAACTTTATTTATTTATTCATTCATTTATTTAGAGAGCAAAAGTGGGAGTGTAGGAGAGGGAGGGACAGAGGGGAGGCAAAGAGGCAATCTTAAGTAGGTCCCAAGCCCAGCACTCCCCATTCCCCTTTACCCCTGCCAAACACCATTCTACTTTCTGTCTCCAGGAATTTGACTTCTCTAGGTGCCTCACATAAGTGGAACCGTATGGTATTTGTCTTTTGGTGACTGGGTCATTTCACTAAGCATACTGCCTTCCAGTTCATCCATGTTATAGTAGGTAATAGGATTTCCTCCTTTTTTAAGACTGAATAATATCCAGCCATATGCATTATTACACATTTTCTTTATCCATTCATCTGTCAATGGGCATTTGAGTTGTTTTTGCCCCTTAACTGTTGTGGAGTGCTGTAGTGAACATGGGTGAACAAATATCTCTTCAAGACCCTGCTTTCAGTTCTTTTTGGTATATACTCAACAGTAGGATTGCTGGATCAGATGGTAATTCTATTAAAAAAATTTTTTTAATGTTTATTTATTTTTGAGAGAGGGAGGGAGAGAGAGAGAGACAGAGCTCAAGTGGGGGAAGGGGAGACACAGAATCCGAAGCAGGCTCCAGGCTCTGAGCTGTCAGCACAGAGCCCGACGCGGGGCTCAAACTCCGAACTGCAAGATCATGACCTGAGCCGAAGTCAGACGCTTAACCAATCGAGCCACCCAGGTACCCTGGTAATTCTATTTTTAATTTGTGAGGACTTCCATTCTGTTTTCCACAGTGGCTGCACATGTTCTAATTTCTCCACATCCTCACCATCACATGTTATTGTCTGATGTTTTGCTTTGTTTTATGGTGGCCATACTAATGGGTGTGAGGTGACACCTCACTGTGGCTTGGATTTGCATTTCCCTACTGAAGGGTGACAGTGAGTATCTTTCATACGCTGTTGGCCATTTGTATACATTCTTTGGATGGAAGCCACAATCTTTTAAAAGCCTAATAATGAAAGTACTCTGCATCACTTCTGGTGTATTCTCTTCACAAGGAGTGAGTCAACAAGCCCCGTCCATACTCGAGAGGAGCAGAATACTAGGAAACAGGGATCAAGAGGACCATCCTAAAGGCTGCCAACCTCAGATGGAGCATCAAGACTCTGTGCAGAAGGATGACTCACAGGCCTTCAGTGTACCAAGGACCTTTTCCTAAACTTCCCTCGTGTTAAGAATCACTTGGAGTTGGGGCGCCTGGGTGGCTCAGTTGGTTGAGCATCCAACTTCGGCTCAGGTCATGATCTCATGGTTCATGGGTTCAAGCCCTGCGTCGGGCTCTGTGCTGACCACTATCTCAGAGCCTGGAGCCTGCTTCAGATTCTGTGTCTCTTTCTCTCTCTGCCCCTCCCCTGTTCACGCTCTGTCTCTCAAAAATAAATAAAATGTAAAAAAAAATTTTTTTAAAAAGGAATCACATGGAGCATTTATTAAAATCAGATTCTTAGGTTCTTCCGTAGAGGGGCTAACTCGGTGAATCTTAGATAAGGCTTGGAAATCTGCTTTTTTAAACACTGCCCAGGTTTTTGTCTTTGTTTCTTTTTTCCTTTTTTCTTTTAAGATTTTATTTTCTTAAGTAATCTCTACACCCAACGTGGGGCTTGAACTCACAGCCCCGAGATCAAGAGTTGTGACTCTATTGACTGAGCCAGCCAGGCGCCCTCGATTCTCTTTTTAAAGATACGATTCACATGCCATAAAATTCGCCCTTTTAAAGTATACAATTCAAGAATTTTTAATATATTCACAAAGTTGTGCACCCATCACCATTTTCTGAGGACATTGCATCACCCCTTAAAGAAACTCCTATCCATTAGCATTCACTCTGCATTCCTCTCTCCCTCTAAACCCCTGATAACCACTGATCAACTTCCTGTCTCCGTGGATTGGCCTATTCTGGACATTTGATATGAGTGGAATTGTACCCTCTGTGGCCTCTTGAATCTGACTTCTTTCACTTAGGATAAGGTTTTCAAGGCCCATCCACTGTGGCAGCAAGCATCAGTACTTCACTTCTTCTTACGGCTGAGTATTATTGCATTGTACGGCTCCGTCACATTTTATCCATTCATTTGTTGATGGACTCAGGAGACTCTTATCATAAAGAAAGCCCGAGAAAGGCAACAGACTTATAAAAATGCAAGCTTCTGGGTCCAACCCAAATCTCCTTATTACAATCAGGTAAAGGCCCAGGAACCTGTATTTTTAAGTAAGCCCTAGGCCCAACGTGAGGCTTGAACTCACAACCTCAAGATCAGGAGTCACATGCTCTACCGACTGAGCCAGCCAGGCACCCCTGAACCTGTATTTAAACAAGCATCCCAGAAACATTTTTTTGCACAGTGCAACTCAGACTTGGAGGAGAGGAGAGGTGAGGTAGGTAGCAGGAAAAGATGAACATGGTTCTAAGAACATTATTCCCAAGAAGCACCTTTTAAACCATTTTTTAAAGGTGATGGGACAAGATGGCAATTCGACACTTAGCAATATGACTCTAACAAAAAGACCTGGGCAGAAGCCGTACAAACACAGAATCTTGAGACTCGTGCAGCAGGGAGTCAAAGATGACACTTCTTGTCGTGTGAGTTCTGTTTTTATCCCTCTGCGGACCCAGCCCTCTGGCCAGGCCCTGTCCCTAGACCAGCTTCTTCCGATAGAGGAATTTATCCAACTAGGTCTAATGTCGTAGATTTGTAAAGCAGAGAAGGATTTAAGAGCTTATCTTGTTCAGTGGTTCACAAACACAGCTGATTTTCCCATCAATTTTAGGATTCTTTCAAAAATCCTGCTTTCCAAAAAAAAAACCCAAAAAACCCCAAAAAACAAAAAACCCCAAACCAAAGAATCCTGCTCTCCAACACTGCCCACTACTCTTCTCCGCCCCCCCCCCCCGCCGCTGCCCCCCTTTACACACTCCAGAAGTTTCAACCGGTAGCTCTGGGGCCTTGAAATCTGTGGTTTTGCGAAGCTCTCCTGATGATCAGGGAGATTCCATAACCACTGGTCCAACACCCTCATTTTTCCCAGCAGGAAAATGACCCAACATCAGACAACTCCAGGAAAGAACATTGCCTAGAGCTTAGGTCACCTAGATCCTCATGAATATGCTTTGAAATCCGTGTCATCGAAATGTCTAATCCCTGGAACAAAAACCATATGGAATTTGGTTTTTGACACCGGGGTACATGCCTGCACGCAACTATGCTGTTGGGACTGAGGTCAGTCCTTGGTGCCGTGTTAGCTGGCCCGTATTGAATGGTAAGAGAATAAAGGATGAACCAAATTGTCATTACTAAGTCCTGTTTGGAATCAGCCATTAGTATTTCAATTTGGGGGGTAGCTCCTGGTGGTTGGACCATCATTAAGATTTAGAAATTACCAAATTTGGACTTTAGCCATATCATAAATATGGATAAAATGCTCACTCACATTTATTTACCGTAAACCTGGAAATAACAACTTTCCAGTTCAGGGGTTCTCCAATCTCACTGTGTATAAGAATCACCTAGGAGTGTTCAAAATCTTACTATGGCCCAGTCCCAACTGTCAGGACCTCAAGAAACAGAATCAAGGGCCAAGCCCAGTCTTATTTTTATTTATTTATTTATTTATTTACATTTATTTTTTCAGGCTTATTTTTGAAATCAAGCTCCTAAAAGAAAGCTCTCCTAAGTTATTCTGACGCATAGCCAGGGTTCACAACCACTCTTGTAGCCCCTTAAGTGTCTAACAAAATAAGAATAATTAGAAAACATTAAGTTTCACGATACATTCCTGAGAAACATTTTCACCCTGAACGGGCTCATGAAGGATCACGTTCCCGCATCCCTGGGAATTATAATCAGTAACATTTGTGCACTGCTTTATAATTTACTAAGCGCTTTCACATACATGTCGCCACCCAGTTATGATTATTTATTAAGTGTCTATCATACCTTTTCTGGTAGAAGTTCGAGGCGGTGGATTTTCCTGCCCATTCTTAAATGAACTCCATTAATGAGGCTTTTCTTTTTAGAATTTTAAATAAGGCAAAGGAAAAAGTGTCAGAAAACGGGGCAGAAATCTCACTGGAAAACTGTGCTTTATGTAATGACACCAGGACTCCTTGAACTTTATATGTGGAGATTGGGCTAAATTCAGCCTCAGAGGTTCACAGACCCTCGGGGTTGAAGTAATGATGAGAAAGGAAATGGGAAAAATGTGAGTTCTAAACCAGTGCTTTTCAGATTCTAAACTGCATACGAATCAACTGGGATCTTGTTAAAATGCAGATTCTGTTTCACCGGGTCTCCCCTGGATTTGAGATTGTGCATTTTTAACAAGCTTCGAGGTGACACCAGTGCTGCCAGTCTGCAGATCACATATTGAGTGGAAAGAGCCTAGAATTAGGGACAGGCAGAGGGAAAGAGGTCAGGAGATCTGTCCCCCATCCCTATTCCTCCAGGTTCTGCAACAAATTTGGATTTCTCATTCATAAAATGGGGCTGGGGGACTGGTCTAGATCAGAGAGAAATAAAGATTTAACCCTTAAGACCACTCTCCCAGACAGAATGGGCATGATTTCTAGTCCTACAGCCCAGAAAATGCAGGTGGTATCTTCAACCTAGTTAATTTAAGTTGTCACATATTGCAAACTGTGACCCCTGTAACTCTTCCACATGGACCTGACTGTCAAAGCTATTAGGTTCAGAGAGCTGGTCCAGGTATGGTTAAGTTTTGGCGGGGAAAGAAGTTGCCGTAGTGAGAAAGCTTGATGCACCCAAAGCCCCTTTGACAAGAAAGACCCCAAAAGTGAGGGAAGGAGTCCAGCAGGAGATTGGCAAGGGAGCCACAGGGAACGCACTTAATGTCCTAGTCCTTGTGTTATCATCTGGGGCCTTCGTCTTCCTAGGATTTCCACTTCAGCCCCCCAAACTCTGGCCCATCCCAAGCAGAAGAAAAAAGACCCCTATGGGAGAGCCTGCCCACATTCTCCATTAGAACTCGGGAGGCTCAGTCGGTTAATGGTCTGACTTTGGCCCAGGTCATGATCTCACAGTTTTTGAGTTCAAGCCCTGTTCGGGCTCTGCTGACGCCCTAGAGCCTAGAGCCTGTTTCAGATTCTGCGTCTCCCTCTCTTTCTGCCTTTGCCCTGCTCGGCTCTGTCTCTCTCTCTCTCAAAAATAAAAATAAACATTAAAAAAATTAAAATAGAACCCAGATATCCTTTCCAACCTTGATTAGTCCTGCCTGGTGTTGGGAGTGTGCTCCTGGGACTCCTGGATGGACCTCTCTGCCTCACTGCCTGGAGCTGGGCTCTCACTTCTCCTAATCTCACAGGGAGATGATTTTGAACAGAGACACTTCAGTGGGCAGCATCCTTGGGCAGAATTTATCGATGCTCTCCTCGTGCAATACCTTGGGGATTGCATGGCTGATACTGCTTTTAGACTTTCGAGGTTAAGGGAGATATTCCCAGTGGGGAGAATACATACGCTTAAGGGACAATGTGCCAACGCAACCTTAACATTTATCTCATTTAAGCAGTGCAACACTGCACACTTAATGTTGTTGTTCCCATTTCACAGACGAGGAAACTGAGGTTCAGAGAGGTCAACAAAACTCCCACAGCTCACACAGCTGAAAAGTGGATGACCTGGCATTCGATTCCCGGTTCATCAGACTGCAAGCCCAGTGCTCATAACCCCTCACCTCACTGCCTCCTAGACACTGCACTTGAAGGGAGCAATCTTTGAAAGCTGAGACTGAGTGAGAATGATGACGTAGAGTCGATTTCCTTCTGTCTTCCTAATTTGGGACAAAAACAGGTGCACCGTGCATTGGAACACTTCTTGCAGTTTGTGGAAGAAAAGATGTGGACCTGGCTCTTCTGTTTCCAGGTGCTGGCAACCTCGTTTCAGGGGTTCTGGGTTACAAACAGATGACCCAGAGAAGGTGCTTGGGACTTTGACTACCCGCTTGAGTTGGGTCTAGTTCCTTCTACATACAAAGTAAGGATGCCCCTACCAACTATCTTGTGCATACCCCGAAATTCTGCAATCAATTCAAGCCTGTTTTGAAGGGCGGGAGGTGCCTGGGTGGCTCAGTTGGTCAAGCGTCCGACTTCAGCTCAGGTCATGATCTCACTGCTTGTGAGTTCGAGCCCTGCATTAGGCTCTGTGCTGACAGCTCAGAGCCTGGAGCCTGTTTCAGATTCTGTGTCTCCCTCTCTTTCTGCCCCTCCCCCACTCATGTTCTGTCTCTCCGTCTCAAAAATAAATAAGCACTAAAACAAAACAAAACAAAAAAACATGTTTTGAGGGGCGCCTGGGTGGCTCAGTCAGTTAAGCATCTGACTTCAGCTCAGGTCATGATCTAGCAGTTTGTTGGGTTCGAGCCCCGTGTCAGGCTCTGTGCTGACAGCTCAGAGCCTGGAGCCTGCTTCGGATTCTGTGTCTCCCCTTCTTTCTACCCTTCCCCTGCTCATGCTCTGTCTCTCTCTATTTCTCGATAAAAATAAATGTTTAAAAAAAGTTTTGAAAAAAAAAACAGAAACAAAAAACATGTTTTGAATACTACAACCTTCCAGACAGTGAGATGGGGGCTGAGAGGTAGATGCAGGTAAGCAAGGCAGATGAGCCCCTCTCTGTGGGGCTGATCGTCTGGTTGGAGGAGGGGTCGGGGAGACAGTCACAAATAAGACACTTCATGTGTAAGGAAAACGACGAAAGTGGACGTTGCACCGTCCTGGAGCCACACAGGGACCTCATCTCTCAGCAGAAGCCCTAATGGATTGAATTAAACTTGATCAACCGTCCCCTGCCTACAGGAATTTGAACCTAACTAGGGGGCAGGTCACTTTTGTCACCTGCAGTCATGGCTGCTCTGTGTCGCATCTGAAGAAACACTCTCTACGAAGTTGTAATAAATTCCCTGCCAACTTGGCTAACTGCTGACGTGTGCCAAGCCCTGTCTTGGTCCGGGCAGAGAAGTGCCAGGCATGTACACATGTGTGCACACCAGCACACACCCACACACTTGCACATGCACACAGCCTGCTGTACTCATGACTTTCCCATTCCACATCCTTCCTCCTCTCGGGGGAAGCCTGAGGATGGGATTTCCTTCACAGCTTGCCCCGGAGATGCCTTGAATGCAACGTATTTTAAAACCATGTCCTTTGTTTTTAAGGGAACACATGAAGTTATTAACGGTGGTGGCTTAGGGTGGGTAGAATTACGGATGTAATTTTATTGGGGTGCTTGGGGGGCTCAGTCGGTTGGGCGTCCAACATCGGCTCAGGTCATGATCTCGTGGTTCGGGAGTTCCAGCCCCACATTGGGCTCTGAATCTCAAGCCTGCTTCAGATTATGTATCTCCCTCTCTCTCTGCCCTTCTCCTGCTCATGCTCTTGCACTCTCTCTCTCTCTCTCTTTCTCTCAAAAATAAATAAACATTAAAAAAAATTATTTTTTTTATTTTGTAGTTTTTTCACACTGAGCATGAGTCATCTGTGTAATCAGTTTTCTTAAGAAAGATGACATCTCTTACGCTACAATTGCTTTCAAATCCACCTGGAATTTGCCCCAGAAGATAATGAGGCATGTGGGGTCCTTGAGGCTTACTGGCATTGTGTGCTATGATGGCAAAGATACTGGACTAGGCACTCCAACATGTAAGTCAGTTCCCAATCTTCTGGAACTTTCTAACGTTGAGACACTGGGCGAGTCATTTAACTTCTCTGAGCCTTCATTTCCTCATTTGCAGCATGGAGCAGTAATAGCTCCCAGAAGATGAAATTGATGCAGTAATGTCAAGTGGATCCTCATTATTATTATTCATGTAACTGAAAATCAGCCAATTTCACGCTCATGTAGACAGAAGAGAAAACCGATGATTCTAGGAATTGTAGCCTGGTCAGTCTCCATTGGTATCAGGGCGGGGGGGGCGGGGGAGGAGTGGAGGATGGAAGGTGGCATCGGATGGTCTCCTGTGATTCTCATGGCCCAGTATTCCTGCCCTTGGATGGCCCCCTCCCCCAGGCTGACCTATGCAGGACCTATGTAGGATATTGCAGAAATGACAGCATGTGACTCTGAGACTGGGTCATAAACGGTATTATGCCTCTGCCTTACTCTCTCCTGGACCACTCATTTGGCGGGAAAGGGGAAACCAGCTGTCGGGTCATGATGACACTCAAGTGAGGTCGTTGGGGCGAGGAACTGAGGCCTCCTACAAGCTGCCCTGCACCACCTTGCCAGCCACGTGAGCAGGCCATCTTGGAAGCCGATCCTTCACCCCCAAACCATCTCACAGCCGCGGATGATATCTTGACTGTCACTTCTTGAGCAACCCCAGGCCACAACCACCTGGCTAAGCCACTCCCTACTTCCTGACCCACAGAAACTGTGGGGGAGAATAAAAGTTGACTGTTACTTAAAACCATTAAATGGTGGGGAGATCTGTTCCGTAGCCACACATGGTCCAGCCTTCAGCGGGAAGCGATCTCAGAAGGTTAGGGACCTGCACGCATGGCGTCAGGCAGAGCAATTCATTCCAAGCCCATTTAACTTCCTTTCATGATGAAGGGACCCTGTATGTGGATGGAGGGGGTGTGGGCAGTAAGCGGATCTCTCTGGTCTCAGGAGGACTTTTAATTTGATACCACATGCCACTCTCATCAACATGGGTTCTTCTTAGTGGGGGTTCATTGATTTGGCCTCAGGAGAGTGGATGCAAGAGCTAATTCATGACTTGAGGGAGGGGAAGGAATATACTAAGACCAATACAAATATCAATAATAATAGTAATACTCTTCGCTACTACTCATTTTAACACGGCTGATACGGGTCATCAAGACACCTCCCCCTTGGAGAGCCCAAGTTCTTCGGAATTCAGTAATCACTCTTTCCTTTCATAAACAAGGAAAATAGGTTGAGCCTCCACTGCAGTGCTTTGACGAGTCGCCTTCAACAACCCCAGAGATTTCCAGAAAGTTCTGCCCTGTCTGGTCAGTGGGGGCTGCAGCCTTGGTCTGTACCATTCCCTAGTCCTTCACCATCGTCCTCTGCTCTTGAGGCTCCTACCCCGGGTCTACCTCACTGTTCCTGCTGGACCAGCTCACTTCCTCCGGGCCTCAACGCATTATGAACACAAGGCGGGGCCCTAAAAGTTCATGGATAATGAGAGGGATATTACAGCCCCGGACAGGGATTGATTAAAATGGAATCTATAGCAGCTTGGTCCCTGAGCTCCTTGGTGATTGCCGCGACAGGGGTTTCTGTCGCTCTGTGCGCACCCTTGCTGACCCGCTGCTTTCCTAAGCCACCTCCATTTTTCTCTGGACCCCCTCAAGCGCCCTTCCTCTCGCTCCCAGCCACCCCTGGCTTCCTTCTCACAGGCGCGCGGCCCCCACTTCCAAAAACCTGTCACCTGTTCTGCAGACAAGCTTCTTCTGTGTGATGGTTTCCCACCAGGTATAGACATGGTTAAACACCCGGGCTGTGACGCAGGACAAGATGGCCCCTGTTGAAGTCCCAGGTCTGCATTTTCCCTTCAAATCCTTCCTATCCCTGTTTTACGGGTGACAAAACTGACTTCCAGGGGGATTAGGTTTTGTGCAAGGACCCAGGGTGCACAAAAAAGATCTGGGACAATTCCCAGGCCTCTTCCAGGCAGAAGGAGAACTAGGTTGGAGATCGTTAGTTGAGGGCACCTGCAAAAGCTAAATTGAGCCTGCCTGAAGCTTGGGAGGAAGGAAATATATGTAGAGTTGGTTCCTAGAGGGCTTATAAATAGGACCATTGCTCATGAGTCCTGAAAAGTCCCAGGGCCAGCCTTCCCCGGGAGAGGGAAGGGGGCGGGGTCACATGCCCTCCTGAGGTCATTTCTAGCTTAATGATTCAGGCGGCAAAATCCCAGTGTGGGTTCAGCTCTCCTGAATGTACTTTCATTTTGCATTATGATTTGCCACTCGAGCTGATGAGAACCAAATTGATGTCATTTCCCTCCCAATATGCTCTTGACCAGAAAACATCTATTTCTCCATCTAACAGGGATTTTTTCCCCCACCCAGTTTCTACAAAATCATGTTGCCTTAATATTTGCCTTCTTTTTTAAAGATAGCATTTTTCAGCGTTTCTCATCTGGTTATAAAAGTAACGTACATGTTCACTGCAAAACAATCTGTAAGGCATAGACGGCTAACAGAAGAAAATAAGAGTTATACATAATGTCACACCCATGGGCAAACATTAAACATTGTAGTATGTTTTATGTTTTCTTTCTGTCTTTTCCTCATGGGTATGATAATTTTTTTTTTACCATAATTGGATCAAATGCCTTAAAATTTTTTTTTAAGTTCTTATTTATCTATTTTGAATGAGACAGAGACAGCACAAGCAAGGGCGGGGCAGAGAGAGAGGGAGAAAATCCCAAGCAGACTCTATACTGTCCATGCAGAGCCTGGCGTCAGGCTCAAACTCACGAAACTATGAGATCATGACCTGAGCAGAAATCAAGAGTCGGACGCTTAACTGACTGAGCCACCCAGTCAGGCGCCCCTGGATCAAATACCTTTTTTAAGACTTCTGTTAAGGGGCGCCTGGGTGGCTCAGTCGGTTAAGCGTCCGACTTCAGCTCAGGTCATGATCTCGCTGTTTGTAAGTTCAAGCCCTGCGTCGGGCTCTGTGCTGACAGCTCAAAGCCTGGAGCCTGCTTCAGATTCTGTGTCTCCCTCTCTGCTCTTCCCCTGCTCACACTGTGTCTCTCAGTCTCCCAAAAATAAATAAACATTAAAAAATTAAAAAAAAAAGACTTCTACTAAAAATAGGGAAGGAGGGGCACCTGAGTGGCTCAGTTGGTTAAACATGTGACCTCAGCTCAGGTCATGATCTTGAGGTTTGTGAGTTCGAGCCCCATGTGGAGCTCTGCACTGACACTGTGGAGCCTGCTTGGGATTCTCTCTCTCTCTCTCTCTCTCTCTCTATCTCTCTCTGTCTTACTCTGCTCCTTCCCCATTCACACTTTCTCTCTCAAAATAAATAAATAAGTGGGGTGCCTGGCTGGCTCAGTAGGTTAAGCGTCTGACTTTGGCTCAGTCATAATCTCGCGATTTGTGGGTTCAAGCCCTGCATCAGGCTCTGTGCATGCTCAGAGCCTGGAGCCTGCTTCGGATTCTGTATCTCCCTTTCTCTCTGCTCCTCCCCTGCTTGTTCTCTGTCTCTCACTCAAAAATAAAAATAAAATATTTTTTAAAAATTAAAATTAAAAATAAATAAATAAATAAACTTTAAAAAAAGTAGGGGAGGGAAGGATTATACATTCTGGCTTTAGGGAAAAATGAGTTTTAATAATAGCTTACACTTATTAAGTACTGACAATGATCCAAGCACTTTGTATGCATTGCCTTATTGAATCCTCACAACAATTCATTGAGGAAGATGGTAAAACCATGCCCATTTTACAGATGAGGAAACTAAGGCTCCAAGAACTTTAAGTAACATGCGCAAGAATAGCTAGTTCATAGTGCAGTTTCGATGGTAGTTTTGTTTTGTTTTGTTTTGTTTTTGCCTCTACAGCCGGGGCTGTTAACCTTTATAGTATATAGAGAGTTTATCTCTTTTTTTTAGCAATAACTGCCACAACTGGAAAGGCCAAAATGGAAATACTGGCATGCTTCTTGTTTAACTGGGAATATTTTAATGGAACCACAATACATTCATGGAACAAAGACCATACTCCCTGCTGACCTTCCATAACACTTTGCTCTTAAAAGATACAGGGAGAAAGGAAATCCAAGGGAAAGGTCAGAAGTTTATTAGCTAGTGCTGCTACAAGCTTAGCAGGCTTTGCTATAAGCTGTTGCTATTTTAGTGTTTGATGGCCATCTAACGTGTCCCTGGGCACAGGGGCAGCTGATAGATGCCAGGGCTCAGTGCACATGCTGTGAAGGGACTGCTCATTCTTTCTATGGCCATTCAGTGAGCCCCTACTGGGTTTCTCTCAGGCACCTTGCTAGGCATGGACTCCAGATGCGATATGTATAAAACCAGCACCCATAGGTGCAGCCTAAGTGGTGAGTAGTATTATAATTATTGTCACCCTGCCACCTGCCCCCCCCCCCACGCCTCAGTCAGAAAATGAAGCATTATTTCAAAATAATAGCTCAAAATGGTATCTTGGTTAAAGAACCTATCTGTTAGGGCACTTTGATTGCAAGCAACAGAAACCGACTCTGGTTGGTCTAGGCAACAAGGAAGAATTTCTTGGAAGCTTATTGGAAGAGTACACTAGAGCAAAGGGAAGGCTAAAGACTCAGGCGTGAAGCCATCAGGCACCCAGCATCTCCAGAAGGTTCTTGGCAGCAGAAAATGCTCAAAAATCTCACCCAGCTGCCTTGGCTGGAAAGAGAACACTCCAACTGTTCTCTGTTTTGGGCTTGAATCCATAATTCAGATTTCAGAGCGGGAGCCCTCATTGGCCTGGCTGGCAGTCACGTGCCCGGGAGGGGCGGGCACCTGGCTAACCATTCTGTCAGACAAAAATGGAGAGCTATTAGCAGAAGACAGGCCGCTGACAAACAAATGCAATCCTTGCATTTCTTGAGAATGAGGAGGGCCAAGCACAGAGTCTATGATAGCACTTATTTAAAAAACAAAAACCCCAAATCCTTTTCTAGCCATTTCTCTCACATGCTGAAGCTGCTCTGTCTCTCCAGTTAGGTGCAACCCTCCCGGAATCCAGTCCTGCATACGCTTGCTCTGCGAAATGTGGTCTGAACACCAGCAGCAACTTCATCACCTGGGAGCATGTTAGAAATGCAGAGTCTCAGATCTCCCGAATCGGGATTTGCATTTTAGCAAGATCCCAGGTGGTTCTGATGCAGGCTAAGTTTGGGACTCAGTCATTTCCTCTCCCCTCCTCCCTCTATTTCTTTATTATAGATCAACCTAGTTTCTCACCAGCCTAAAACAATACCACCTCTTCAGCAAGAGGGAGGAGATGGGCTGTCAACTACAAGGTTGCCTCTGATAGAGAGAGAGGGAAGAAATGAGAACATATGCATGCTAATAATTTTTGTCCTGTTAACAAGGACCAAACAGACACAGTCTGTGACTTTGGAGTGCTCGTGTTCTAGAGGGAGGAGCGGGCCAGGCAGTCCAAATGGATATTGAGGGCTTCCAAAGGCCATGGCACGGTTCTCAGGGCTGAGCTGGCTTTGGCACAGCCTGATCCAGCGAGGATCCCAGGGACAAAGGGACAGAATGGGAAATTAAGTTTTACTGGGCTGCACAGATACAGCGGAGGTCCAGCGGTACTTCGTGTGCCCTTCCCAATGCCGCGCTGAGATATAAAACGGTGGCTGGCCTGTCTTCTACTCAAAGACAGCAAACGGGGAGCGGGTCCCAAGGAATCACACAGAGGGATGTGCAGGGGCCTCTAAAATGTTGTTGTAAACGTTGAGCTTTGAAAGCTCTAGAGTTCAGGTACGACTTTGTGACCTCTTACGATGCCCTGGTCTTCACAACATGCAAATAAAGCAGGCACGAGATTTCCCCCAAAGTTAGCCATCTCCTGTGAGTCATTTCACAGGAACTTGGTGGCAGCCACTTGGCTGAAAACAGCTGTGAGATGGAATGTCCAGCCGGAGTGGCGGCCGCAGCCACGGGTGTGGCTGTGAGTGTGGCTGGAGCCTGGGGACAGCCAGTGGGCGTGGTCACAAGCAGGGGGCGTGACCGTGGGCGTGCCGGGGCGGGGCGGGGCATGCTGTGGGCGTGGCTGTCAAGCTCCGGGTGTTAACCCGCGGAGACCCTGCTGGCTGGCCTCTGGGACCTCCCGGGCTGGTCTCCGGGACCGCAGGGACTTGAAGAACTGTGCCCTTGGTCCCCCAGAGCAGGTAGAACTGTAGGCAGAATCAAGGTAGAGCTGAGCCAAGGACGGACACAGGCCCGGGGGGCGCCAGCAAAAGACCAGAGAAGAGGTTCCAGTCACATACCTTGGTGCTTTCTGTGTCTGCTGGTGAGAGTGGGGTTTGGCAGGCAAATGACCTGAAACCACCTGGACTCCTTTCTACAGGATATGTGGATTCAGGAAGCCCAAGTGGACAAGGTCTGTGGCAGAGAGCGTGATGTTAGGTTGCCCCGCCCCTGCGTCTGGCAGCAGTAATCTGCACCGGGATCCTAAGCCCCTGCTCATCATCCAAATCCCTCGGGCTGCATGAAGGGGACCTACATTATCCCGCCCTCTTTTTCATCTTCTGTCTTCTTCAGCCCTCCCAGCGCACAGAGTTATCTTGTTCCTTTCACCAGGAAGAAATAGCGCACATTTCCCCTCTCCCCACCCCCGCCAACTCGCTCCCACCCCACCCCCACCTCCCGTGCAGCACCAACCCTGTGGGCTGTCACCAGACCCGCGTTTCCTCAAACAGCAAAGCTCGGAATTCCGTTTAGGCTCAGTTTAGAACACGCTGTGGTGGCGTCCAGTGAGTTAATGGTTGCAAAAGCTTTAGAAAAAGACACTCTCCTGCTCCTAGAGGGTATGATTTACATTTCTTTGACATTCTCCAGTTTCAAAAGCCACTTGCAAATGCCAGTACTTTTAAGTTTTATTTCTGATACTTGTACCTATAAGGAAAAGCACCTCTCGTATGAAGAAGAAAAAAAAAAGCCCTTTAAACCATGACACTTTAAGAAGGAAGAAGACAAGATGCAAAAAGTAGTAGTGATGAAATAAACAAGCAAATTCGTTTGTGAAGTAGCCCCAGACACAAGTCCACATCTTTCTAGGAGCTCCTCATCAACACTGATGGCTAAGGTTTACTGGGTACTTACTTGTCGCCAGAAACCCTTCTAAGCACTTTACCTATGTTATCTCATGCGATCCTTGTAGTAAATCTAAACCAGCGCTTCTCAAATGGGAGTTACATTGCTTTCCCACTCAACCCTTAGACATATTTGGCAATGTCTAGAGGCATTTTGCTTGTCACAACCTTAGGGGAGGGTGTTGTTAGGGGCATCTAGTGGGTCATGCACCCCATGATGCTCAGGACAGCCCCGCCACAAAGAATTAATTGGCCCAAAATGGCAATAGTGCTAAGGTTGAAAACCCCTGCTGTAAGAGAGAGGGGAATCATCATCCAACCCATTTTAAAGATGAGGAAACAAGTAAGGAGAGGTACTTCCAGATACTTAGGTTTCTGATCAAACATAATTGGCGAAATGAATGCAAACAAGGGATTGAGAAAAAGTTTGCCGATATTTGAGATGAACTAAGAGAGAGAGGAAATAGGAAATCATTCGCTCTGCACCTGTGCTATGATTTTCTTCGTCAGGGTGTCGTGAATCCATGGATCGTACTGAACTGATACGCTGAAATGTACACATGGCAGGTTGAGCTGTCCAAGACAGCAGGGAGGGCAGTGACTGCTTTCCACACTCACTGCTTGCTTCCCACATTACTCTTAGACTGTTTTCCAATTTCTCAGCTGCGCTTCTTATTCTCTTCTCAATTCACAACCTCTGCTTCACCTTGTTAGGTCCATTTATGATTACTCAATGCGGAGGTGATGGAGGGTGGCGTCTGCCCTCCTGACCCAGCGCACTCTCACATTAGACAGCCAGGATCTACCTGGCGATTGTGGTGGATGGGGAGGTGGCCCGTTGTCTCCAAGGTCTCTCCTGGGTAAAACTTCACAATCATGGCCAATGTTAGCTGATGCGCTATCAAGGAACAAGGCCAAATGGAATTAAAAAGAGGGTAAGATCCTTCCATATGGAGTACAGTGAAAAAATGCTCATGATATTTGGAGTGATAAAGCCATGTCAGGGGCACCTGGCTGGCTCAGTCAGTAGAGCATGCTGCTCTTGATCTTGGGGTCATGGATTCAAGCCCTACATTGGACACAGAACCCACTTTAAAAAAAAAAAAGCCAAGTACAAAATTGAACATACATTGATGACAACTTTGTAAAAAACTTAGTACTTTTGGATGTTCCATTTTCTAAATGAACTATATGACATTGATCAGAAATCAATAGTAATTACTTTTACAAGAATTTTTTTTAAAAAACCCACATAGTAAATGAGTGATGTCCACAGAAAGGTCTGAACAAAAATGTTCATAGAGATTTTGTGTGTGATAAAAATGGAAACGAACCAAATGAAGTGGAAAAAGGCAAGATAAATTGGGGGTATTTTGCTACAACAGAGTACCACACGGCCATGAAACAGAACCGACAGCTGCCATCCACAGGTCCATGGATGCGTATCGGAAATGGGATGAAGCAGAGGAAATCACAGCACGTGAAATAAATACCATAGTATCTGATTTATAGGAAATTCAAAACGAGGCAAAATTGATCTGTGGTGATGAGTATTGACAGGGAAGGGGCACAGGACAGCCTTGCAGGGACAGGTAGCTGGAAAGGAAGGTCAGTGTCCTCTCCCCTTTCTCACCCAGAACCTCGGGGCTGGCTCTACATTTGCATAAGCCACTTGGCAAAACAAAAGCCCTGGAGGAGACAAGAATCTGCTCTCTTAGAAGGCAGTTTAGCCACAGTTTATTCAAGTGTGCTGATGAATTCAATGTATTCAAACTCAAGGGTCCTGTTGCCTTGAGTCTTACCCACCAACCCTAAAGCCACATTACCATCCCCCCCCACACACTGCCAGAGGAGTTCCTATTATTACAAGGGGATTGGGGATCCTACTTCACCCACGCTTTGCATGTGTACTTTAGTTTCCCACTTGGAACTGTATTTTCTTGTCGCTTCCCAGCTCCAGAGCTGAGCCAGGAGCTTTAGAGCCCTAGGGAAAAAGAAAGATCAAAGAATAAAGAGACTATTGATCAGCATTAGTCTCCAAGTTGAGGTTCTTGACTTCTGCAGAGACAATGGCCTTGTACGGAGGCTTTTGGTGGGGGAAAGGGAATTCTCAACCACATGGTTCCCCTCTAACAAAGTCAGGCTGAAGGTTCTAGAGAGGACTGCCCAACCAGAAAGGCTCCACATACCCCAGGGAACTTGATCCCCAGTGCTCTTGGAGCAGCCTGGTAGGAACTTGGTGGTTGGGAATCATCCCCCCCCTTAATTTGGCAAAACAGCTCGCTAGGGTTCCAGATCTCCTCCAGGTCACCCAGGGGGCCATACACATACTCTTTTCTAGATGTGCTACCAGAGGAAAGGTAAGGAAGTACCACTCCTGATCACAGAGTTTTATTATTCCCAGATACGCCCCAGACCTATTCATGACACTCTGGGAAGATGGTGACAAGGGAAGGAAATGCTGAAGGCCACTGACAAGGTCAGATGTCTCTAGGGAGAGATTTAGAAACATCTAGAAGATGAGGGGGGGAGGTGTGAGAACATCAGGGTAAGTGGATCACATCCCAGGGCAGGGCACCCCTGGGGGACCTGCCTCTGGCTTAACATGTCCCTCAGCCCAGGAGGAATGGTGTGCCGGTGGTAGTGGGAGTATGTGGAGGAGTGTGAGGAAGATGCCCTGGCCCGCTGGAGCCTGTTTGACCCAGAATTTCCCATAATAATGGGAAATGCTGCCTATAATCAGGAGCAAAAAGCTGCCACAGGCAAAGAATGCAAAGCCAGGAGCACCTAACCTGGACGCTGGGTGCGGAATGCCTTTGTGCCAACTAGAAAAAGTTCCTTCTTCTGACATACACAGCCCTATGGGCTCATAGCTGGGTTAGCAAAGCACTGGCCACATTTCACCCCCTTGGTGGGGGCTCTTGCACAGGGTGTGATGCCACACCCACGAGAGAGGACTGTGGTTTCAGAACACAGCTCCAGAAAGTAGGTAAACTGGTAGCCCTTCAGCGGTCCCCCATCCAGGTATTTGCTCAGACCAATCATTCCCTAAAGGCAACTCGGTGAGGATCCTGGCTCCAGTCCACTTCCTACCCATCCCCCATATGTCCCTGTTCCATCTTAAGTGGTGAGGAGGAGGGTTTCCAATCACGGGGATGGAAACATGAGGCTCAGAACCCTGGCCGCGCTTCTCCCCCTGCTCAGCCAGGTGCTGACTGAACAATTTCACAAACTGTTTACGTTACTTGGCATAGGGGCGCCCAGGTGGCTCAGTCAGTTAAGCATCTGACTTTGGCTCAAGTCATGATCTTGAGATTCATGGGTTCAAGCCCCACATCGGGCCCTGTGCTGACAGCTCAGAGCCTGGAGCCTGCTTCGGATTCTGTGTCTCCCTCTCTCTCTCTGCCCTCCCCGACTCGTGCTCTGTCTCTCAAAAATAAATTAATGTTAAAAAATGTTTTTTAATTAAAAAAATCATATTTCATCCCCTCACAATCTAGCTGGGTGGAGATACACAAGGAAAAAGACCTATTACAGAAAAATAAAGAAGTTACATTTTCTTTTTTTTTCAATTTTTTAATGTTTTATTTATTTTTGAGAGAGAGAGAGAGAGAGAGAGACAGCATGAGCAGGGGAGGGTCAGAGAGAGAGACACACACACAGAATCTGTAGACAGGCTCCAGGCTCTGAGCTAGCTGTCAGCACAGAGCCCGACGCGGGGCTCGAACCCACAAACCGTGAGATGATGACCTGAGCCGAAGCTGGATGCTCAACCAACTGAGCCACCCAGGCACCCCAGAAGTTACATTTTCTTTGTACATCCAAGCATCAGACAAGCAACACTGTAACGCTGAACAATACTCTGGTTCTCGTTACCTTCCTGGGAGAGGCACTGGGGCCTCTCACAGACAGGGTGACTGAATGTTATAGTCTGCCCAGAGCTATCTTGGATTCTGCTGATTCCCATGATCATTATTAATAGCACCCCCTTCACTCTCAGAAGTGTCTCGGTACAGACTATAAATTATATGGTCACTTAGTAACAAAGGCACAACACATGGCCTGCCTGATCTGTCCTTCCTTCTTCTAACCTAATGCCACATAAGAAGGACAGGCATGGTGACTGGGCTTGGAGACTCCAGGCAGGAAGAATTCGACCTCAGCCTTGAGAGAGTGATTGGAGGGCAAAGGAATAAGCCTTATCCATAGACGAGTGAGAGTATAAATTACCTGTTGCTGCATCATGAATTACTGTAAACCCTAGGGGCTTAAAACAAACAAACAATAAATCTTAGCTTGGACGGTTCTGTGGGTCAGGAATTTGAAAGTGACTTAGCTGGGTGGTTATGGCTCAGGGTGCAGCCAAGATACAGGCTGGGGCTGGAGTCATGTGAAGGCTTGACTGGGGCAGGAAGCTCGGCTTCCACGATGGCTCGCTCACATGTCTGTTGGCAGGAGTTCCTCACCACGTGGACCTCTCCACAGCGCCGCCAAGCATCTTCACAACATGGCCACCATGTGGCCCTCCCCCAGACCAAGTAAGTGTTCCAAGAGAGAGCAAAGCACAAAGTGCAATGACTTCTGTGACTTGGCTGTTGAAGCCATGCTCCATCCTTTCGGCAGTGTTTCATTGATTACAGAAGCCAGCCCTATACAAATGTGTGACCACCAAGATGTGAGGATCACTGAGGGCCATGTCAGACTATGGCTGCGACACAAACTATGCACTATGTCACAGAGGCAGAAATAGGGAGCGTCTCCTCAAGGCATCAGTGATGCGGCAGTTGTGTAGAGTGCTTACTGACTTCTCCCTATATTTAACACCAAACAGTGCACTCCAGCCAAAGTCCAGCAATGCAGCCTTGGAGAGTACTGATCTACCAACATGTTTGAGGAAACGGGAATTTGCCATCCCCTTACCCATTGCTGAAATCTAGAGCAAAGCGCTAAGAAACATTTTAGTTTTGTGAGAACAAGAATGCACTCTATGTAACGCACATTGTGGCCCTATACAGGAGTTGGAGATGACCACT
>CM053574.1:44442590-44474365 GCA_028646485.1 Cryptoprocta ferox | reverse complement strand
AGTCTGCGCTGAAGAATGAAATGCAGCAAAGGCTGAGCCAAGGGGAAATCCACTGTGGTTACTGGGTCGCTGGCTCTGGCGAGGTCAACAATTTAAGCAGGTTAAGGTAAGGCCTGGGCGTTTGTGTTTTGGAGTCGCAGCTCATTTTTGTTTTATTCTGGGATCCTAGAAATCCTAGCCCTTTTCTAGATTTTTCTCCATTCTTAGCTAATGTGCGACACGTCTTATATTCTTGTTTTAAAACGTTTTATTACTTGAAATTGGCTTGGATGTCCTTTTAGAGAATAGTTTCTCCACCCCATGTTTATTTATTTAACAATTAGTTTTTGGTAATTCCCTAGGGATACCATGAGGCCATGGCAGACACAGGCCCCGCCCACATGACCTTCTAATCTGGTGGGCGAGTAAGTGAAGGGAATACTGCCTTGTAATTTCACTTATAGAAGATGGGCCTGCAGGGAAAGCCTGCTATCTGTAAACGGGTGGGTTTTAGAATGAACTGGAAGGAAGCCAGGATGGAGATATTAGATTAGCACATTAACACCATATAAGCCTACCAAATAGCCACATAATCCCTGGCATCATTTATATCTTATATCTCTCTATGGTTTCCCTCTATTTTTCTTTCCTATATTTCTATTACAACCATATAATGAAACTTTTTGAGCTATCATGAATACATCATTCTGGGGGCGCCTGGGTGACTCAGTTGAGTGAGTGTCTGACCTCGGCTCAGGTCATGACCTCATGGTTCATGAGTTTGAGCCCCACCTTGGGCTCTGTGCTGACAGCTCAGAGCCTGGAGCCTGCTTCCAATTCTGTATCTCCCTCTTTCTCTATCTCTCCCCCACTCCCACTCTGTCTCTCCCTCTCTCTCTCAAAAATAAATAAACGTTAAGAAAAAAAAATTTTTAGGGGTGCCTGGGTGGCTCAGTCAGTTAAGCATCCGACTCTCAGTTTCAGCGCAGGTCATGATCTCACAGTTTCACAAGTTCAAGCAAGCCATGCATCTGGCTCTGTGCTGACAGTGGGGAGCCTGCTTCGGACTCTCACTCTCTCTCTCTTTCTCTCTGCCCCTCCCCTACTCATGCCATCTCTATCTCAAAAACATACATAAACTTAAAAAAAATAAAAAAAAATTTAAACTAAAAAAATTAAAAAGAAAGAATACATTATTCTGCATGTTAAAAAAAAAAAACCCACACAGGCCCTGAGCACTTACTATGTGCCAGGCACAGGGCTGATGGCCTCACTTATATCCTCTCAACTAAGTAACACAACAACACTACCTGTGGGGTGAGTTCTGTTTTTATTCCTGTTTCACAGACGAGGAAACTGCCACCTCTGCAACTCAGCGCACGTGTTCAAGGTCACCTTGTTAGTAAATGGCAGATCAGGGATTCAAATCCTCGTGAGCCTGAAATTCTTATCCCCCTGCCTTGATGGTGCCCATTCTAAGTTTTGGCTTTAGTTGCTTAGGGAGTCTGTTTTGACATCAGCCAGAACAGAACTTTGGTTGTAGCTCCTATGAACTGAAACGGCAAATGGAAAAAGAGGAAAGAAAACAGCTTGAAACCTGTTTCAGACCCTGCATGAGGCGAGGAACAGAGTCAGCGGAAATGAGAAGCCAGCTAGATTCAGCAAGTCCTCAAGTAAGGGGGGCCGTGCGAACTAACTTAATTGGATGATTATTTCAATTATCTAATTAAGAAAGATTACAGCTGAACAAAGACAGAGAGGGCCTCCAAGGTGATAAAAAAAAAAAAAAAAAGAAAAGAAAAAGTTGATTAGCTGGGTTGGCCCTTGGCAGTAGAGCGAGGTGGAAGGGACTCCCCATTGGAAGCCATGGCCCTTGGGACAATTAGCCACAGAGAGCCCCTCCTCCCTTCCCCCTTTCCTCCCCAGCTGAGAGCCTGTCTTCTACTTTACTGCTTGAGACTCAAGTGGTCAAGTAGCCAACATTCTCCGCCCTTCCTTCTTTCTGTCCTTCTGCCTTTTCCCGCCCTATCTGTTTTGTATTGCTTTCATAAACAAAAACAGTATAGATTTCCCTGTATAGTTTAGGACAGAGGTTATAGTCTGGTTACTACCAATCATTCCCAAGTTCCCCTTCCCCATGTATGCCCCATGCACCTAAAAAAATAATAATAAATTAGGGGCGACTGGGTGGCTCAGTCAGTTGAGTGTCCAACTCTTGGTTTCAGCTTAGGTCATGACTTCACAGTTTGCGGGATCGGGCCCTGCGTAGGGCTCTGCACTGGGAGCACGGAGCCTGCTTGGGATTCTGTCTCTCCCACTCTCTCTCTGCCCCTCCCCCACGCGTGTGCATGCACGCACCTGCACTCTCTCTCTAAATAAATAAATAAACTTAAAAAAATAAGTTATTCACCAATATTTAAAAGTCCAGGATTTCACATAAAAGTCCAGACCTCTGGCTTTATTTGAACAAATCAGATCTCACAACACTGGGTCCACCTTCTCAGAGGACAGGTTCAAAATATTTAACACTGTGTGTGTGTGTGGGTGTGTGTGTGTGTGTGTGTGTGTATGTGTCGGTGCTATCTCATCAGAACCGATGCCAGGCATAAGCCACCCAGATGTCACAACCACGAACACTGGTGGGAGGGTGGGGTCCCTGCCCTCTCAGACCAGCCATGTGCTCTCCAGCTTCCGGGGCCTCATTCCGGGGCCTATTGTCTCCTTGACCTTGAGGTAAAGGTCACCGGCCATTTATCGTGCCTACTTAACCCACTTAAAGTGGGAAGAGACTGTTCCCTTAGCTTGACCTTTGTCTCTCAGTTATATCATCAGCCTGGCCCATGCTGGCTTGTTTCAGGGAGCCCAGGGCTTTTATTCTTTAATTCAACAAATACTGGTTGAAAGACTTCATTATGCAACACGACATAGCAGAGCTATTAAGAACTAGGCCAGAGAGCTAACAGTACTGGGCTCAAATCCTGCCTCAGTCCTTTGCTAGTTATGTAACCTTGCTTCATTTCCTGATTTTGAAACGAAGAAATTTAGAAGTTGTCCAAACACCTGAATTTTCAGAACACCTGTTTCACTGATACAGCTGTGAGCTTTACTGTGCGGATTCAATGGGAGGACATAACAAAGGGCAGAGCATGGCGCTAGGTAAGCACAGAATGGAAGCCAGTTTCGGGAAAGAGTGCTAGTCGTCATGATGAGGCATCTTTGATATAATGGGCACCGTGCTTTGTACCCATGTGTGTTATTCCGTTCAGTCCTCATGAGCTCCCTGCTAAGGTGAATAACATTATCTCCATTTTATGGAAGAGGATGCTGTCCATCAGACATTGGATTCTTTCCTTAAGGACCCAAGCGTGGTGGAGAAAGAGAAGATATGCACAAAAAGTACAGAAGGGGGTTAAAAGACAAAAGTATTCTACCAAACAGGGGGGCAGGGGAGTGTAAATTTACACAGCGGATGAGAAGAAAGAGAGATTATTTATTGCTGGGAAATAAATTATACTCAAACAGGGCTTCTTGAATTTTAAGGTGTATACAAATTACCTGGAGATCCTGTGAAGAGAAAATACAGATTCTGAGTCAGCATAAGGGCCAAGATTTGGCGTTTCAAACAAGGGCCAAGGTGATGCTTTCTGGCCGGTCCATGGACCACACTTTGTAAAACAAGTTCGTTGTGGCCAAGGTGCTGGTGACCAGTCATGTTACCCCATTTCTCTAGTCACAGTGAGTGGCTCAGGCAATGGCATGGGAACCAAACTTGGCCAATTACAGTATTTCCTGGGAACATTCATGACTGTTGGGGGAGAGAAGCCCCGTATTCCTCTTACGGTCATTAACCTGGATTGAAGAAACCCTTGGTTGCCTCTGGCTGGGCTAATCCATACTGGCCGGTGACCTTTACCTCAAGGTCAAGGAGACAATAGGCCCCGGAATGAGGCCCCGGAAGCTGGAGAGCACATTTTTAAAAATGTTTATTTATTTTTGAGAGAGAGAGAGAGAGAGAGAGAGAGCATGTGCTCGCACACATGAGCAGGGGAGGGACAGAAAGAGAGGCAGGCAGAGGATCCGAAGCTCTCTGCTGCACTGACAGCAGAGAGCCCAGTACAGGGCTTGAACTCATGAACTGTGAGATCATGACTTGATGATCTCAGCTGGACGCTTAACCAACTGAGTCACCCAGGTGCCCCGAGAAAGTGTCTTTGTGGACGGAGAGAATGATCCCATCAGAGTGAAGTCACAAAAGAGAAACCAACAGAGAGATGATGAGAGAAAGAATGCTGATGACATCATTTGACAACATGGCATCTCTAAAGCTAGTCTCTGGTTTTCCCAAGTAAAGGACCAATAATAATTCTCAACCTCTCTCTCTCTCTCCCTCTCTCTCTCTCTCTCTCTCTCACCAGTGAACTGTATTGTCATCACTTCCCACTCAAAAAGTACTGGGTAAGTATTAGCGTTAAATTAAATATTAGTATTAATTACTGTAGTGTATTAGTGACCTAGTACCGCTTAACAATTACCCCAAAATGCAATAACTTAGGAATACAATAAACATGTAGCATCTCCCACAGTTTCTGTGAGATAGGAATTGGAGAGGAACTTGACTATGTCGTTCTGACCTACCATCTCCCATGAGGCTGCAGTTAAGATTTCTGCCAGGGCTGATGTCATCTGAAGGCTTGACTGGGACTAGAAAATCAACTTCCAAGGTGGCTCAGTCATATGGCTGGCAAGTTAGTGCTGGTTGTTGGTGACAGGCCCCAGTTCTTCCCCAGCAGACCTCCCCTTCAGTGTCCTTGAAACATGGTGGCTGGACGGAGAGAGAGAGAGAGAACCAGGAAAAATTATGTTCTTTTTATGACCCAACCTCAGGAATCACATAGTGTCACTTTTTCACGTTCTATTCATCAGAGGTGAGTCCCCATATGGAAGGGGAAGGGAATTCCCTCCTACCTTTTGAAGGGTGGAATGTCAAAGAATTTGTGGATATATTTGCAGACATCTTTTAAACTATGACATGTAGCATGTCTCATGGCTGGTTAATTATAGAACCAAGATCTGAATTCTTGTTCTTGCTTTGCCACCAATAAATACACTGTGTGGCCCTGAGAAGGTCATTCCACGTCTCTGAGCCTTGGTTTCCTTATCTGGCAGTGAGGAGGCTGGATTTGACCCATTTAGTCTTAAAATACTTCAGGGTCTATACCAAAGACACTGAAGGCCATGAACATCCTAGCGGGGGCCAAATTATCTTTGTCTTCCGTTGGGCCTCCTATCTTTTGCAAAACAACTCTCGGACATGAAAAATCAAGATGTCTTTCAACTATGAATGTAACTTGCCTCATATCGCAACCTCGAACCTCATCAAGCAGGACGTGTTTCAACTAGTCACCTTATTAAACAAATGTGACCATGTAAGATCCAGAGGAACATGTGTGTTTTAGCCAGGACTCTTTGGGAATAATAACCACCACACTGTTGCTTAACAAAGTCAGGTGGTGGAGATTACAGGACGGGATAAAGGATGAGCAGCCACAAGACGACCCAGTTTGTGAAGTACTTGGAGGGAAGGGAGACCTTGCTACTGTTAATAATAACAATGATAATGATAATGCCTTTAATTGAGTGATTATGGACTTCGGGTACTGTGCTAAACATGCTTTTTATCTCTTTTTGCCCATAACAACCTCATGAAGAAGGAAATATTAGCACCATTTTATGGGTGAGGAAATGGACGTTAAGAAGAGTAGGATGAATTGTACAAATTCACATAGCTAATAAGGGGTGGAAATGGCATTAAACCTGGGCCCGCTAGATTTATAAGACTGTGCCCTCTATCATTATACTTAACTGCCTTTTTCTTGTGGGTGTCCAAATAGATTCTCAAAACCCAAATAAAAGTCTTAAGAACAGGTCTGATTTTTTTTTTTTTGCCATTTTCAATTTCTTTTTTATTATAAACTTTGGCCTTCTAGGTTTTAAAGAAAAATTAAAATCTAAGAGTTACTCATAAGTATAAAACAACTGTGAGTTCCCCCACAATGTGATTCTGTATCTGGCCAAGATAAGTAAATAGACTCAGGCTCAAATCCATCTACTTAAAATATTCAATCAAGGGAGGCCCAAGATGGTACCATGAACCAGGCAGGCGAAGCCAAAGCAGCAGGTGACTCTAGAAGGGGAAGAAGACTTAATCAGAAAAGTCAAGGCCAGATGGGTACCCAGGCAATTATAAAGAAAGGAGGCATGGGGCGCCTGGGTGGCTCAGTCAGTTGGGTGGCCGGCTCTTGATTTCAGCTCAGGTCATGATCTCACAATTCATGGGTTCCAGCACCGTGTCTGGCTTCGCTCTGCACTGGCACTGAGGAGCCTGCTTGGGATTCTCTCTCTCTCCCTCTCTCTCTGCTCCTCCTCCGCTTGCGCGCATTATCTCCCTTTCCCTCTCAAAATAAATAAACTTAAAAAAACAAAAAAAAAAAAAAAAGGGAGGCACTTGAGGGCCCACTGTGGGCAACTATAAGGTCCTGGATTCAGGCTCAGCTGAAGCATCAAGAGCTGGGTGAGTAGCTGGAAACTTCTTATACCCAAGTCAGCACAGAAAACCCCAGAAGAAGTTGGAATAAACAGGTGCCCGGGGTCAGGGCAGGCAGAAATTGGGTTGAAGGCTAGAAATCAGGAAGGAACCAAAATGAAGAGTAGGACAAAGCAGTTAGAAGACACAGGCAAGGAAATGCCAGACCCACGGACAGGAAACCCAACTGATGAAGACCGTGAAGACACAATTTAGGCATTGGCAGAGAACCTGGCAAAAGGACAAAGAAGAACTTCCAATTCTAATCACAGTGTATTAGGTTATTTAGACCAGCCCTCCTTTGGAAAACAAGAAAATTTTTGGAATAAATTGAGCATCTTACAAGCACTTAAGAGTTAATAATATAGTAAGAAACGAGCAGGCCAAAACCGAAGGGAAAACAGGAACCCAAACAGATAAGGGGAGCACGGAAGTCACTTGTGAACCAAGAGTGTTAGCTGATTCCAGCAGTTTGAACTTTCGTGTTGATGGTCTTATGGGAAAAAGGAGGCAGAAATCAGAAGGGTGGCCTGCTTAGAGACCCTCTCTATAATAACAGAGACCCCCATGGCCATACACACTCAGGGAAGAGGTGAACCAGAAGTAACCAACGCCTTGTGGATTTGCAGCCACGATCCAGTGTTGGGTGCTCTGGGCAACCTCAAGCCTTGAACCTGGTTTAAGGTGATTCCCAAACACCTGACAAATGCAGATACATATCCTCTGTTGAGGAAGGTACCTTTACCCAAGACTTCAAATTACTCAGGTACAATGAACAGCATATAATAAAAAATAACCAGGGATAAAAAGAAATACGGCTCTAGGAAGAAGAACAAGCAGAAATAGTCCTGCGAAGAGTTGTTAGAGTAGAATTATCACAAACATATTATAATATTATAAAGTAGGTATGCATAATATGTTTACAGAAATAGAAGACAAGGTCAAAGCTATCTACATGGGACAGGAAACTATCAAGTCCCCCACTAGGTTTGAAAAGGATCAAATATTACCTCAAGCAATTAAAAAAATGCAAACTAACATAAAAAAAAAAACAACCTCTCTATTTTAGAGACGAAACTATATTCCATTAAGGATACTTCTTAGAAACAAGTTTGAGACATCGTAATAGAATGATTTGGGGAGGCAAGAAAGGAAGTACCCAATTAAATGTGGCTTATATGATAAAGAATATTTACTATCTTATATAACAAGAAGTCCAGTGGTTGGGCTGTTCTGGGGTTATTTCTGTAGAGAAAAAGTGTCATCTAGGACTCTGCCTCTTTGCAACCTTCCATATCACAAACTTCAGTTTGCTGGCCTCTGTCTTAGATATATCTCCTCATGATGGCAAGATGGCTGCAGGAGCTCCAACTACCACGTCTATATTATCACATTCAAAAGCAGACGAAAGAGACTTTCCCCTGTGCACCTCTGTTTTATCAAAGAGGAAAGACCATCCCAGAAGCAATGCCACCAGAGTCTCCTTGATGGCTAACTGGTCAGGAATAGGTCACATGCTCCAGCTGCACGCAAACTTGGAAAGTGAGGTGCATTTTCAGCCTTTGGAGCAGGAATTAGATTCTGCAGCTTTGGAGAAGAGGAGGTAATGGCCGCAGGTTCAGCGGTTTCGACTCGATGCAGGAACATAAAGAAGGGAGATATGGTGATGGAGAGAGGAGGAAGATTCTAAAACGGAAGCAGTCTGGTTGCGGGAGTGCTGAATTCCCCTTTGTATACCATTTTCCTTATTTGGACTCTTTTCCATACATTATCCTGTTCTCTAATCCATTCTCCTAAGATAATGGAAGCTCCCCCCCCCCCCCGCTTTTTTTTTCTGATGAGAAAGGGTCTGAAAAGGAATTCATTCATCTAGTAGTTTAAATTAGTTTCCCCATTACCACTTCCGTAAGAAGTACCAAGAAAAGAGCCCAAAGGAATCAGAACCATAGTGGTATTCCAGATACCATTGGCTTGATAAGGGGTACAGAACAAGATAAGAAGGATTTGGGGACGGGGAGGCGAGGGAGACACCATCTAGCGACTTGGGAGTCATGCTTATACCCAGCCTGGGAGTCACCCGGCCAGCCTACCAGAAAGCCGAGGTACCACTGTGGCCACGAAGCCTCGAGCTCCAGTCTTCAAGTCCAAAGCCTGCACTGCGTGTCCTGTCTTGGAAGCCGGAGGCTTGAGGGGAGGCACGGCCTCCCTTGGCCCCATTTGATTCATCCATCGGGAAAACCACAAAAGGTGACTCAGCAACCTTTAAGGACCCTCTTGTTCTAACACAGTACCGAAACCAAAACCAAAATCAAAAAGGAATGACAGTTGCAAAAGAGAATTCAAAAGAAACTTAAACACGTGCAGTTGGGATTCCCTCTTTACAGATCTGCTTCTGAGCATTGGCTTTATTCCCGTCCCCCCACCCCCCTAGCCCAGGAGAGAGGAGGGAGGGGAAGGGGGGACCTTAGAAGGACAGGGAGCCTCTACTCAGAAATCCAGACTTCCATCGTTTCACTTCAGCAGAGGAAAGAGAGAGGGTCTCTGTTCCAAGAGGCATTTATACACAAAATCCTGACAAGGAACCCTGCCTGGGGCAGACGTCCCTATTTTATCGGCCAGGCCTGGGCCTCGCCGAAGGAAGGGGGAGGTGAGAGGGGACGGATATTACTATAATCGGCCTCTCCACCAGAACATGAAATAGGATATGCTATTACCGTAATTTTCTTTGCAGAGAGAAAAAAGAAACGAAGAAAAAGGAAGAAAAGATGTCTGCGCGTGTAATTTGCCCCATTTATAAAGGTTAAGAAATCAAGACCCAGAGAAGTTAAGCATGTTGCCCAAAGCACACAGCGAGTAACTGTCGCTGCTAGATTCGGTCTCAGATCTTTGCGCCTCTGAGGCGGTGACTCCTTCCCCTGCGCCCTCAGTTCATCTTCGTAATCACAAAACCCGTCTTCCTTGCTTTACTGTAAATGAAAATTCTCTGTCGTCATTATCTACTAAACTAGATCAAGAGATGACTTTTATTCATTTGTAGGTCACCTCCTGTTCCTGGAAAACTCCCCCAATTTAACGAGTGATGGGCTCAACAAGGCATGGGAGGGGGCCCTCACAGATAGGGGGCCGGACAGTCACTAGGCAGGTGCTGCCAACAACATCACTTCATGCCCTGCTTTTGAGGAGGACAGAGATGACAGAGGGAAATGGGGAGGGGGTTCCCAACAGTCATAATGCTCTTGGGTTCCCATAAAGTACTCTGGTGTCCAGGAAGTTGAGAAGCGTGATGATAAATGGTGGTTGGTTTGTTTTGTTTGTAATGTTTATTTATCTTTGAGAGAGAGAGAGAATGTGAGCTGGGGAGGGGTTGAGGCGGTGGGGGGGGGGGGGAGGACAGAGGATGTGAAGTGGGCTCCGTGCTGTCAGCACAGAGCCCGATGTGGGGCTCAAACTCATGAACCATGAGATCATGACCTGAGCCGAAGTCGGATGCTCAACAAACTGAGCCACCCAGGCGCTCAGAAAGATGGGTTTTCAACAAAGACATTCCCCAAACCTGATTGACGATTAACATGGTGGGGGGGGGCACTTAAGTGTAATGAGCAGAAAATTTCTGCTAATTGTGCAGAAGATACAGAACTTATTACGTCCACAGGAGACATCAGAGGCAGAGATCACATCCCTGCCGCTCCTTGTAAAAACATCCAAATGCCTTCTATTATTAACTGACATCTATTGAACCCACCCGTCTGCAGTCTCGGAAATCGCCCCCTGCTTGTGTTCAGTGTCCCAGCTCTAGCCAGGGTCTCTTGCCTTTATCGACCAGGTCAGCTTCAGAATTGGTCATTTCTGGTGACAAGTGGGAAGATTCCAGGAGGAGGAAAGAGGGGTAGGAGAACAAGAGAAGAGTCTTAGTGTTGGCCCAGAATGTCCCGTTAGTAGGTCCAGATTTAGTGGGAAACAGGGGATTTGAGAGGTTTTATTAACCAGATTGCTCCTGCATCTCGGAGTGGGCAGGGGACATTTTAGCATGTTTCAACCAAGACTGGGAGAATGAGACTTCGAGTAGCCTTAGAATTGCTGGTATAAGGGTGTCTGTGCGTGCGTGTGCATGCACGCGTGTGTGTGCACCTGTATGCATGGGCGGTAGTGTGATGGAGACCAGAAGGTGGGCCAGACTTGACTTTTCAATAACAATCAGTTAATAATTATTAAGCACTTAGCATAGCCAGATACCCTACAAACAGTGTCTTATTTAATCCTGTCTTAGTTGGGGTTCCCCCCAAAAGCAAAGCCTGAGAAAAGGACATAGGTGCTGGAAGTTTCTTTAAGAGGTGACCTGGGGAGTAGAGGAGGGGGTGGGGAGAATGTGACAGGCAGGGAGAGATGTTGTATAAGGTGAATTAGTGAGGTCACCACTTTGAGACTCCTGGGATGTGAACGCCCCCCACATTGCCTGCCCCAGGGACCATGGCTGCCAGGACAGGTGTTGTCCAGGGCCTGCCATCTTTGGTTGGAGACGACTTCCCCGGGGGCAGGCCCTGTGTGCCCAGCCCTGAGGAGTGCCTGAGCCTGCCTGCGCGGTGTCTTATCCGGTGATAGCTGAGACAGTCTGGGGGTCCTCACCACAGGGTGAAGAGCAAGTGGCTGTTATTGCCCTTTTTCACATAGGCAACTGGAGGCCTAGAGAAATGGATCTATAGGGCCACCAGGCTGGAAGGTAGCAGAGCCAGAAGGAGCGTCCCAGTCAGGCCACTGCCCTGGACCAGTGACATCTCAGGGTGCTCAGCATGGATCTCCAAGAAGAACATTTCCTGAGCTCCTGCATTATGGCGGACAATGTGATCTCACTGCCCTTAGGGACCCATACCTTGATCCCCAGCAGACCTGAGGGGGCCCTAAAGCAGGGGGACAGTCAGGCTGGCTCCTCAGGGCCTCATTACTTGGGGCTACCAGAACAGTCCAGCGCCTCGCTTCCCTCCAAAGGGCTCCTTTCTTGGTATCAAAGTCAAATCCAAAATTCCAGGTCTGGAACAGAAACCCAGCAGCGCCCCGCCCCCGCCCCCAACCCCGCCCCGAGCCTGAAGGCATAAGACCAGCGGCCAGGAACAATAGGAGCCTTTCACTTGACTCAGTCCCCTTGTCATCTACCACAGGATGACCCTGTCCACCCGCCTGCCCTTTCAGAAGCCAGCCTTTGCTTGCACACTTCCCTTAGTGAGGAGCTCACTACCTGGCTTAGCCAAACAATTTTCACACATCTCCAACTGTACCTTCCTAAAGGGTTTTCTGCCAGAAACCAATCCCACAGACTCCCTGGGGGCAAGAAACGATTGGTGGAGAGCTGTGTGTGATAATACCTGCTTAGTGATTTATACCACAGCAGTATACTCAGGGCTCTAAGAAATACAGCCGTGGAGAAACTTGTTTAATTTTGCTTCACTGAAAATTTCTCAAATTTATTTGACTACAGAACACTCAGTTCAAGAATCTGTAACCTTCCCACAGAGCCCTGTATCTTGGAAGTGCTGGGTCAGCAAGCTTCCCCTGGGGCTGGAATCTCTCTTTCCCGGGGTTCCATCAACTGGCTTCGCTGCTAAGCTCTGGGGTAAAGAGAACAAGCCTGGCCCCTCTACAGATTTGACTCATAAAGGTCTAACTCTTACTGAACACTTGGGGGGCGGGGCAGGCACTGTGCTGAGTGCTTTTTACAGCTTACCCCACAGCCCTTAGTTAACGGATGGGGACACTGAGGCTTGGAGGGGTGACGTGGGATCACACAGCTAGAAGGTGGCAGGCCTGGAAAAGCAAACCCAGCACCACCTCTGATAGTTAGAACAACAGTTGGCAGAACGTTTGACCCGCCGTGAGCGTTCGGTAAAGGTTTATCTGTGTGGTCTTGCGTTACTATTATTGTCGTCATCTGACTGAAGAGGAAGTACTCCTCACCACTCCTTGTGCCTTGCTGGAACCTTCTGTTCCCCGGATTAAACGTTTTTACCATTCTGAACGTTTTCCCTTGGACGTCTGATGTCTCTCTCCCACCACTTGTGCACACAAAGTAGGAAGGACGGAGCACCGAGGCTGGGAAGCCTTTCCTAGCTGAAAGCAATCTTCCATTTGCTGTTTCCACAGAAGAACTATTTTCTCTGTCTGTCAAATCCTCTGAAATATGGTGGAAATAAATTCTTCAGGAAGACCAGGAAAGGAGAGCAGAGGGGACTGGGGAGAAGCCGTAGGGAAGATGATCATCTGCCACCTGGACCAGGGGTCAGCAAACTACAGACGGCAGGCCAGCCGCGGCCAGCTCGCTGCTCTTGGCACCTAAGGTTTTGTGGCACCATGGCTGTGCTCACTCACAGATGTATTTGCTGCAGCCGCTTTCTGCCCCACAACAGAGCTGAGGAGGTGCCAGCGAGACCTAAACTATTTACTGTGCGGTTCTTTACAGAAAAGTTTGCCAACTCCTGCTTTATCCTGGGGGGAGGAGAAAGGTAGGCTGGAGAGGCTTTTGATGAGCCAGGTGTCTGCCTTTTCTTATGTTCCAGATGCTTCTGGAAAAGCCAGCTGGAAACTGCTAGGGCCCAGAACACTACAGCTTCTAAGAACCTGCACTTAAGAAAGATACAGCTCTCCGCCCAAGTTAAGCTTGATACCTATTCGTGAAGGATCAGAGACAAGATAGGTGGATGTGGAGTCCTCGAAGGCCACCATATCACTCCAAGCCTAGAGATGTTGGCTCTCCGTGGACCAAGGTATTGGCCTGTCTAAAGAGAGACTAGTCAGCCGAGTGGGGTTTGGCCAGCTTTGTTCACTTAGAGGAGCAAGGTTAATGCTGGCAGGATTTCCTTCTACTTCTCAGACTGAGGGCAAGAACTCTGTTGGCACTGTTTCTCCAGCTCTCAGCCCTGTGCCTGGCTCATGGGACGTGCCCACCAAGTATTCATCACAGCAGGAAAGGAAGTAAGGGAAGAGGAGAGGCCAGGAGGAAGGAGAAGAAGGTTAGGGTGTGACATGCGAGCCTGAGTGTCCTGGTCCCTGTGACAGTTGGAATTTTCATTGGAAATTAATAAACTGACCTTTTGGTTTATGCAGGAGTCTCATGAGTGTGGTTAATAGATTCTCCCTGGGGCATAGACTGCTCTTGGTATGGTGCCTACAAAGCTCTATGACCAGAACCTAGACCTGGGTGAATTCACAAGTCACCCTGTGGGGCTCCTTGGAGACAGATTGCTGGCTTTTCGCCTCACGGAAAAGGAGGGCTTTAGCATTCCTGTCATTGCGTTACTACTATAATAATGGCGTTTGCTCTTTTCTGGCAGTGCTGAGGACATTTAAAGCCTATGTTCCAGAACCTGGGCCAGCGATGGCACCCATTAGTCCTCGTTTAATGTTTATTGAACAAATGGATATTGTATTATCTTGAATAACTGAAAAAAAGGTACATTGTACATTTGTTGTTGTTATTCCATCTAAAAATAAGGCTGAATAACCCAGAAGGCACTTGTTAGAGTGACTATAGACTTTCTAAACCAATAAGCCTAAATAGAAATTTAAAAAAAAAATCATCATTACTTTTCTTTAAAATGTTTTTTAAGTTTGTTTAAGAGAGCAGAAGAGGGGCAGACAGAGAGGGAGAGAGAGAATCCCAAGCAGGCTCCGCACTGTCAGCACAGAGCTTGATGTGGGGCTTGAACTCACGAACCATGAGATCATGACCTGAGCCGAAATCAAGAGTCTAATGCTTCACCCACTGAGCCACCCAGGTGCCCCTCTTGTTGCTACTTTGGAAGCACAGCAGCCATTAATATCTATATAGGAGCCCAGTATGGCCCCAACCCATTTTGAGGGAAGGGCTTCCCAGCCCTTGCTTGACACAATCTTGGTGGCAGCAAATTACAGCTTCGTCAACAGCAGCTTCCAGCCTTAAAAAAGAATAATTTCAACTTAAGATTTAGTTGAGAATTTCTAGGCAGTTAGTGAAATATCAGAATACTTTCTGAGAACTGAAAGATAGTCATGCCTGCCTTTGCTGAGTTAAGTAGAACTATATTTTATCCTTGCATTGTCTTTTCAAGGCGCGTGCGCATGCACACACACACACACACACACACACACGCTCTTACCACACATACACACATGTAAACTTTTATTTCTTCTGGGGAAAAAATAGTGCTACACGCATGGTAATATATTAGTTATCTATTGCTGCATTAAAAAATTACCCCAAAACGTCAGCAACTTAAAGCAACAAACATTATCTCCCGAAGGTTCTACAGGTCAGGAATCCAGGAGCAGCTTAGCTGAATGGTTCTGGCTCAAGGTCTCGAGAGAGGTCTCATAAGGGTGAAAACTGTCACCTGAAGGCTCTGTGAGGGCTGGATCATGTTTCCAACTTGCTCGTACGATTGTTGGCTGGCCCCACTTCCTTGCTGGCTGATAGCTGTTGGCGCTAGTTCATGGACCACTCCCTAAGGCTGCTCACAGCATGCTTGCCCGCTTCCTCCAGAGCAAGGCGGGCAGGGACAAAGCAGGAGAGTGAAAGACGCGTGGCTTTTTATAGCTCAATTTTAGAAGTGACACACCACCACTTCTCCATAGACCACTGGTCAAAGAGAACAACTGTAATGGAGTAGAGGACAGACGTACACAAAGGTGTGACTACCAGGAGGTGAGGATCTTTGGGGGGCCATCTTGAATCTGACTAACACAGAAAATTTAAAAATACATCTATAAAGTCTTTTGCACCCCCTCCTTCAAAACGTAGAAGTTAATGTTCCTCCCTCTGAGTGAGAGCTGGACCTAGTGAATTTCTTATAAAAATAGAATGCGCGGATTGATAGCATGTGATTTCACATAGCCAAGGTCATAAAAAGCACTGTCGCATCCACCTTCCTCTCTTGGATCACTCTGTCTGAGGAAAGACAGCCTACATGCTGAGAACATTTAAGCAGCTGTATGGAAAGGCCTTTACAAGAGGAATGGAGTCATCTTGCCAACAGCCAGTACCAACTGGCCAGCCAAGTGAATAAGCCATCTTGAAAGTGGATTCCCTAGCCCCTGTTGAGCCTTCAGATGATTATGGTGCTGGCCAACGAATTGACCACAACCTCATGAGAGACCCTGGGCCAGAACCACCCAGTCAAGCTACTCACAAATTCTGGACCTACAGATAATGCGGGATATAATAAATGTTTATTATCGTTTTAAGCCATTAAGTTCTGGGGTAATTTGTTATGCATTAGTAGCTAATATAACATGCTTATTGAATGTCAAGGTTCTTAGTTGCAAACAGCAGAATCCACTCCAGCTAGTTTAGACAAAAGAGGAATGTATCCAAGGAACTAAGGAGTTCGCTGAATTTCTGGGAGGACTAAAGAATGAAACTTGATTTAACAAAGCCGTGACACTTGCCGTGGAGACCCTTCTGCTGCCATTGCTGGCACAGACCCCATATACTCTAGCAACAAGGTGCTGCCACTGGAATTGCCGCCATCTTGCCTCTGTAAGTTGGATATCTTGACCGCCACCCACATGAAGAATGGATTTTACATGCATTTACTTTCAAACCAAAGCCTGTGTAAGGATTAACTCAAATGTCTATACCTCATTGTGATGGTTAATTTTATGTGTCAACTTGGTTGGGCCACAGTGCCCAGATATTCGGTCAACCATTATTTTGGATTTTTCTGTGAGGGTATTTTCAGATGAGGTAAACATTTATTTATTTTTTTAAGTAGGTGTGGGGATATTGTATTGTATTATATTGTATTGTATTGTATTTTTTCTTCCAAGAGTTTAACTTCAATTCAGGTTATTTAACATATAGTGTAGTCTTGGTTTCAGGGCCGAATTTAATAATTCATCACTTAGGTATAATACCCAGGCTCAGATGAGATAAACATTTATTTTATTTTATATTAAAAAAAATTTTTTTATAGTTTATTTATTTTTGAGACAGAGACAGAGCACGAGTGGGGGAGGGGCAGAGAGAGAGGGAGACACAGAATTTGAAATAGGCTGAGCTGTCAGCACAGAGCCAGACACGGGGCTCGAACCCATGAACCGTGAGATCATGACCTGAGCCGAAGTCAGACCCTTAACCAACTGAGCCACCCAGACGCCCCGAGATAAACATTTAAATCAGTGGTATCTGATTAAATCAGAGTGTCTCCCATAATGTGGAGGTGGGCCTTATCTAATCTGTTGAAGGCCTGAATAGAACAAAAGACTGACGTCCCCCAAGCAAGAAAGAACTCTGCGAGAAGATGGCCTTTGGACTTGAATCGCAACATTGGCTCTTCCCTGGGTGTCCATAATCATATAAGCCAATTCCTTAAATTTCCTCCTTCTTTTCCTTCCTTCCTCTCTCTCTCTCTCTCTCTCTCTCAAAAAAAAAAAAAAGATATATATATATACACATATTATCCTATTGGTTCTGTTTCTCTGGAAAATTCTGTTACTACATCTAGTTACAAGGGAGGTTCAAAAAAAGGGTGTCTGGCTTAGACATATTTAGACCCATAAGATGAGAAATTCTACAAATATAGAAAAGGTGTTCTAGTCGCTGGCTGGCCCAAGAGCCTAACCAATATCTGCTACATTTATTATTTAAATAACCAAACATAAGCCATCTCTTCTATCAAGTTAAATTTTTCCTCCATAACCACCTCCCTCCTCCATCCCCAGAGAAAAACACAAATAACAGTTTGGTGTATGTACCTACAACTATTTTTTTTCCAAGCCATAGACTTTATTATGTATGCATGTATGTATGTATGTATTTATTTATTTATAGCAGGCTCCACACTCAGTGTGGGGGCTCAAACTCACAACCCTGAGATCAAGAGTTGCAGGCTCAATTGACTGAGCCAGCCAGGTGGTAAGATTCGAGGGACTTCTACTTATATTTAAGCCTTTGCTCCACAGACACTACCGTCTTTCTTCTGTATATAACTTCTTCCTTTAAGTGTGTACATTTGTAAATAATGAATGACATTTCCCTCAAGAGCCTTTCTAATTTTATCTGTTGATCCAAATTAAAGTCTGACCATAATTCCTTCTCTAGGGAATGATATTGTAAGCTTGTAAGTAAAGTTATAAGCATCACAGACCCATGGGAGGAAGGTGGTAGTTCTTTCTTGGCAAGAAAAATCCCATGAAATCTCATTAATTCGGATTTCTTAAGGTTGGAATTTGTGATCATTCAACCTTTCCTAGTTTGGAGTTTGCCTTTTCATTTTCTCTGAGCAAAGTGATTAAATAAAAAAGTCACATTGCAAGGATAATGTTTTAGTAGCTACAGTTTTGGACAGCGTTAGCACAGAATTTATTTGGGTCCAAATGGAATCTGCTATGTGGAAGTAATTATTTTTTTTCCTAAGTTGAAAAGCAATGATGAGGCTGATTCTATCATAGAATCTTTAAGAGTTTTCTGACAAGATTGCTGTAAAATTTTGTTCCTTACTTTAAACAGCAAAGCTGGAATCTATGTGGGCCTTTGGACTCTTCTAAGAAATGGCATTCACCGATATTCAGGAACAAGCCATGATCTAATGAAAGTGTCCAAGAGGAAGGAGACCCCAAAATGAGTGCCGAAGTTGTTCCCTAAAAAGAAATTTACTAAAGAGAGAGCAAGTAAAATTAAGGCACAATACGATTACAATTATGAGTTCTGTGACTATTTTATTTTATTTTATTTTTTAAAGATTTTATTTTAAAGTAATCTCTACACCCAACGTGGGGCTCACACTCACAACCCTGAGATCCAGAGTCACACACTCCATTGACTGAGTCAGCCAGGTGCCCCATAAGTTCTATGGATATTAAAAAAATTTTAATGTTTATTTATTTTTGACAGAAAGAGAATAGAGAGAGAGAGAGACAGAATGTGAGCAAGGGAGGAGCAAAGAGAGAGAGAGAGAGAGAGAGAGACAGAATCCAAAGCAGGCTCTAGGCTCTGAGCTGTCAGCATAGAGCCCAATGCAGGGCTTGAACTGACAAACTGGGAGATCATGACCTGAGCCGAAGTCAGATGCTTAACCGACCAAGCCACCCAGGCACCGCAGTTCTGTGAATATTTTTAAATTAGAATAAACACCTGTAATAATGCCTGTCATGGTTCTGAACTTTGAAATAGATATAATTCCTTAGGTATGAAGGAGAAGCACTTAAGACTCATGCATTTCTTTTTAAATTAAGTCTATGCCCAACATGGGCTCAAACTCACAACCCTGAGATCAAGTGTCACATGCCCTGCCAACTGAGCCAGCCAGATGTCCTGAGGAATCATGAATTTTCAGTAGAAAGAGCCCCGTGTCCTGTACGCATGGCCTGCTGGTGCTCAGTGAATGGAATCCCATGTGAAAAAACGAATCCCTTCGGCTTTTAGGAGAATTCGGTAGGGTCTGGGGCCAAAAGAGCGCCCAGGAAAAAACTTTTGGCTTCATGTGGCCTTATTTCTGTATTCTATGAGCCATAGAGACACTGTCATCTTTCAGCCGCCCTTACGGGACAAGAAAAATGTTGGGAGGCTCTGTAGCAAAGAGAGCACAGTGGCCCCTTCTTTCCAAAGTAGCCCCAAGAGTAGCCCCTCTTGGCAGTTACGTGGAGTAACAGCCCACGAACACCTCATTCTACATGCTACAGGCATGCTGTTGGGGGCCCCGCTCACTACAACTCCACAGGCTTCTCTATCCACACCCTTCTAGATCTGCAGTTGTTTTAAATATTAAAAGTGATTCATGCTTGCTTTTAAATGCAAACATTCTAGAAGTTAATAATTAAAAAGTGAAAACCCCCACCTCGCATCCTAGAGTGTTAACTATGTGAAGAGTTGAGGGTGTATCTTTCTGATCCTTTTCTCCATGCATGGATAATCAGTAACTTGTATCTTTCCTAGATCAACCCTTCTGTGAGCTACGTATCTCTTTAGTCACCTGCTTATCCATCCACAATTTACTCACATCTGCCAGGGGTGAAGGAGCTTCATAGGCCAGGCAGTGATTGGTCTGAACATCCAGCGGTACAACTTAAGATTCTTTCTGGTGTGAGACACATAACACATAAAATGACCAAACCCTGTTAAGGAAAAAAAAAAGTATAGGCTCCCCTGGCATACAAGTTTAGAAACCAGGTCTCACTTCACTTACAGCATAATTCGGAGGCTTTAAGAGATCCTATTTCTCTCTCTCTCTCTCTCTCTCTCTGTGCTCTTCTCCATCCTTCCCCCACAATGACTTCATTCTCAGACTATAAGGATAGGTAAGATGGCTACCAGCAGTCAGCGGGGTCCCATGCCCTTCCAAGTTCAAGGCAGGTGGACATGGGACCCAACACAATTGCCATCACCTCTCCTTGACTCTGGCCACCCTCTTAAAAAGAATCCGGATATCCCTGCTCCTTGCTACGCCTGTATTCCATAACCCTGCTCTTTGTTTTTTAAAACACTTATTACCAATTGAAATTAGGCTGAGTATTTGCGATAGTTCATTATCTGCCTGCCCCCCACTAGAAAATAAGCTTCATCATAGCAGCATTCTCACCTATCTTGATTTCCTGCTTTAAGTTCCGACTCCTCTCAATAAATCTTTGTTGAATGGATGAAAGCGTTAGTCGCTGTAGCCACAGAAATATCATGCACTGATTGGCCATATTTGAGTCACATGACCCCTCCACCCCCCCCACCCCCCCCAACAAATACCTGGAATGAGAGGTGGGTAGAAGACTAACTCAGAGGAATATCAGTGTACTGTTAGCAGCAGAAAGGTGATGGGAATGGATGTGATGAGTGGCAGAAACCACAGAGGTCCACCATGTCAGTGAGCATTATATGTGGATTTCCCAAAAGTGAGACGAAATACCGTAGTGCTATATTTGAATGTGGGGTTTGCCGCTTATTAGATGAATGACCTTTTACAAGTCACTTTGCTTCTCTCAGCCTCAGCTTCCCTCATTAGTAAAATAAGAAACACTCATAACTCTTCATGTGACAATTAGAAATAACATATGTAAGGGGCATCTAGATGGCTCAGTCAGTTAAGGGTCTGACTCTTGGTTTTCAGCTCAGGTCATGATCTCATGGTATGTGGGTTTGAGCCCTACATTGAGCTCTGTGCTGACAGTGCAGAGTCTGCCTGGGATTCTCTCTCTCCCTCTCTGTTCCTCCCCTGCTTGTGCTCTCAAGAAAGAAAGAAAAGAAAGAAAGAAAGAAAGAAAGAAAGAAAGCAAAAAGAAAAGAAAAGAAAGGAAGGAAGGGAGGGAGGAAGGGAGGGAGGGAGGGAAGGAGGTAGGGAAGAGAAAGGGGGAAAGAAAGAAAGAAAGGAAGAAAGAGAGAGAGAACATATGTAAAATGGCCAATAAACAGTAGATTTACTGTTGTTTTTACTATTTTTGTGGCTCTAGCTATCCACTTCTAGTGATCTTACTCTTTTGATATTTTAGACAAAATCCAAAGAAAACACATTCAAAAGCCCAAGCATGAGGGAATAAGAAGTTGGTTAAATGGCCACTCTACTTTTTTAAAGCTGAGTTCTCAGAAAATTTAACCCTAGGGTGGTATCACTCAGATACTGAAGGCTGCCGGCACACAATGATTTGGTCAAGCGATTTTATAAACATATTCCACAACTGGCCAAGCTGGGCATTAACCAATCAGAATGACCAAATAAATGGATGATGACTTGGAATGGACACTGGCCTCACATAACAAGTCTAACTGTCCTAGGTTGCACTAGCTGGGGGCAGGTCTAGCCAGGAGTCACTTGTGGTCAAATGCCATCATTGGCGTCTGGTTACGCAGCTTCACATCAGGTATGGACAGTGGATGCTCCTCTTCACCGTTTCGGACTGGGGTATAGCTTGGCATTTGTGATGCGATGGATGATAGAAGTCCATCCCGCCACCCCCACCCCCCCGCCCCCACTGGGCTTTCCCACAAAAAAACAGACACTGGGCCTTCACAGCGTGCCTGCTTAGCTAATCTGACCACACAATCAGGGGCATATATGCACACGCTCGGTGGCTTGGGGAAGCTGAGAACTGCCCAGCTGCTGGGGCCAACACTCAGTCCTTAAATGATGTGGGTGACGGCCACAGTCCTGGTGGGTCATTAGAAACCAAGGAAATTTTACTGAAATCAGGCTTGTAAGTGCAGCATGCAAATAATGAAAAGTCAGATCACTGTTAATACCACTAATGACAGCTCTGACTTTTCCCTTAGACCGATCTCTTGGCATTAGTATAAAATCACCAAACTGGAAGAATCAAGTTTCTGCTCTCCCAGGCAGACCTATTCCCGAACCTTCGCACGGCAAGCAAACCATCAGGGCCAGCCCAGAAACTTCACGTCACCTCCTCATTAGTAATCACCTTTAAGCATTCTATTAATCTTGCAGCCTTAAGACTATTCCCAGTTAATTGAACTCTTTGCGGCTGAAGTTTAGCTTCTTCGGTTTTTATTAGCACTTTTCAGCTACTTGAAATTTAAGTCATTTTTTAAAAAATTGAAGCAAAACACACACAGCGCGAAAGTTACCACTTAAACCATTTCTAAGCGTACAGTTCGGTGGCATTCGGTACATTCACACTGTTGTGCGCCCATCACCACGGTCTGTCTCCAGAGTTTTTTCACCTACCCACACTGCAGCCCTGGCCCCATCAACAGTAACTCCTATTGCCTCCTCCCTCCAGACCCTTGAAGCATTGTTCTACTTTCTGTCTCTATGAATCTGACTACTGGAGGGACCTCATATAAGTGGAATCACACCACATTTGCCCTTTTTTGACTGGCTTATTTTTTTTAAGTTTATTTATTTATTATGAAGAGGGCGAAGGTGGGGGGGAGAGAGAGAATCCCAAGCAGGCTCCACACTATCCGTGCAGAGCCTGATGAGGGGCTCGAACTCACGAACCGCGAGATCATGACCTGAGTTACAATCAAGAATTGGAGGAGACTTAACCAACTGAGCCAGCCAGGTGCCCCCTGGCTAATTTTTTACTTAGCATAATGTCCTCAAGGTTCATCCACGTCACAGCATGTGCCAGAACTTCCCTCCTTTTTACAGCTGAATTGGTATTTCATTGCTTGTTTAGGTATATGCCATATTTTGTTATCCAGTCATCTGTTGATGGACATTTGGGTGGCTTCTACCCTTGGGCTAGGGTGCTGCTAGAACATGAGGTAAGCCAGCTTTAAGGTTGTTATTTTTGGGAAGCCTGGCTGGCTCAGTCAGTGGAGCGTGCGACCCTTGATCTCAGATTTGTGGGTTCAAGCCCCACATTGGATATAAAGATTACTTAAAAATAAAATCGTTTAAACATAAATAAAGTAAAATGTTGGTTTTTCTCCTCCACAGGAACTTGTTATCTGGATTCCCACCTTGAATATCGGTTCTCACGTCTGTGTTGAATGTTCACTGCAATGCTCTACCCCCAGGGTTTACTACACAGGAGTTTTAAGATGCGATGGCAAGTTTATCGTACAATTTAAATCCGACAAGATCCCGAGTGGCGTCTTTCAAGTCCTTTCAGGTGCCTCCCTGCCCCGGCCAATGTTTGCTCGCAGTTGATGTTCACATAGGCACCAGAAAGACAATCTTTACGTTTTCCTGAATCTGGAGCGATTTTCATTTTGTCAATAGCTAGTCAATAAGAGTTAAGAGGGAAAATTTTAGAAATGAGTACACAAAGCATGATTTTCCTTTTTCTTAAAAAAATTTTTTTTAAGTTTATTTTTCTTGAGAGAGGAAGAGAGAGCACGAGCAGAGGAGGGGTAGAAAAAGAGGGAGAGGGAGAATCCCAAGCAGGCTCCCGCTGTCAGCATAGAGCCCGACATGGGGCTCGAACTCACAAACCATGAGATCATGACCTGAGCCAAAGTCGAGAGTGGGATGCTTACCTGACTGAGCCAACCGGGTGCCCCTGATTTTCTTTTTTTTTATTTTAATTTAATTTAATTTATTTTTTTATTTAAGTAATCTCTATACTCAATGTGGAACTCAAACTAACGACCATGAGATCAAGAGTCATATGCCCCTCAGACTGAGCCAGCCAGGCACACCCCAGTAGATGACTTTCATTTTCTTTTTCATACTCTGGTATGTTCCGTATTGTCTACAATGCTCTTGTTTTACTTTCCTAATGAAAAAAGACAATATTGGTTTTCTTTTTATTGGTTTTCAAAAACAAAGTTATGCATGAATAAATCTGCTTCTAAAATAGGGGCCAACAGGGGCGCCTGGGTGGCTCAGTCCGTGATCACCTCAGGCCATGATCATGTGGTTCACCAGTTCAAGTCTCGTGTCTTGCTCTATGCTGACTGCTCAGAGCCTGGAGCCTGCTTCGGATTCTGTGTCTCCCTCTCTCTTTGCCCCTCCCCTACTCATGCTCTGTCTTCTCTCTCTCTCTCTCTCAAAAATAAATAAACATTAAAAGAATTAAAAAATAAATAAAAAATAAAAAATAAAATAGAATAGGGGCCAGCAAGCGTTTTCTATAAAGGGCCATACAGTCAATATTTTAGGTTTTGTGGCCCATTTTAGGTTTTGTGGTCTGTGTCACAGGACTCAACTCTGCCTTTGTAGTGTGAAAGCTGCCACAGATAAGATATAAACAAATGGGTGGTGCTAGTATCACAATAAAAGTTTATTTACCAATACTGCACTTTGAGTTTCATGCAGTGGGTGCTTTTTTAATTATTAAAAACCATTTATAGCTTATAAACTGTACAAAAACTGGTCACAGCTGGGGAATTCCTGCTCTAGATTGAAAATGGCATAGATAGGATAAAAAATGGCCTTTAAATTTCATACCAATTCCAGTCTTTTCCAGACCTTCTCATATTGCTGTTGGGTTTTTTTGTTGTTGTTGTTTTTTACATTTTATTATGGAAAATTTCAGACACACAAACAAGCAAAGAAAATAACATAATAACCCCCATGTATCCACCACCCAGCTTTGGCAATGACCAACTCATGACCAACCACAGATTATCTACATTGCCACCCACCTACTCCGTGTTCTCCCTCGTTAGCTGAAGCAAATCCCAGACATCATAAACCCATAAATATTTCAGTTTGCCTTTCTAAAGACAATGCTTCATTTAGAAATATCCTTGTTACATCTAAAAATAAATAACAATAATTCTAACTTTAAACATGCTAAATAAGGCACAATTTCAAAAACGTCTTACCTAACAAAACGTCACCAGTGACATTTAGAAGTTCAAAAAAAATTTATTTTAAGTCTATTTTAAAAAAATGGGGCATCTGGATGGCTCATTCAGAAGTGCATGGGACTCTCGATCATGGGGTCTTGAGTTCAAGCCCCATGTTGGGTGTAGAGATTATTTAAAAACAACTAAGTAAGGGGCACCTGGGTGGCTCAGCTGGTTAAGCATTCGACTCTTGGTTTCAACTCAAGTCATGATCTCATGGTTCCTGAATTCCAGCCCTGCATCGGGCTCCATGCCGAACCGTGTGAGCCTGCCTGGGATTCCCTCTCTCCCTGTCTCCCTCTCTCCCTCTCTTTCTGCCCCCCGCCCTCGTACTCTCTCTTTCTCTCAAAATAAAGAAATAAACTTAAAAAAATAGTAATTAATTAACTAATTAATTAAGTAAAAAGTCTATTTAGAAGTTCATTCTAGTGTAGTGGTTTAAAGTCTGAAATCTAAAAGCAGACACCACTTTGTAGGGATGTGGTATGGGGAAAGGCGCTCAACCTCTCCATGCCTCAGTTTCCTTATTTGTAAAAGAGAGAATGCTGACAGCACGTACCTCATAATGCTGCTCTAAGAACGAGACGAGCTACTAGGCACGAAGAGCCTACAACAGTGCCTGGTGCACAGTGTGCGTTAGCCGCTGTGCAACTTCTAGGGACTTTGTGCTGCTGTTTCTCCTTCGTTCTTCTGAGGGTTGTTGTTGGAAAGCACAGAAGCACTCTGGACTAGTTCAAGCAAGCAAAGGCGGGTGTGTTTGGGAGTTAGTGTGAGTCTCCAGGGGTCTTAGAGAAACTAAAAATAGGTAACGTAGCACAACCAGCCCTTTAGGGATGAACTGGAAAGTCAAAATTGGGACTCCTTGGGGGCTGTACCGCATTTTTCAGTTTCCTTTTCTCGCCTCAGTGCCTGCACTTGCCATTACTTACTGGGCGCTGTCCTCCATTTGCCTTGTGCTTGGCCCAACATGGCCCACAGTCCAGACTATCCTTCATATCCACCTAGCTGTGGCGTCTACTACAGAGCGCCAATTGTCTCTGTTATCTCTTGGCATTCGAGTCCTGAGAAAGAACCAATGGGCTGGCATTTGATCCGAAGCCCTTGGCTTACAGTTGGATGTAGGAAGCCACAGTCATCAGAGCACAAGTGACCATTTTTGGAGATGCTGGTAAGCAACTGATTCATTCAGGATAGGCTAGCTTATGCTGTGATAGCAAGTAATATCTCAGTGACTTGAAGGGAAAGCAGGTTATTTCTCATCCATAAAGAAGTCCATCAAGAGGGGCTCAGGGCTTGCTCCCTCTGGAGCCCAGGCTGCTGACGTAGCCACTATTGGAACCATGGCAGGGGCGAAACAAGTCCTTGGAGAGCAATCACACTGGCTCGCGAGGCTTCGGCTTTAAATGTGTCACGTCTGCTCACATGTTTTTGGCCAAAGGAAGTCCCATGGCTGGGCTTACCTTCAGGTGGGCAGGAAAGGACAGTCCTACTGTGTGCCGGAAGCAAGCGGGAGCTGAAGTGTTTGTGGACACCTCCTGCATACCGCAGAGGGGAAGGCACACACCTGTCACCTGTGTCTTCTTCTTATCATCTAATCATGGATGCGTATCAAGGCATTCAGGGAGAGCTACACCTAGTTTACTGCAAAAGGATGCCAATTCTTTCCCTCCTGGACTGACATACCCATTCTAAAGGGCAGCAAAGTCTCCGTGAAAGCAAAACCAACCCTAACTCCATTCCCTTTTTCACCCTGGACCCATTTTTCATTTCTTAAACCACTGAGATTATTTGGTGTGAGACCTCTCCAAGGGGCTTCCATTTTTCTTCAGAGAAACATGGTGAAATTAGTCAGAACAGCCCTTGACCCCTGCAGGGTGACTAATTGTGCACCTTTCTGAATTAGGCTGGTGTTTTCTTTGACAACTATTACACCGCTGACTTAAATTCTGTCAGAGCCCTCCATGAGCCCAGCCCTGCTCCCCCAGTGGAAGTGTTCACTCAGACTTTCCACATCTTCTGAATACTTTCCACTAGAACTCATCCTGTTTTGAATGTACCACCTCTCGAATAGATCTCTTCCAAGTTGTTAGTGTTCAATACGAAGGCCGCAACTCGTCTACTGCCTCAAAAAGCCTAAAGCCAGTCTCGAGCACCATGTTTTCTTATGAGAAGGTCAGAGTAGCAGGGCCAACATTTACACCTCAACTCAGATGTACAAAAATGTGATTTAGGGGTGCCTGGGTGGCTCAGTCGGTTAAGCATCCAACTTTGGCTCAGGTCGTGATCTCGCTGCTAGTTAGCTCGAGCCCCGTATGGGGGTTTGTGCTGACATCTCAGAGCCTGGAGCCGGCTTTGGATTCTGCGTCTCCCCGTCTCTCTGCCCCTCCCCCACTTATGTTCTCTTTCTCTCCCCAAAATAAATAAACTTTTAAAAAACATTTTTTTAAATGTCATTAAAAAAAATCTTCCATTACCTGACTTCATGTAACCCTGGAGTCCCCATTTCCATAGATGGTGGACAAAATGTAAACTTGATGAGAAAAGATCACTCCACGACTTCTGGTTTAAAATGATCTCTTTCAAGGTTCAAATTCCCTGTACAGACTGTCTTTCTCATCTTAAGAGGTGTCCATGCTTCTTACTCTGTCTCAGGACATCATCCATAAACAACCACACGTCCCGCCTCAGTAGAGTGGACACACACATCGCAGCATAATCATATAATGGAAGAGTAGTCAGCAGGGGAGAAAACTTGAACTCCGACGTGCAACAGCATGGATGAATTACCAATGGATGAAGATTGAATAAAGAAAGCCAGACAACAAACACCACACATGGTATGATTTCACTTACATGAAGTTCAAAAACTACCCTTTGGTAATCAGGTTAAAAAGTGATTATCTTTGGCAGGGTTCAGTGACTAGGAGGGAGCACAAGAAAGTTTTCTGGGGTGCTGGCATGGTCTGTATCCTAGTTTGGGTGGTGGGTACATAGGTGTCCACGTGGATAAACATTCATTGAGCTCCATACTTTGATCTGTATAATTCTCTCGGTGTGTACTCTATCTCAATAAACCGACACCAACCCGGACGGCATCTGGATATGGGGGAGAGCTTAACTCGCTCTGGGTGGTAGGGAAGGAAGTGCTCATCTGTGGAAATGCACTGGCCCTCTGTGGGGTGAAGGGTGAGGGTGGGGTGCTATGTCAGTGAGTCCTTCACAAGTATTTGTTGGGGATTATTTGTTCCATTTCTTGCAGAAGACCCACTGCTGAGGTCTGTGCCTTGGCATCCTGTTGTGAGCCCCTCGTCGACCCCAGACCTCTGGCTCAGTGTTCTCTGAGGACTTTAGCCCCTTTCTCCCTTCCAGGTGGGAAAGCCCCAGGCTCTAAGGAACTCGTTCTCAGGCTCTTTCCCCTGTTGCCTCTCTCAGCCCTTTCTACACCACTGACCTGGCGCCCACTCCAATCAGAGTCTTCTAGAGGAGGGACTTTCTTTTTTTTTTTTTTCCCAAAAAGGGCTTTTTGCTTACCCTTCCTGTCTGACAGCAACTGCCTAGGACATTTCTTGTCTGGGGCCAGTTCCCTCCTGCTTCCTGGGACAATAGTGAGAGATGCGCTACAGGTAAAGAAATGGCATTGACATTCACAAAAGGTACATTGGAAGGCATTTAGAAATATAGTATATCCATTACTTCTGATTTCTTTTACACAGAATCTCATTTCTCTTCATCATGTGACTTGGATGATTCAAATCAGTGTAGCTAGAATAGAATCACAGTATTTTAGCAATGAAGCAGTTCTTAATTATCATTCCAGATTCTAAGTGGGACAGTTTCTCATTGTGTGGTCTTAAGCACTGCATACACTTAGCATCCCCACTCCACCCCCCATAAGACACATAAACGCTACTCATCAATCATTATGGCTACCAAAAATACCCCCCCACCACCCCCCACTCATCATTCTAAATGCCTGAAGGCAGGGTTGTAGTCTAAATTGTTTATATTGGAGATAAGGAAACTAAAGTCCAAAGCAAAAAGATGACTTGGCCAAGTCAATGACAAAGCAGGGATTACCCCCTCACCCCCTCCCGATCTCCTGATTTCCAGGGCCATGAGATTTTTAGGACACCCCTCTGACTTTCAGTTCAGGTTGGAGGAACTAAAACAAGGCACTGCCAGGGAACTTCTGTTTCTTACTGAATTTCTGCTTTCCTTTCTTGCAGTGGAACTGCCCATCACTTCCTCTTTCCCTCCCTTGAGGTTAGCAGACACTGGAGGTCCAGAACCCTCTTTTTTCTCATCAAGAGTAGCAACGGCAACACGTTTGAGAACTTGCTGGCAGACATACGCAGGGCGGACCTGCCCTCTTATCCACACTTTCCACCCTGATCGGTACATACAGGTCTGCAAACATGCAGCCTCGAGGTTCCTTCCCTGCCCTCTGCTTCCCCCCAAAAACTGAAAAAAGGAGGCAAGAACACACCTACGTCTGACTTATTCTACCTTAGATGCAGAAAGGACTCCATCCTAATGCCTTATGTTACTCAGATACCAAGAGCATGATTCGGGCAGGTGCACAGCGAAGTGAGAAGGAAGTTTAGCAGAGCTATTGAGAATACGGGAGTTAGAGCCAATCATTCACTCACTCACTCATTCCTTCATTCATTCATTTTTCATTTCAGGGTTTATTGAGCACTGCAGTGAAGAGCTCCATTCGGAGCCTCCGGTAACAACCTGGCAAACACAGCTCTCCCTCCTCTGTGGATATTATACTCTGGAGTCTTAGTTCCGAAGTTGGCTGTGCTGCTTACGAGCTGTGTGACCTTGGGTGCATTGCTTTGTCTCTCTGAACTTCAACCTTTACATCAATAAAATGCAAACACGGAAAATAGGATCGTGATGACTAAGTGTAGAAAGGGTGGGAAGGGACTAGCCCAGTTTCCGACACAGTGCTATGCGCTATGGAAGCGAGATTTACTGTTATTCCTAAAAATGTAATGTTCCCTGGGAGAAATCTCTGCATCCCTATACCTCTAATCTGAACATGAAGTCTGGGCTAACAATTCTCCAGTTTTCTCCAAATTATGTATAACCAACCTACTTTCTCCAAAGTTGTTCAGTTGTAGATCAGAAACCAAAATACGTATACACTATATATGTATGTTTATATTTAAATTTGTATTTATATTTAAATCTGCATTTAGATTTACATTTATAGTGTGTGTGTTTTATCTGGCCTTGTATCACAATGTCTGTATTCTAAGGTGAGGACAGCAATGATTTCTATTTGCAGCATACTTTTAAAAGAGCCTTGGGTAAAGAAAAACATGACATGAACCATGAGTTTTTTAATATTCTATTCTCTTCCCTGGGCCTCCACTCTTGACAGACACTTTACCTTATTTAGCCTCTGCTGCTTGGTCTTCAAACCTCTAAATAGATCGGTTATTTCAGGTTAGCCAAACCCTCGAAATTATTTGCCAGCAACCCTTTAGAAACATATCCCCTTACTGTGAGCAAAAGCAGCCAAAGAGAAGGACTGTGTGTTTGCTCTCAGCCCTCTCCCCTCTAAGCCTTGGCTGGGGAAGGAACCACAGCTTCGAGGTCATTGCCAAGTGTGCCGTCCCCGGTAAACTACAAAGCCTGAAGAGCCTCTGTTTCCCCACTGGGGAAGTCGAGGGCTTACACTTAACTTTGGAGAGTTACTGGGATAATTGACTGATGATTAAAATACTCACTCATTAAGGACAGTTAACAAAAGATAAGACCACAGGTCATGAGATTATATCCCAGGGATTAGCTTTAAAAGCAAAGTCGCTGGGAAGGGTGGTGGGTTTTACAGTCACATGATGGTGTGAGTCCAGGGCATCCCTGGACAATTTCCGTAAGTCTTTTACCAGAAGGGACAGAATAGGGGGGCCTCTCCAAGCCCTCAGGTGCAGACAGCGAAGGGTGCATCACTGAATCAGCTAGCGCCCCAAGGAATTGACCAGAGCACTTCCCTCATGTTTGGCCTTGTCTCCCTCTGGCACTGTAGGACTCCTTAAAGCCCATCACAAACCAAAAAAATAAGGTATGGCCCTAAAAAGATGCCTCTCTAAGCAAAGCTGAACATTTTAGGTGCATCAACTTGCTGATTTCAATTTGCAAACCTTTCGCATCGTTCTCCAGATGGGGCAGAAACCACCTGCACACACTTACGGCTCTAGATCTCTGTACAATTTGAAAAGACTTTCTTACACAATTTTCTCTTTCAATAACATTCACTGAGCAGGAACTATGCCCTAGGTGCTATTAAGGGTTAGTGACAGTCAAGGGAGGCTCTGTAGAGAGGTGGCATTTGAGCAGGGAACTGAATGAAATGAGGGAGTGAGCCATGAAGAGCTCTGGCAGGAACATCCAGGCAGAGGGACTGGCCGTGCAAAGGCCCAGAGGCAGCAGGAGATTATGATTCCCACTCTACACATGAAGACACTGAGGCTCCAGGAAATTAATTAACCTGCCCAAGGCCATCTGACAGGCAAAAAGAAGACCTTGATCTTGAACCCAAACAGTTCATCAATTATTTCGACTTCTTAGTACTCAAGTAACTAATTACATTAACCCAATTACAAAGTTACTTGTTCCAGCTTTCTCCCAAACCAAGGGCCATCTATCACTGTGGGGGGAGTCATTATTATTAACGGCAAATATTTATTGAATGCTTACTACATGTCAGATGCCATGCTAAGAGTTTTACAAGTGCTATCTCATGTTAGCCTATCAAGAAATCTGTGATGGCCAACAGACATATAAAACGATGCTCAGCGTCACTCATCATCAGGGAAATACAAATCAAAACCACACTGAGATATCACCTCACACCAGTCAGGGTGGCTAAGATGAACAAATCAGGAAATATGGATACTGGCGAGGATGTGGAGAAACGGGCACCCTTCTACACTGTTGGTGGGAATGTAAACTGGTACAGCCGCTCTGGAAAACAGTGTGGAGGTTCCT
>CM053574.1:44383083-44442090 GCA_028646485.1 Cryptoprocta ferox | reverse complement strand
CGCTGAGAGCCATCAGCTCTGCTGTGTACAGTGCGTTTTCCCTCCCTGTTCACCTTGGCTCTTCCCCTCCACTCTTGGAAGAAGGTCATCATGCTTCTTTCCAAGAAGGATTTCAGAGATGCTGAAGGAAAGCTCTCTTTACTCGGGAGGGCTCCAAGAAGGAAAGACAATTCAGCACATTTTAAAAGTTTTTTGTGAAATCTTTGGGCTCCGAAAGTTAGAAACAGCAATGACGGACAAGGGCTCTGGAGTGAGACAGACTTGGGTTTGAATTCCAGTTCCGCTTGGGAGTCGGGCGGGGGCGGGGGGGGGGGCTTCCATTTATTTATCTTAAAGCTTCCATTCATTCATCTGCACAATGGAGGTTAAAAACATTACAGTATTATTAGGACTAAATTAAATAAGTTATTATATATCAAGTTCTTAGTCCAGAGCAAGTACTTAACAAATGAAAGCGATGATGATGATTACTATTACTATTGTTTTAAAAGCATCTTTGGTAGTTTGGCATTTTTTTCAAAACTAAACATAGTCTGGGGCACCTGGGTGGCTCAGCTGGTTGAGCATCCGACTTCAGTTCAGGTCATGATCTCCCGGTTCGTGAGTTCAAGCCCCACATCGGGCTCACTGCTGACAGCACACAGCCCACTACAGATCCTCTGCCCCCCTGCCCCTCCCCTGCTTACGCTCTCTCAAAAATAAACGTTAAAAAAAACACACTAAACATAGTTTTAGCATATAATCCAACTGTTGTACTTCTTGATATTTGCTCATATGAAATGAAACGGTGTCCATAAAAAACCTGTCCGTAGATGTTTATAGCAGCTTTCACAATGAAGTGCATAAATGACAAAACTTGGAATCAAATAAGATGTCCCTTAGTAGGTGAATGGATGGATAAACTGTGCTACCTCCCAATAATGGAATATTATTCAGAGCTAAAAAGAAATGAGCTAGCAAGCAATGAAAAGACATGGAGGAATCTTAAATGCACATTACTAAGTGAAAGAAGCCAATCTGAAAAGGCTACATACTATATGATTCCAGTTATAGAACATGCTGGAAAAAGTGAACTATGGGGACAGTGAAAGGATCAGTGGTTGCCCAGGGGTAGGGATGGGGAGACCAACAGGCAGCACAAAGAGAATTTTCAGGTCAGTGAAAATATCTGTATGACACTATAGTGATCACGATACACGTCCTTATACATTTGTTTAGAAACTGAGAATGTAGAACATTAAGAATGAACCCTAATGTAAATTATGGCCTTTGAGTGATTATCACGTGTCAATGTAGGTTCACTGATTGTAACAAATGTCACCACTCTGGTGGGGGGGGGGGTGTTCATAACTGGGGAGGCTCTGCGTGTGTTGGGGCGGTGGGTATCTGAGAATGCTATAATTTTCCTCTCAGTTACCTGTCCCCAAGTTAAAAAATTAAAATAAAATAGCAAAGGTCATGGTTCCTTGAAAAAAAAAAGTATCTTTTGATGTAATCTTCTCCATGAATCCACTTCTGACCGTCCCAACCACATTATTAAAAATATATCTCCCTTTTCAGAATTCTCAAAGCACTGCAATTTGTCTAGTAATTACCATTTTGGTTACCCTGAAATTATTAGGGGATTTATCTTATTTCTTTTACTATAATACACTGGAAGATTCTTGCAGGAATGACATTATACTACTCAGTTTTCTATACTGCATACGGATGGTACTTAAAAAAACAGAGCTGTAGAATTTAATCACTGGATTCTAGATTTCTAGTGCTATCTGATAAGGTATTAACTAGCCACATTAAATTTTAAAATTACAATTAAATCAGTGTAAAATTAAATTTAAAAATCAGTTCCTCAGGTGCACTAGCCACACTCCAAGTTCTCGACAGTCCTGTGCAGCTAGCAGCCACCATATTAGATAGCTCAGATATAGGATATGTCCATCACTGCAGAAAGTTCTATTGAAGAACGCTGTTCTAGAGCATCCTTGTTCACCTCTTTCATCTAGTCCTTGAATTAAAATTGTGTTTACAATGCTTATACTTTATTTTCATATTAAATAAAAACATTTTCTAAAAACCTGATTGAATTGCCCAGTCTGTGCTCTTGAAATACACCGACCACTAAGAGAACCAGGCTTTTTAGAGAAATGACTGATTCCAGGTCTCGAGCAAGAAATGTTTAAGAGGTAAACCTGGCCATCTAGACATACCAGAAAATGAGGAAGCTATCAAAGACTAGTAGGGTCCTGTCCAAAGGATTCAGGAGTCAACTTAGAGAAGATCCCAATGGCCAACATGGGAGGATGTGAGGATTAATAAGAATTAACCACAAAGGACTGGATCACTCCGCATATGTAAAAATTCCTGAATTCAAAGAGAACACAACAAAAACAAACAAAAACCTTTTCAGTCCTTCTGGAAGATGATAGGGAAACAATTTCTTATTTTTGAAACCTGGTAAGTAAAGGGGAAGAGTCAAGTCTTTCTCCTAACCACAAACAGCTGTTTATGGAAGCAATTCCAGTGAATAAATACAGAACAAATGAAAGAATGAGAAGATCCTATTTTGCAAACCCCTGCTGAAATAATGGCTGGGGCAAACGATCATCAAAGTCTGCGAAGAACACAGAGACCATGAGGCACAATGGGCCTCCAGCTGTAGGAACACACACTTGATGAAGCCACATCTAAAGTGAATGAGACCTGGAGGCCACCAAGCAGCAGGATCTAGCAGCCAATCATGAGGAAACGCAGGCAACAAGGAATGTGTTCAATGACACCAGGGAATCCAGACCTTGGAAAACTTTATGGTGTAAAGGCGGAAAAACAGTAGAGGTGGGAACCTGGAGATTAAAATAAGTTTAAGAGAGTGAGATGCCTGGGTGGCTCAGTCGGTTAAGCGTCCGACTTCAGCTCAGGCCATGATCTCATGGTTCATGGGTTCGGGCCCCGCATCGGGCTCTGTGCTGACAGCTCAGAGCCTGTTTCAGATTCTGTGTCTCCCTCTCTCTCTGCCTCCCCCCTCCACTCATGCTCTGTCTCGAAAATAAACATTTAAAAATAAATAAATAAATAAACAAATAAATAAATAAATAAATTTAAGAGACACCTGACAGAGCAACCAAATCCAACAAGTATACCTTGTTTGGATCCTGATGTAAACAACTCAATTGTAAGAAAGTGAGAGAGAGAGAGAGAGAGAGAGAGAGAGAGAGCCCTCATGCGTCTGGAAGAACTGGAGAAAGTTCAACAACGATGAGCTATTCAGTTATATTAGGGGATTATTACTGATTTCTAAAGTGTGATTATGTATTTTGGTTGTGTCTTTTGTAAAAGAGCTCTTATCTTTTAGAGACACACACTGAAATATACAGATAAAAATGACGTAATTCTGGGATTTACTCAAAATAATCCAGGGGGAAGACAGGAAGTGGATAGGGGGAAGGGTACAGACAAGATTGGCCAGGACTTGGTAGTTCCTATACCTGGATTTACTGTGTATGCGTTAAATTTTTCCCAATGAAAAGTTCATCTCTCTGACTCAGTCTCTGTTTTCCTGATCTGCATCCTGTAATCTTTTAAAATAAATTTTCCAGGATGGCATTTTTCTGATCTAATTTTGACAAGTGGAGGGGCTTAGGCATAGATGTTCTGAGGGAAAAGGAGTCTCTGAACTTATCAGAGGGCTGTTGCATTAGAAATCTTTGCAGTAAGTTCCCCCCCAGATGGTAACTGGGTTAAAAGCCTCTCTCTCTCTGCATATTCTAATTCACCAACCAGATTGTCATTCAAGTCACACGCAAATTACATTATTCCAAAAATGTGCAGGTCAGCCTAGAGAGGTTTTCAAGTGCAGGGGGAGGTGTCTCCACCTCCCGCCCACCTCTCCACACCTCCTCTCCTCTCCATCCCCTGCTACCCCCTTTCCTTCCTTCCCCTTTAACAAAATGTACAGAAACTCCTCTTTCAGGGTATCACTGAGGCTACCCTCTGGGAGAACTTCTGCTGTCCCTTCCCCCTGCCCTTCCCCTTCCAAGGATGATTCAAGATCAAGAGCTCCAAGTCCAAACCCCCAGCTGGAAGGAGGCTTCTTGCACAAGTCAGCTTCCTGGGCACAAGTGAGCACTGTTTTCTAGGAATCTTTGAAAGAGGTTACAAGGCCTCAGGGGCATAGGACTAGTTTCTATCTTCACATTTTCTTCCAGGACACCTGGCCTTTCTTCTGCTTTCTATTCAGTAAATTATGATCACATTCCACACTGACTCCTGTGATTATTCCCAATGAGGCCACTGGGGTTTCGGATGTTCGGGAACTCTTCAATTAATTACACATTTGCAGGCTCTCTCAAGGATGGTGTGTCTATCCTGTCCTTTTAGGGTAAACACTGTCCAGGTAAAGACTACATTTCCCAGCCTCCCTTGCAATTTGGCATTGTTATCAGACTAAGTTCTAGCCAGTGGGCTAGAAAGACGAATGCTGGTACCAGTTTGGAATTTTGTCTTGAGAAAAATGTCGATGGGTACTCCTGGGCCCCGCCTCCTTCCTACTGGTTGGGAGAAGAGGAGAAATGGACTCACAAGCAGAAGCCGTGTGTTGAGAATGGAGTGGTCCCACCAGCCCTGGAGTGCCACCTCTGCACTGTGACATTGTGACATGAGAGAGAGATGGCTTGTATCTTGTGGGAGCCCTCGAAACTCTTGGTTTGCAGGTTGCCCTGTATCTTAACGGATACAGATGGCTACCTACAAACTCTGGGAACCAATCTTACTTGGACAAGTCTAAACACAACTTTATTTCCAAGAACCTGAAGCAGCACCTGCCCATCACCTTCTTGTCCCTGCTTGCTCTCTGTGAAGCCATGCGGGGCAGTACAATTACTTGGATGATGTGTCTGTCCACCGCTATCAACTCAAGATTCGCTTGGGGAGGCAGACATGTTTCCATTGAGCACTCTGCACGAACATCTCCTCGTAAAAGTCAAAAGACGAGGAAGGTTTGGAAACATCAAGGAACATTGGGCTCTACTCGTATTTTCCGAGGTCCCTAGAGTGCATATCTTTATTGTTCTTCCTTGGAAAGAGCACTTCCCACCAAGAGCCAACAGCTCGGCCAACTCCGGCAGACATTCTCCATTACAAGTAATAATGGGACTCAAGCACTTTAGAAGCTTTTACTAATTGAGCTGCTGAATATCCCTGTGAAGTAGGTAACTATTATCGTCCCCAATTACTGTCAAGAAGCTGAGCTGCAGAGATATTAAGTGGCTTGGTGGAATCGTGCAGCAGAGTAGAAGCAGAGGAAGTTCTCTGGTCCAGGATGAATTTCAGCTCCAGTCAAAGGAACGAGCATTGTCCTGGAAGTCAGGAGACCTGCGTTCGGGTAGTGGTTCTGTCATCAACGACTGAGTAGAAGTCATTTCCTCTTTCTGTGCTCAAGTGTGTGTGCGCTCGTGTGTGTGTGCATGTGTGTGCATGTGTGTGTGTATATGGTCTGAATTATCTGCCCACCCTCTGAGGTTTTTCCCACTGAAGGTGGAAGTAGAGTTTCAAAGGAACAGACATCCCACTGCTGATTCTCCCAGGAAGAAGTTAATCCTGAGACAAGAAATGAAGATGTAAAGGAGAAAACTTTCTCTTTAATGGGTAAGACTCCAAGGTGAAGAATGGCCTGTGGTAGGTTAAAGTATGGTTCCCAGGGTGTTTGGGGGAGTTAGGAGCTGGTCTAGGACACACGGTGAGGTGAGGAGCGGTGGGGGATTCAGGGCCCCTTTCTAGGCCAAGGTGTGGCTACAGAAGAAGGTGACAAATGGAACACAGACCAGCCTGGCAGTGATCAGTTGAGGTCAAGTTTATGGAGCGATGGGGCAAGGCCAGCAGTCCAGAGAGGAAAAATGTGAAGGACTGTGCTCAGAGGTGCAAAGTGGTACTTTGGGAAATGTTCCTAATCCACAGGGGCACTGAGAAGAGCAAATTTCTCAGCATGAACACTGTGTGGGCCGTGTCATAATAATTTAGAAACAAACAGGGGTGCCTGGCTTGCTCAGATTCGGTAGAGCATACAGCTCTTGATGTTGGGATTGTGAGTTTGAGCCTCACGTTGGGCTCAGAGTTTACTTACAAAAAAAAAGAACAAAAAATATAATTTGGGAACAAACAGAAGTCACAGGCTGCATGGCATGGGACACTTGGGGATCTGTAGTTCTCCTTTTCGCTGAGATACATGAGCCAGAATCCTGTGTTGCTGGAAATCTGGCCCAGGCCTCAGGGTAAGGCTCACCAAGGATTGTCACCCCCACCGCAGTCCACACTGGCCCCACCTTGTAGGTGATTGGCTGAGGTTAGGAGCAGGGCACAGGGCCTTCGTTATGGGAGGTCTGGTTTATTCCCAGACTAAGAAAATGGGAAGGAGTGTCTGTGGTCTCTCTCGTCTGTTCCCAGCTTTTGTTTTAAAGGAATTACACTGAAGTAAAGTTTGGCTGACTCATGGCAGTGCACACTTCAATGCATCATGACAAAGGTCACCACTACCCCAATCAAGATTTATCCCCCTGGAAAGTTCTCTCTCTCTGGAAAGTTTCCTCAAACCCCTTTCCCAGTCAATCTCCTCACTCTTCAACAAACAACTGATTTTTTGATTTCTACCCCCTTTGTTTAGTTGAGTCTGTTCTAGAACTTGCTAGAAATGGAACCGTACTGGGGCGCCTGGGTGGCACAGTTGGTTGAGCATCAGACTTTGGCTCAGGTCATGATCTCATGGTTCATGAGTTCGAGCCCCTCGTTGAGCTCTGTGCTGACAGCTCAGAGCCTGGAGCCTGTTTCATATTCTGTGTCTCCCTCTCTCCCTTCCCCTCCTCTGCTCCCACTCTCTTTCTTTCATTCTCTCTCAAAAATAAATAAAAATTAAAAAAAAAAGAAATGGAACCATACTGTACATACCCTCTACCCATTTTTAACATGCACACGCTGTGTTCAGTTATGTGCCATGAGTAAACATGTCATGCCAGGAACACCATGACCCAGTGGCTACGGGTCCGCCCCAGCACACCTGCCCGGGCAGACGCAAGCTGGCAGAGCTTCAATTCCTCAACCTTTATCTTTTGCTTAGTGTCCAGGCTGATCTTTTGCTTCCCTCAGACCAAAGTCCTGAAACCTCGGCTTGGTTTGACCTCAACTCCCCTCCACCTGGCCCCAGCACAGAGCCGTCACTGTACGCTGAGGTCCCGGCATCCTGAGAGGTTGTATTTTGGGCTAGAGTAACAATCCCTGACGCAGGCATAGAGCTGTTCAAGCTTTAGAGCTAATAATATTTGCTACCATTTATCGAAAGCTCTCCAAGACACCATGCTTTATGTTTCCCTGTATCATCTCAGATCATTTTCACAGCCCCCCAACTCCTGTATTATTTCAATTTTACAAATGAGGAAACTGAGGCTCACAAAAACTAGAATGGGGCTTCTAAGACTTTAATGTGCAAATAATTCACCTAAAGATCCTTATTTAGTAAGTCTGGGGCTGGCCTGAGGGTCTGTATCTTGTAATAAGCTCCCAGTTAACACTGATGGTGTTGGCTCCTGTGCGGTACTTGGAGTAGTGATCCGTGACTTAATCCCTCTAAGGTCACATGTTGGCTATGAGCTCTGAATAGCTGCTTCCAAACCTGGTGCTCTTAACTGTTTTGCTTATGCAGTGGGAAGAAGGAAGAGAAGAAGGAGAAGAGAAGGAAAGAAAGGAAAAGGAGGAAGAGGAGAAGGAGGAGGAAGAGAAGGAGAAGGAGTAGGAGAAGGTGATGGAGTAGGGGGAGGAGGAGGAGGAAGGGGAGGAGGAGCTAAAGAACACTGGGGTGGTGGCATGGTCAGATTGAATAAGTAATCTGGAGGCTGGGACCCAGGGAAGGGAAGCAAGATGGTGGGCTGTTGGGCTGGAATAGAGAAGAGGAACGGCCACCAGCCCCTGGAAGTGAGAATGATATAAAGACTAGCTGTTTAAATGTATTTGCTATGTTTTGCTATAGGCCTTTGACGTAGCCTTGACCCTTCAGCAAAGGCTGTCACTCACATAACCTTGAGCTTGAATTGGTGCAAGTTTGGCCAGATGAGATAGAGCACGTGTAATAGGCAAAGATGGAGAAGTAAATCTAAATGGGAACTCAGAGTCAGAGGAGGTTAGGGGAGGGGAGGCCCCCTTTGCCCCTGCCCCAATTTCTCACAAGAGAAATTCTGGGTCTCTCACTGTGCTTGAGCTGGGCATTTGTTCATAATTTTAAGAACAGTTATAAGATTTCACATCTGTTATTTCATTTATTACACAAAACAGTCTTGAGAGGCAAGAGGCTAGGAATCCCCACACCTTTTTTAAAGACTCAGAAATCAAGGTGTGGAAGGGGTGGCCACTGGAATAGTCCCAAAGTCACACAGCTGCAGGGTGTCAGAGAGGGGCCAGAGGTGTGCTTCTCGCCCCTCTCTGTGAATCAGAATCACCTGGGAATCCTTAAAGAGGACCCGTCACGGGGATCTCCACCAGCAACTTGATTCTGTTCATTTAGAGTTGGGCCCAAGCATCAGGACAGATAAGGCCCCCTTAGCCATGAGGATACATTTCAGCACCCCAGGGGATGCCTGAAACCACGGACAGTACCGAGCCCTCTATCTACTGTTTTTTCCTGCACATACATACCTATGATAGAGTTTAGTTTATAAATTAGGCACCGTGAGAGATTAACAATGACTATTAATAAAATAGAACAATTCTAACAATGTAATGTGGTAAGTTATGTGGGTATGGTCTCTCTCTCTCTCTCAAAATACGTTCTTGAATTTTTTTAATGCTTATTTATTTTTGAGAGAGAGAGTAAGTGGGGAAGGAGCAGAGAGAGAGAGGGAGACACAGAATCCGAAGCAGGCTCCAGGCTCTGAGCTGTCAGCATAGAGACCGACGCAGGGCTCGAACTCACGTCATGACCTGAGATCATGACCTGAGCCAAAGTCAGACGCTTCATCGACTGAGGCACCAGGCGCCCCTCAAAATATTTTATTGTATTGTACTCACCCTTCTCCTCCTGGTGGCGTGAGATGATGAAATGCCTGTGTAGGATATGCATGAGTGGATGACGGAGGCGTTGTGAGGTAGCCTCAGGCTAGTACTGACCTTCTGACAGTTGGTCAGAAGGAGGATCATCTGCTTCCAGACCACAGTTGACCTTGGGGTAACTGAAGCCACAGAAAGCGAAACCATGGGCAAGAGGGAACTACCGTTATTTTTCAAAAGCTTCTCGTTGATTCTAACGTTCAGTCGGAGAGCCCCAGCCCTGGGACACTTACCATACAAACTCAAACCCTAGGATGCCACGCTGTCAGCCGCTGGTTCTCAGACTCTACCAATCCTAAGAATCACCTGGCTTGTTAAGACAGCTCACTGGGCCTCACACGCACAGTTTCTGACCTCGTATGTCTGGGCCGGGAACTCAGAATGTGCCTTTCTCACAAGTAGTCTTTCCCCGTGCCGCTGGTCCAGGGATCATACTTTGAGAACTGGCTCTGCCAACAAAGTAAGGGAAGGTGACTCAAAAAGGCGAATTCTTTCCCATCTTTCTGGATGAAATGGCCAGACTGGGTCTCTTCGAGGGGCCTGCCCTGACAGGTGGAAGGATCTGGTGTTCAGGCTACCTTTCACTAGGTGCATTATCTAGTTAGGTGTGACTAAAAATGGCTCCCTGGTGGCCGACCTTCCAGGACAGGGGCCCACATTTGATGGCTGAAGGGAGGTTCAGACTAAGAGAAAACACCTGTAGCCAAGGCAATGCAGTCTGGCTCACATGATAGGGACTACTTGAAAAAGAGAGGGGTGGGGGGGAGGAGGAAATGAAAATCTGTAAAAGAAAAGCTCTGGTGTCAAAGGTTCTGAACATTTGAATGCTCATACAGGCTTTCACAGACCCAGAGAGGCATAATAATATACTATATATCCTTTCAACCGGGGTTAGGAGAGATGAACCGAGGGAAGCATTCTAGAACCTTCTTGGGATTTTCTGCTCTTATGGAAGAAAACCAGACACCGCCCCATCTGAAGCCATTAGTTGCGCGCGCAACCTCCCTCCACCTCCACCCGGACCACAGCCTGCTCAGACCTATTAGCCCCAAACTACCACCTGTAGGCCGGAGGGAGCCCAGCAGCCAATGAGGAGGCCCAGTGCAAGAACTCTGACCAATAGGGAAGCTCTGTGGTAGGCAGTGGCTACCTGTCCAAGTTAGGGCTACTCTCTGGAGGACACACGGGGTGAGGGTAAAGCAGCCGCAGTGGTTATGAGGTGAGACCAAAACAAGGGGAGGGCTGAGAACCTGGGTTACCGGGAGGACAGAGTCTTCAGAGCAGGCAGCCCTTGTGAGGGGCTGAGGCGGTGGCCAGGTCACTAGTACTGCTGAGGTTTTCTCAGCCGTATTCCCTACTGGTTTCTTGCCCACGAAGTTTGTTGGCTAAGTGGAGCTCATGACCTCTTCCTGCCCCACCCCACAGACCAGGGATGGAGGTTTGGGTTTAATTCAAAGACTCTTACGGGCCACAGTCCCCAAAGCACATGCATCCATGGGTGTGTTTTCTCCTTGTCTCCTTTCACGTGGCTGAGCAAGAAGACCGAGGACAACCACCACCATTTCTGCCTCTCCACACATTTGTTCTCTGTGCAACTGACCTCATCCTGCCTTTGGACAGATGGTCTCACCCCATACTGTCTCTCCGGTCATTGAGGTGTAAGACTGAAAAATCAAATACGAGCAACTTTGGTGCTATGTCATAGGTATCCCATGAACTCGGGTAAAAAGGTTCTAAAGCATAGCTCACCAGAGCTCTGCATGGAAGATGCAGGGGGAGTCCCAGTTAAATATAGATATTTGATTCACAACCCTTTTGGTTGCCAGTGGAAAAGAATTTCAATTCAAATTGGCTTACAAAACAAAGGGCAGGCATGGGGTAAGGCACACAAGGGCCGGGGAGAAAGGTAGGGGGGAGTGGACATTTACTTCGGAAGCTCTCACTGTGGCTGCATTCAGGAACTCCAACACTCTGATTAAGACTCACTATTTCTCCATTCCTCTCGTCTACTTCCCTTCATTCTTGAGTGGTGAGCACCACCATTAGCAATTCAAGGCTTACATCCTACCAGCAGAAATAAATGGAGCCCTTCTTTTCTCTTAGATGAGGCAGGAGTCCTGGCAAGCCTCCATTGGTCCCAAGTCTATCACAGCACCTGCTTATGGACTGGTCAGGACTGGGTTTTGTGCCCACCTCTGGACAGAGAGCAGGCAAGGCCTGGACCCCAAAGGATGGTTGGGATCCTGTTATCAGAAGAATGAAGAATGAATGCTGGGAAAGCAAAACCAACAAACGCCTTCTTCAATATTTTCCTTAGTTTCATTCTCCCCAACTTTCTCTTTCCCAAGGAAAGGTGGCCCAAAGTAGGATTTGGATAGGTGCTGTCTTGGCCAAAAAAGCATCTTCATAGCACCACCCAACATCACCAGTTCCTGTGAGGCTGGCCATGAGTTTGCTGGCATTTTATAATTCTCTTCTGTCCTTGCTTCCTTCTGTAATCTAGAACACAAGTATGAGGATCTAACATGCCCTTGCCAGTTCTATCTCTAATTTGTAAGATGGCACTCTGTCTTCCTGACTTCTCCCCAAAGAGGCTGGAGACTGTCCCTCATACATGGTCTCCGGGCACAAAGCACCTGCACCACAAAGGCCCCAGGAGCCTTCCCAATAACATTGTTTCCTTGAGCCCCACCCAAGGCTTCTACAGCTGCAAGGGAAATCTAAGATCTACATTGCAAATAATATCTGCCTTTCTGTTTTCTACTGTAACAGAGCTTAGAACAAAGGCAAAGATATAGGGACTCCTTTTTGATCAATTCTTCAAGATAAGGCCTTCTATCTATCCAGAAGGAATTAATCATGCATACAAAGCACATGAAATTACAAGCATATTAATTCCTTTGTCATTTATGATGGAAAAGAGTCGGAGACCATTTAAATATCCAACGATACAAGAATCATTAAAAAATGAATGGACATTCAGACCGCCATTATGCAGCTATCACATAGGAATACTATGCAACCAATAAAAATAATGTAGAAGAATATCAAATGATGTGAGAAAAGAGGATATGCTGCTAAGTGACAACAGACTAAAATGCTACTTTTCACTTTGAAAAACTGTGCACACACTGTTATTGGATGAATTGTGTCTCCCTCAAAAATCCTAAGTTCAGGTCCCAATGCCAATGTGACTGTATCTGGAGATTCAGCCTAGAGGGAGGTAATTAAGGGGCAGTGAGGTCAGAAGAATGGAGCCTTCATACAACAGGAGTGGTTCCTTATATGTAGAAACACCAGCAAGTTTGCCCTCTTGCTCTCTCTCTCTCTCTGCCATGTGAGGACATGGTAAGGAGGTGGCCATCTACAAGCCAGGAAGAGAGCCCTCACCAGAATCCAGCCACCCTGATTTTGGACTTCCAGCCTTTAGACTGTTGTTTAGGCTGCCCAGGCTAAGCCATTCTGTTCTGGCGGCCTGAACTAAGACACATGTCTGCACAGACGGCATGTCACCACGTTAACAGGGATTATCTCTGTGAGTAGGATCACTGGTGACTTTCAGCTTCTGCATTTTATTTTTCTATGCTTCTAAACTTTATTATAGGGAACAAATATTAATTTTTATAAATGCACAAAATCAGTGCCATCTTTCTGTATGTCAGTAATGGTTATTTAGGGGTATGACAGAATTAATACACAGTCAGTGAAGAAATTGGTGGTTTTAGGTTCTTTTTGCTGATCTGTACTTTCTAAAATATCTACAATAAATATATACTAATTTCACTTTTTAAAAAGTTATTTTCACACAGATTTTCCCCTTACACAATAAATCATCTCTATGGGATGCCTGAGGCCCATTTGTGTGTGTGTGTGTGTGAGAGAGAGAGAGATAGAAAGGGAGAGTGCGACCTTGAAAACTCATATCTTAGAATTCTTACATTCAACAAGCTTCAACTGACAGGTCATGTGCAGGTCAGATGCTGATCTGTATTTTTTTTTAAATTTCTTTTAATGTTTATTCATTTTTGAGAGAGAAGGAGAGATAGAGTGTGAGCACGGGAGGGGCAGAGAGAGAGAGAGGGAGACACAGAATCCGAAGCAGGCTCCAGGCTCTGAGCGGTCAGCACAAAGCCCAACGTAGGGCTTGAACTCACAAACTGTGAGATCATGACCTGAGCCGAAGTTGGATGCTCAACCAACTGAGCCATCCAGGCGCCCCTGTATTTTTTTTTCTTTACTACTGTCATAGTTTTCTATTATTGTGTAACACTATTACCACACACTTGGCAGTTTTAAACAACACACATTTACTTTCTACCATCTCCTGTGTACCAGGAGCCCTGGCATGGCTTGGCTGGGTCCTCTGTTTAGGGTCTCACCAGAGTTCAGTCAAGGTGTCCGCTGGGGCTGTGTTCTCATTAGAGGCTCGACTGGAGAAGGACCTGTTTTCAACCTCCTTCAGGCTGTTGGCAGAAATCAGTTTCCCATAGTTTAGAACCAAGATTTCAGATTCTTGCTGACTGTTGGTCAGAGGCCACCGGCAGCTGCAAGAGACACCACATGGTGTGTCCTTTGTCCTTTCCACAGATGTTCCCCAGCATGGATGCTTGCTTCCTCCGAGCCTACAAGGGACGTAGACGTTGCAGCAGCATCTCATGTACGGTAATCACATACACGTAATCATGTGTTCTTTTGTTTAGAAGCACGTCCCAAGTGGGGCACCTGGGTGGCTCAGTTGGTTGAGCAACTGACTTTGGCTCAGGTCGTGATCTCATAGTTTGTGAGTTCGAGCTCCACATCGGGCTCACTGCTGTCAGCACAGAGCCTGCTTCAGATCCTCTGTCTCCCTTTCTCTCTGCCCCTCCCCTGCTCTCTCTCGAAAATAAATAAACATTAAAAAAAAAAAAGTGAGTCACAAGTTCTGCCTAGTCTCACGCAGAGGGGATTCACAAGGGCACAACCATGGGCAGATCACAGGGCCATCCTAAGCATCCACCACAAATGCTATATTTAATTTTATCAAATTTGATCCATTTGAAAATCTGAACCAATGGAAGATTTTTTTCATACTCGGTCTGAGACAATTATTTTCACAGGGCTTTAATACCTTCCTTATCATAATTTTTGAGATCCACACTCATATTTCTATATTACTATGTAAAATTTTTAATGAAGTATAAACATATCTACAGGAAAGGGAACAAATCATAGATGTAGACAGTTTGAAGACTTTTCATAGGGACACCTGGTTGGCTCACTCAATGGAGGGTGGGACTCTTGACCTCAGGGTTGTGGGTTTGAGCCCCACGTTGGGTATAGAGATTCCTTAAAAATAAAACTCTTTATTAAAAATAAAAGATTTTTCATGAAGGGATTGTCTCCATATAACCGGCCCAACGGATCAAGAATCAGCACCTTCCTGGTTCTAGAAGCCCCCTCGTGCTTCCTGGCAGGGCTACCCTCTCCTGCTCTGCAACTTTTTCATGCTTGTCACCCCACTTATTGAGTTGTCCCAGAATAGGGATTTTTAGGCTTAGGAACAAGACCTGCTCAGCCAACCAGGACCAAAAAGAACCTCTGCTATAGACCCAGTGCTGATAGACATGATGCTTGGGCTCAAGCAGGATTGAGCTGCTGGCATTTACAGGCTGCTGGCTTCCTCCCCACCGGAGAAAGTGGAAGGAAGAAAACAACTGTGTTGGTGGGAATCAAAGGCCAAGAGAAGAAGAGCTACTGTGGGGTGCTCTTTGCTCCAGAAATGTCTCTGCTTCCAGACTCACGTGAATTACTCCCCAGGGAAGTGAAGAAACTTTGCAGATGTGATTGGGGAAACTAAGGATTCTCTGAGGCAGTGCTGTCCAACAGAAATACAGTGCAGGGCCCCTGGGTGGCTCAGTCAGTTAAGCATCCGACTTCAGCTCAGGTCATAATCTCATGGTGGTCTGTGAGTTTGAGCCCCACGTCAGGCTCTGTGCTGACAGCTCAGAGCCTGGAGCCTGCTTCGGATTCTGTGTCTCCCTCTCTCTCTGCCCCTCCCCCACTCACACTCTGTCTCTGTCTCTGAAAAAAGAATAAACATTAAAAAAAAAAAAAGAAATATAATGCAAGCCACAGTATGCAATTTTAAATTTTCTGGTAGCTGTGTAAAACAACAGAAGAGGAAATAAGCTTTAATCATTTTAATGATTAAATATTAAATAATAATTTAATTTTAGTAATCCTTTATTAAAAATATCCAAAATAATATCATGTTAACTTACATCAGTATAAAATTATACATGAGATATTTTATTTTTATTTTTTTAATGAGATATTTTAAATACAATGAGATGCTTTATTTTTTATTGTCGTATTAAGTCAAGGAAATTCAGTGCCTTATGTCTAGAGTTTCACTTGCCAGTTCAGACTAGCCACATTTCAGTGACTCAGTAGCCTATGTGCCTGGTGACTATCATATTGGTGGCCAGTAAAGTTCTAAGGATATGAGAAAATAAACAATGCTGATTTTTCAAATGCTGCAAAAGTAGGTTGCAATAATAAGCGAGAAACATGTATTCATTCATCAAACGTTTTTGTATACAGGGGCTGGAAAGAACTCAAAGCTTCTGCCCATAAGGACCTCATAACTGAGCAAGGGAGGCAGATGTGAACAGACCATTAGAACACGAAGTGGTGAATGCAGTGCCAGAGAAAAGCAGAGGGACCAAAGAGATGGACCATCCACATGGGAAGGTGACTGGACAAGAGGCACCCTAATATTACCAGCCATTACAATTGGTTAAGATGCCTGAAACTCACATCATTCAGTGGGCTCTGTGTCATGCAAACAGCCCAGTTCAAACACAAACACCTATTCACTGTAAACTCACGCAAGCCCATTTACATGCATTATTTTTGAAACCAGATTTGTCTGTGTTTTTTAGCAGAAAACAAAGCTGGAGAATGGGAGAAAGAACTAAGACCGACGGCTCAACTGTGGAACACTCAGATCCTAGAAGGCTCCCACGACACGACAGTAAAAAGGGGAAATGCATTGAAAGTGCAGATTTAGATGTCAGGAGGAGGCATGAAAGTGCCCAACTTTGCACACGGAGAAACCAGTCCAGACCAGTGTCTTTCTTTTTCCTAACATGTCCTATCCGTCTAAGTATGCATCCCTAAATGATAGACAATTGTACTTTTGAAAATCTCATTATTTAAAAAAATTTTTTTTAATGTTTATCTATTTTTGACAGAGAGAGAGAGCGAGCAAGAGAGAGAGAGAGAGAGAGCAGGGGAGGGGCAGGGCGAGAGGGAGACACAGAATCCGAAGCAGGCTCCAGGCTCTGAGCTGTCAGCACAGAGCCCAACACGGGGATCGAACTCACAAACCATGAGATCATAACCTGAGCCAAAGTCAGATGCTTAACCGACTGAGCCACCTAGGTGCCCCTGAAAATCTCATTATTAAAAGAGAACTGACATACAAAAAATGGCACATATTTACAGTGCAGTTTTTGAGGTGGATATCATTTTTGTTTCAATTTGTCAGATGAGGACAGTGAGGCCCACAGAGGGGAGGCTGGCTCTTCCAGGGTCCCACACCTGTGAGGACAGGTTTGCCTCCCAGGCTCCTGCCCTCCCTCCCTGCCCCCACTCCAACCCTCCTGTAGGAAATCAGAGGAGACACCATAATGGCCCTGGCGAGACTGGGATGTACAATTCCAGGCTGGCAGGAAGACTCAGGGTAATTGGGGGCACCCAGAAGTCTGGGGAACTTATATTTGGGCTTTGGGTTCAGCCTTCCTCTTCCTGCTCATTTTCCTTCAGCCCTCCCAGCCCTCCCCAGGCAGGTCATGGAGTGTAGACCCCAGGAACAGAGGGGAGGCACCCATGGCTGAGAAGCCCAGGAAACAACCTCTCAGGTCCCCATTCTCCCCACTAAAACGCCAATGAAAGTCTGTTACGGTTTCAGTAACAAATGAGTGTGAAAACACGTGGGAATTCCTGGTTATCCTCATTCCAAGTACGCTGGAGGAGAGAAGCAGCAGAGTGCAGCGTTTAACCATCAGCCTGTGGGTTCGAATCCCGAGTGTCCCTCTCCTGCTGATGACCCTGGGCAGGGTCATTACCTCCCTGATCTGCCCAAGTTTCTCCCTCTCTTGTGGGATCCCGCACTCCAGATGGAGTGGTTGGGAAAACCCACCGAGATGAAGCCTGAAGAGCATTTAACTTGGATGCCTGGCACACGGGAAGGATTTAGAAGGACTAGCTGCTCTCACTAATAAAGAATAACAGTACACAAGGCAGAAAGCAAGAGGAGAGACCTCGGTCACCGTAAAACCCTCAAGGATGTTCCCCACTGCCTTTGTTCTGGAGCATTCCAGCAGGTGTGGAAGGAATTCTTATGGCAGTGGTGTCCTATCAGTATGCAGGGGGCTCCTCAGCACGCTAACATGGAATCCTCAGATGAACCAGGGGCAATGAGCATGGACACTGGGGAGGGACCAAGAGGGGACAGGCACAGTTCCTCTCAGTTCCCTGCCACTCTCCTCAGTTCCCTGCCACTCTGACTTTCTCCTTCCTTCCCTTGCCCTTCCTTCTTCCTCCCTCCCAGTCATTTTTCCCTCTCGGGATTTGTTAGATTCCCTTGGCTGCCATAACAGCTGACCACAAACTTGGTGGCTTAAAACAACGGAAGTTGATCCTCTCCCAGTTCTGGAGCTAGATATGAAGTCAAGGTGTCCGCAGTGTTGGCTCCTTCTGGAGGTTCTGAGGGAGAAGTGGTGGCTTGTCTTTCTCCAAGCTTGTAGAGGCCACCAGCTGTCCTTGGCATTGCCCATGCCTTGGGCTGTGGGCACATCACTAGGACCTCCACCACTGTCTTCACGTGCACCCCCACCCCCCGTCTCTGTGTCAGAGTCCTCCTTTCATCTCTGGGGACACCAGTCATTGGATCTAGAGCTCCCCTCAAACCCAGGGTCATTTCATCTTAAAATTCTTTTTTTAATGTTCATTTCTGAGAGAGCGAGGGAGGGGCAGAGAGAGAAGGAGACAGAGGATCCAAAGCAGGCTCTGTGCTGTCAGCAGAGAGCCCCACATGGGGCTCGAACCCATGAACTGGGAGACCACGACTTGAGCCGAAGTCAGACATTTAACGGACTGAGCCACCCAGATGCTCATCTTTAGATCTTTAACTTAATAAAACATCTGCAAAGATCCTTTTTCCAAATAAAATCCTACTCTGAGGTTCTGGGTGACTATATATCTTTGGGGGCCACTATTTAGCTCACTAAACTCTTTCTCCTTTTTCTCTCCAACCCCCAATTTTGTATATCCACCCCCCTTTTCCCCTCCCCACTCCTTCCCCCCCACCACCTTGTTCCTCTCCCTTGCCTTCTTCTTTCCCCTCTCTTTTCTCTCTTCAGGGCCTTTTTAAAATAAGACTTCTCTTTGGTGCTTCCCCATCACTCAGCTTGTACTGACCATAACTTCACATAAATTGTCAGAGCGGATGCCCAGCAATAGCTAGTCTAGAATTTTTAAATTAAAATCCTTGGGAGGACAGTTTTGACTGGGTCAGCCTGGGTCAACCAGCTGTCTAATGTCCAATCAGCTGTGGGCTTAGAGGCAAGGTTAGTTATCAGGTGTTAGGTACCAGATGGCTAGTTACCAGGTGCAGGCAGGTCGATCTGGGCCCCCAAGGAGGACCCTCCTGTCAACGGGTCCACTGTACGTGTAACCAGAACTCGCTGCCCAGGGGCTGTGGGTCATGGAGCATCGAAAGAGCTTTCAGGCGCCTTTCTCTGCTGAGATTTAATAAATCCCTTCCATCTGGGCCTGTACTCAATGCCATGAGGCACAGTTTTTGTAACTTGCTTGATTGTGAGAATCATAGGTGGAAGGAGGGTGTTTTGTTAAAAACAGAGACTACAAGGCCTGCCTTCTCTAGACTCTGCATTTTAACAAACACTCACGGAGATTCTTACCCACAGAAAGTTGTGGAAAACAGAACCATAGAGCCCAGTGTCTTTCTTTCTTTTTTTTTTTTTTTAACGTTTATTCATTTTTGATAGAGAGACAGAGCGTGAGTGGGGGAGGGGCAGAGAGAGAGGGAGACACAGAATCCGAAGCAGGCTCCAGGCTCTGAGCTGTCAGCACAGAGCCTGACATGGGGCTGGAACCCACAGATTGTGAGATCATGACCTGAGCCGAAGTCGGATGCTCAACTGACCGAGCCACCCAGGCGCCCCTCTTCACTTTTTTTTTTAAATGGACTTTGTCTTTTTAGAGCAGTTTTAGTTTCACACCAAAATGAAGGAGAAGGTATAGAGATTCCCATACAACCCCTGTCCCCACACACACAGCCTCCCCAACTACCAACACACTCCACACCCCCAAGAGCAGCCCATTTGTTACAATCCATGAGCCTACACTGACACACGGTTATCACCCGGAATCCAGAGTTCACACTCAGTCTTGACCTTGTACCTTCTATGCATTTGGATAAATGTAAAAGGACGTGTAATTGTTTCTCTTTTAAACGCCCCAGTATTTCTGACAGATACAGCCGCTCAGTACATTATGAGAATTTCACGGGATGCAATGGATAGTACAGGGTACCACCTATAAAGGAATGCTGCCACAGATTCTGAGCCTAAAGCAAGATCTGGAGTTTACAGGAGCTACAGGGAGTTGGAGGTGTGTCATAGTCACCCCCAGGACACATTCAGTTACGTCTATAATGTGGCATGTTCTACAAGACAAATAACCCAGGTTTCTTTTTTTCTTTATTTATGTACTTTTTTATTTTACAAAATCTTTTTAGGGCGCCTGGGTGGCTCAGTTGATTGAGTATCTGGCTCTTGATATCAGCCCAGGACATGATCCCAGGGTCATGAGATCAAGCCCTGCATCGAGCTGAGCATGGAGCCTGCTTGAAATTCTCTCTCTCCCGCTTTGCTCATCTCTCCTGCTTGCAGACACTCTCTCTTTTACAAAAATAAATAACTTTTTTTTTTTTTAAGTAACCTCTAAGCCCAGTGTGGGGCTTGAACTCACAACCCTGTGATCAAGAGTCACATGCTCTACCATGACTGAGCCAGCCAGGGGCCTCACACCCAACTCAGGGTTTCTTTTTTCACCTAATAAATAGCATTTAAAAAGAAAGAGGAAATTGTTAAAGACTAATGCAGACTCAAGCAAATGCAGTGTGCAGATGGAGAGAGGAATTTAGTCCCTGATTTGAATGAATCAACCATGAGGCTATGTTTTTGAGATGATTGGGAGAAATTGAACAGGGACTGGGTATTAGATGATGAGAGAGAATTGCTGTTAGTTTGGGCAGATATTATAAGGGCATGTGGTCAGTATTATTGTTGAAGTCCTAAAGGGCATGTCTTTTGACATAAACACAGGGAGAGACTCTGGAGTGACTGGTTCCAGACCTTGAGCCGAGTCTGAGCTCCATCAGTAAATTGTTCATTGTTGGGCCTCAGTGTTTTCATCTGCAAAATGTGTAGGTTGGAAAGGATTTCATCAACAGTCCCCCACCTTCTACCACCCCAGCCTCGACAATTTCAATTCCAGCTTCATCTCCACCCTCTTCATGCTGACACCATCATCGGGTCGGAGAGGTCCTCTAGGATGATCTCATGGTTGACACAAGCCATGCTTCTATTTATGTGTCACAGTAACTTCATTATTTTTAGAGACAACATTATTGATTCCCATTTAGCTTGTGGGCCACTCTGAGATTCTTATCTTCCCTCATCCTAAGAGACTGCTTTTGCTCAGCCTGGATCTTGGGAATGGCACTCCCCTCTATTAAATGCCTCTCTGATTCCCATCTCTCCACTTTTCCCACTTTGTCAAGGTTATTTTAGCTAATACGCCACATTTATTATTTATTATTCAAATAGCTGTGATTGCTCTAACTCAGGATGGGTAGATCCCAGCCTGGCTCCGGTGGCCACAGACTCACAATAACAAAAATGCCTTCTAGGGGTGCCTGGGTGGCTCAGTCGGTTAAGCACCTGACTCTTGATTTCAGCTCAGGTCATGATCTCACGGTTTGAGGTTTCGAGCCCCGGGTCAGGCCCTACGCTGGCAGTGCAGAGCCTGCTTGGGATTCTCTCTCTCCCTCTCTCTCTCTCTGCTCCTCCCTCACTTGCACTCTCTCTCTCTCTCTCTCTCTCTCAAAAATGAACGAATAAACTTAAAATAATAATAATGAAAGTGCTTCCCATTCCAGAGAGCGGCTCACTCTTTCAAAGCGCATTTTCATGGAAGATGGTCTCCTTTTATATTCAGTCGCTCCGGAGTGACATAGGCATTCTTAGTCCCATTTCACAGATTTAGTAATTGAGGTTCTGGGGAAGTGACGGGACAACTCAAGAGAGAGGAGCTTGGGTTCCAAGTCTGGGTTCTGTCGTTCATCACCTTCGTGACCTTGGGCAGGGCCGAGTCCCCATCCGTCTATGGTGGAATTGACTACACATGGGGACATGTTCAGGCTAACCCTGGCTGATACCTGCCAAGCCTGTGCTATTATCACCTGTGACCCCTTTCGCTCTAAAATGTGTTCCAGCTTCATAGATAAATTATGCAGGTCCTCACCTAAAACCCTGGAAGGTGAGGAGCATGGAGCAAACCAGGGGTTTTCAATCCTGGCGGCTCCACAGAATCACTGGGAGAAAATGAAGTTGGGATGCTCAAAGAAATCAAAGAAATCAGAGTATATGCCCGGGTGGGGCCTGAAATTGTATTTGGTTGGAGCCCCCCGGGGGGTCTAAGGTGCAGCTGCAGTCACAAGCCCCGGCCCCGCAGCAGCAGCAGCAGCACCCGGGAGGCCCGGCGACGGTGAGGCTCAAATCCATTGCGGAGCCCTTGAACCCCAGCCCGCGGTGGCACGCATGCCCTGGGCACTGACGCGCATGCTCCAAGCCGGAGCCCCGCGGCTGTGTGGGCACTTGGAGATCCCCGCATCTAAACGCCTTGGCCGGTAGCCACGGGGGGCAGGGGGGCAACGGCTCCCAGTTCCGTGCTCCTCAGCGGGTCCCTGTAGTACCCGGCCTGCGTAATGGAGAGGGACAGCCCACGAGGCAGGCTGGAAGGGGACCTACACGTGATGAAGGGATAATGCGGCCAACTCCCTCTGCCGAATGCATGTAACAGCAAGAACTGGTCAACTGACTTGACCACCTCCAGTAGCTTAGGACGTAAACAAACACGGACACGTCAGTTCTTGACATTCACATGATTGAGTCCCAGCTTCCTCCTGTCCGATCAGCAGCATGCCTATCGCCTCACTCTCTCCTTTGCCCTATCTGTGCCTCCTGTTTTCTAGAACCCCAGGCCCTTAGCACTCCAGAGGCATCAATGGACTGCATCTTTTGGCGGGGGCCCACACCCACCTCCCTGATTCTTGACACGGAACATTACAGTGTCTGCGGAGTCACTCCTGGCCAGAGCGCCCCACGCGGAGCTCCCTGTTTATAAAGCCCAACCTTAAACTCTTAAAGTGGCTGACACTCCCTCTTGTCCCAAGGTGATTTCCTTTTGGGGTGGGGGGTCCTTGGGATCTTTCTCGGTAGCTGCCCTCAGGTGGCGCCACTGCCATCAACATAGAGCTTGCTACTGCTGAGCCTCCAAAGTGTTCTCCTGTGACATGTTGGCCCAGGAGACTCCATGGCTGTCATGCAAATGTGCCCACCGGCTCCCTGCAGCTGTGTGTTCAGAGAAGTACAGAGGTGGAAGGGCCCATTACCAGCCTGGCTGTGGCCTCTGGCAGGGGCATGGGGCCCACACCTCACATTCCTCAGAGGAGCCCTGCCGTCTCCTTTGAGACACCCACAGTTCTGTCTGCTCTAAAACTATGCAGGCCTTATTCGAGGCCAGGCACCGTGCTGGTCAAGCCGCAAGCTTTATCTCTCTGACCAAAGCCCTCCACTGGCTGCCCGTTTTACTCGGAGGAAAACCCAAGGCCCGGGCTCCCCAAGCAATCTCCTTGCTCCTTTTCTCTGCCTGCTTCTCCTGGCCCCGAACTCCCCTCCAGACACATGCACTTCTCAGCTTCTTTTTTTAAATTTTCTTTTTAATGTGTATTTACTTTTGAGAATGAGATAGAGAGACAGAGCGTGAGTGGGGGAGGGGGCAGAGAGAGGGGGGGGGAGACACAGAATCCGAAGCAGGCTCCAGGCTCTGAGCTGTTAGCACACAGCCTGATGTGGGGCTTGAACTCATGAACTGTGAGATCATGACCTGAGCCAAAGTTGGACATTTAAATGACTGAGCCACCCAGGCGCCCCCATTTCTCTGCCTCTCCAACACACCAGGCACACTCCTGTCTCAGGGCTTTTGCCCCTGCTGTCCCCGACCTTCACCTGTTCTTTTCTTACATCCCACAAATGTGTCACCTCTTAAAGACTTGCTTCAAATATCATTTCAATAAGACTTACCCTAACAATAGTCTATTTAAAACTGCAACCAGGACCCACACTGCCAGCCCCCTCTCCACCCTCCCGATCCTCCTTCTCCAGATTTATTTTTTGCAATGGTATTTAACTTTCAATCACGCTACATAATTTTCTTCTTCTACTCATTCTGTATTGTCCGTCTCCTTCCGGAAGAATGTAAGCTTCATAGGACCAAGACAAACCCCCCCTGCATTTGCTCACTGGTAAGTCCCCAGTGCTGAGAACACTGCCTGGCACGCAGGAGGCCCTCAGTGAGTATTCATGGGATGGATGAATTTTCAAAGCCCCTGGAAGTAGGTAGAACTGTAGTGCCCATTTTACAGACAGGAAAACTGAAACTCAGAGAAGTCAAGGGACTCGCTGGAGGTCCTGGAGGACCCAGTTACTAGCACCAGGTCACACACACTTCAGAGCCAGTCACTGGGCTGGTTTTAAGGATCTCAGTGCAAGTGACATGTGGATACTTTAGATAGAGTCCAGGGAGCAATGAAATTAAAATTTGCTTTGTGTTTAGGGGTGGAGGGGGAAGATGCTGGAAGAGAGGTTATAAGGATGAAGGAAGGTTCTGGTGACCTAAGAGCTGGGGTACGCTTTATAATTCTGCCCTTAAAAACAGATTCGGGTTAGGTACCCTAAGCTGCTAGACAAAAAGAAGACGAGACTGAGTCTAACCCCCGGAAGCTTCCAAGTAGTAGCCTATGGTTGGAGGGAGAGTGGGTCAGGTGAGGTCAGCGGCCAGGAACAATACCAAGACCTGCTGTGACAAACCACCTTCACACATGGGGCTTTCTAACAACAAGCCTTTGTTGCTACTCCCTGGTCTGTTTGTCGAACTAGGCAGGCCCAGGGATCTGGGCCAAGATCTGCGGATGTCCCCTGGGCTCACGGCGGCCCTGCAGTCTGCGGGGCTGCCTGGGGCCGAGCCTGCGGCGGTCTCATGTGTCTGGCGGCCCGTGGGCTGGGCGACGGGTGGTGGAGGGGCTCCGGAGCTGCGTCCCCCCTCCTCTGGGAGGCCGGCTTGGGCTGGCTCACACAGCAGCACGGCCCTTCCAAGAGACGAACGGAAGCATTCGAGGCTGCCCGAACCAAAGCAAAACAGCCCCATTCCATCGCTGCATGCTATTCATCAGGCGGCGACACAGGCTCAGGGGGTGGGAAAATGGGTCCTCCAGAGGACATGCGGCAAGGAAAGGAAGGGACGCTGTGACCACTTCTGAAAAACAATCTCCTACAAGTTTGCTTAGGGTAACTGAAATGCACTCTATAAAGCAATAGGGACAAGCAACAGATAAATAATGAGGGTGAGGGAGAGGGGGTGGACGGAAGGAAGACATTCTGTGCCAGGAAACTAGTTTATTCATTCCTTTGACAGATATTCAGGGAGCATGTGCTGCAGGCCAGGCGCCGTGCTGGCCCTGGGAATGCAGCAGGAGACAGACCTGGGATCAGGCCCTCTCGGGATTGCTGCTGGAGCAGGAGACAGATGCAGACACCCCTCCTGCAATACCCTGTGGGGGACACTGTGTCAGGAGAACTGTGGGCAAGTGTGGAAATCCCAGAGGAACACCTGGCCAGTCTGGAGTGGGAGAAGGGACCAGGGATGGCCTCCAGGAAGAAACTCTGAAGCAAGATTCGGGGCATTAACCATGCCAGAGAGGGGAGGGGAAGAGAGAAGGGCATTCGAGGCAAGGGAACAGGATGTGCAGAATCCCAGAGGCCAGAGGTGGGTGTGCCTTGTTGAGCGTGGCTAGAGTCAAGGAAGACCGTAGTTGAGAGAGGCCGATGGAGACGTGCAAGAGAGGCTAAGGAGTCGAGATCGCACATGTAAAGATTTGTAACTGGGAGGTTACAAGATCAGGCTGGCATGTTAGAAAGACCACTTACCTGTTAGTATAGAAGACGGACTTCTGGTTTTGGCTAAGGGGGGTGGGTGGAAGAGCGGGGTGAGGTGAGATTCAGGAAGGCCAGTTAGACCCTTTGAGCAACACACGCATGAAATGGCAGATGGATGGATTAGAGAGAGAGATTTCAAAGAAAACAAGTTCGTGGATGGATAACCGTGACAAGGAGACAGAACATTCTAGAATGCTGTCTGGGATTTCTGGCTTCAGCCAGAGAGATAGATGGTGGTACTATTTAACAAGACAGAGAAACCTAGCTAAAGGAAGTCCCCTTTAATTGAGCACAAAATTTGATTCTAAGCCTCCCAGAAGCAAAGGCAAAGAGAAACCAAGATAAATAGCCTCATTTCGATGTTTCCTACCAGGGAGCACAGCTGTGCATTGTGGAAACCAAACTTCCTCATAAGGTGTACAAGGGGCATCTACCAAAGGGATCTCCACGGAAAGTGCCACAAGCCAAATACAGACAAGGTCCATAGAGAAGATGCAGCAATAGTCTTTGCAGGCCTGTTCTGTGTATATACAGACCCTGATATGAGCCCAGAGCCAGTGACTCACAGCCAAGTAGAGTGACTTGTGGGAAGACATTGTAATGGCCTCTGGGTATCTCGCTTGCCAATGATTTGTGAGTTCCTGGCATTTAGAAAAGTGAGAGATTGGATACAAACAGAAGGAACTTGCAAATACATCTTATTTCATAAGCTGAACTTGAGAGTCCATGGCCTTAATGTATAAATTAATGCCCCAGGATCTTTTTTTTTTTTTTGAGAAAGAGAGAGAGAGAAAACAGGGGAGAAGGCAGAGAGAGAGAGAGAGAGAGAGAGAGAGAGAGAGAGAGAAAGAGAATCCCAAGCAGGCTCCACGCTCAGCACAGAGCCCAATGTAGGGCTCCATCTCATGACACTGAGGTCATGACCTGAGCCGAAATCAAGAGTCAGACCCTCAACTGACTGAGCCGCCAGGGCACCCCTAAAGGGAGTAACAGGGAAGCCCCAATTCCAGCAAATACCATTAATGACACAATCAAATAACTTAGAGCTCTGTTTTTAAATGTTGAAGAAATTAGAACAAACCAACGGTATTTTTCGCCTTGATACTAAAGTAATTCAGCCTTACTATAGAAAATTAAAAAAAAAAACAATTAAGATCACTTCTGTCCACAGCAAAGATGACAGACCACTGTTGATATCGTGGTGTATCGGTCTTCGCGGGTGATTTTCTAGGGCTAACTATAAGGAAATATTTTTCTCCTTAAAAAGTTGGGATAAGGTGAGGCTGCATCAACTGTTTTACATCCTGCTTCTTCCACTCATGTTTGCCAGTGACAAACAGAAGCCTTTGTTTTAAGGAAACCTAGTGTTCCAGTGACCTCTCTTAATGTGTCCAAATTTGTATGTGTTTTGTCGCTTGTATGGACTTTAGTGTACTTGCTCTGCTCTGTCCTCACTGGCTTCCTGAAAACCAGAAGAAAGGTTACTGAACTTGACTTTTTCTTGCCAAGGACTTAATTGTGTCATTTATAATAGAGATCTTGGGGCCTGGCATTTGAGCAGAGAGAGAAAGAAATATGCTAATGAGTTGGGCTTCACAGAGAGCGCAAGACTAATTAGCCACCCCAGGGCCACTCCTGACCAGGTTGTGGCCTTGCCGCCTCCTCTCCTGGAGAATATTCTCCTCTGATAACTGTTCCACTGGGATGCAACCCCCTTCCTCCCTGTCTCTTCTATCATGGCACGTGGCAAAATGGCCACAATGCTCTACTGCTGTTCCCATCAAGAGATGAAGTCCATTTCCTTACCTCTTGAATCAGGGCTTGTGATCTGCTTGGCTCAATGGAAGGGACAGATGGGACAATGTGTCAGTTCTGAGCCTATGACTTAAGAGGCCTTGCAACCGTTACTCTCGGTGCTTCCTTTTTCCAACATGTGAACCAGCCTGGGCAACCTAACTAGTGATGAGCGCCTCAAGGAGAGAGGCCCCAGGCATCCCAGCCAAGACCATTATAAACGAGCGTCCCCAGCGGACCATGGCTGAGCCCCGATGTAACCACCCACATCCAGCCCAGACCAGAGGAACAAGAATTTGTGACTTATAAAATTGAGAGCTAAATACGTAGTTGTTTTGAGTTGGTAAGCTTTGGGGTGGTTTGTTACACAGAAAAAGCTGACTGATAATGGTTGCTGAGCATATTTAGAATAGATGTAAGTGTATCGTTGTGCATAAGAATCTGAGACATCAAATGTTATGCCAATGAGACTAGAGAAACTCCACAAAGGCAGGTGCCACATCTGTTTGCTTTGTTTTCTAAAATATTTATGTATTTATTTATTTATGTAGAGACACCACAGGTGGGGGGGTGCAGAGAGAGAGGGAGAGAGATAATCCCAAGCAGTCTCTGAGCTGTCCGTGCAGAGCCCAATACAGGGCTCGAACCCACGAACAAACCATGAGATCATGACCTGAACCAAAACCAAGAGTCGGACGCTTAACCGAGGCGCCCCAGGCACCCCGCCACATCTGTTTTGATTGCTGTGGTAGTTTCATGTCTAGCATAGTGCTGGGCACACAGTAGGTGGTGCCTACATGATAATAATCGTGTTTATTGAATGCGAACTATGTACCCATCACTATGCAGCATGCTTTCCTGTTGGTTATATTATCTTGTGATAGAAAATGTCCTTCCAACTGAAAAAAAAAAAAAAGACATCTACATCCTAATCTCCAGAAGCTGTGTTTATGTAACCATATATGGCAGAAGAGACCTGGAAAATGTGACTGAGTGAAGACTCTTGAGATGGAAGGATTATCCTGTATCATCTGGCTGAGTCCAGTGTCCTCACAAGGGCCTGACATAGGGAGGAAAGAGGGTCAAGGTCAGAGAAAGGAGATGTGACTCTGGAGTCAGAGTGGAGTGAAACACTCTGGGGATGGAGGAGGAGCCACAAGCCCAGGAACAAAGGCAGCCTCCAGAAGGTAGAAGAGGCCAGGAATGTATTCTCCCCTAGAGCTGCCAGACGGAGGCGCCCGTGCAGATATCCTGATCTCAGACTTCATGCCTCCAGACCTCTGAGACAATAAATGTGCGTATTTGTTTTGAGTCACTCAGTTTGTGTTTGTTTGTTACAGCAGCACTCGGAAACTCATACAGATTTAATCCTCACCATCTTACTTTTTGAAGTAAGCTCTATGGTCATCATTGCCACTTATGACATAAGAGGGACTTGAGGCTTGGACAGTTTAAGTGGTTTGCCCAGCTGTGAAGCTGTAAGAACTGGATCATACCTGGTCTCCCAAAAATTACTGCAGAGCCTCCCAGTGGGTCAGAGAAAGAGCACTGAATATGGAATCCGGGTGGGAAGCACCTCTATAAAAATAAGGATGAGGAACTGGACCAGATACTTCAAACCACCACTTCCTATTCTGATTTTCTAGGATTCTAAAACATGGAGTTGGCATATTTCAGGGTCAGATTCACAACTCAGGCAAGGACCAGGCAGGACTCAGGGGCTCAATCATCTCTGGAGAAAGAGTTGGAAGAAAGTTCTGGAAATACAGTATGGACCATATCAAACTAGGAGTTTTGACAAATACAGGATTGTCACAGTGCTAGTAGATCATGCTACAGCCCCTGAAATCCACAGAGCGAGCCCTGGGGTGGACTCCACCCGGCTCTGTTGTGTGGCAGCTCACGGCTTGCATGGAATGGACCCAGACCCAGCCCCAGGATGGGCTGGGACTGGCCCAACCCTTCAGTGTCATCTCATCTCCTCTGCCACGGTGATTGACTCAAGGACTGAGGAGAGTGATAACTGGGACTTTGGTTCAGTGAGTGGAGAAAGAAAGGCTATGTGTTTTGCACTCGTTCTTGAGAGCCATTGGCTACAGTGAGGAAGCCTGTCTGAGCACAAAGCCAGCACCAGAGAAGGACAGAACTGAGGCAGTTACATAGAAATGGAGGCAGATCTGTGCTCACATTCTACCTGAAGTCTAACCTATCTCTGGCCTTTGAAGTTACAAAACCCAATAGACTCCCTCTATGGTCCTAACATAGTTTTGGTGTTTTGGTTTTCATTTTTGTGTGTTTTAAAGCAAAACGATCCTAACAGACACCCATCAATCACTTCTAAGATACCTACATAAAAAAGCACCCACGGCCATCTTTCCTACCATTTGGCCCCCTGGCAGAATCATTTGGATCTTGGTCACCTCTTTCCTCATACCTCTCACCTTCCCTATCATCAACCCCAGCTCCGTGTGTCCTTAAAACCTGGTCTGAGCCTGGTCAGCTCATTTTGGAGACAATTTTCCTGATTTATACCAGCACGTATTTCTTTGCTCTCTACCAGCACGTATTTCTTTGCTCTCTGTTCCACCACTGATTTTTGTCTTGCAATTCTTCATCCTGAATCCCAGCAGGCCTAACATGCCGATCTTAGCTCAGCCTGAAGCCATTACCTACAGCCCACATATTGGTGGTCAGAACCTCTGGGCCCAACCCACCCCTCAAAGGGGGAAGGGGAAGGCCCGACATTCCCCCTATTTGAAACTTCGGAGTGATGAAATGGCCCCAGCAGAGAGGACACTGCTCAACTGTCCAAACTTGGGTGAAGCATCAAGCAGGCTAGAGACGTGAAGTGAGGGGTTCCCCACAGGCAGAGACTAGGCTGACAGATTTGGGAGGCGGTCTTATCTGGGGCGTGACCTAGGGATGGAAGAATAAACACATCTGTTTTCTACTCCCAGCTCTCCCACCGGCTGGTGAGATCGCAGCCAGTTGGCTTACCTTCAACCGAGCCTCATTTTCCTCATCTATAAAATGGGTTTAAACTAGACTAGGGATTTTAAAACCTGGAACTCATGTTCAGGGGGCCAAAGTTCTCTTTAGAGGATTTCTGTTGTTTCCATTATATTATCAAAGAAGTATGTAACACCAATTTTAAGAACTACTGGCCTAGAGGGTCTTAATCGGCCACTGGCAGTCTGTGATCCGAGATGAGGGACTACAGTGGCGTCCCTCTAAGGGGCACAGCCAGATGCAAGTGCATACAGTGCCAGTCAGGGAAGTCAATATCGTCCCAAGGTGTTATGGACACAGGGAACCGGAGTTGATTATAAGGAAGGTGAGTTTTTTCAATTGTATAAAAAGTTTACGGTTGTATTTCAGATTGCATATACCACCGTGTAGAGGAATCCTTAGGCACGCTGCCATTGAGAACCACTGAGCTAGACTTGAGGTAGAGACAGGTGTTTGAGCGCTCAAACTACTCTCCTTTAAAAGAATTATTACGTAGATCCTGCCCCCCCGACCCCGCAAAGCAAAATTTACCCTGTAAAATAAGGTTTGCATCATTCCTGGGGTATGCAAAGTGCTGGGGGAGTGGAGGACAAGCCCCAACACTGATGTGGGGAGGCAGAGAAAGACTCTAGAGCAAGGGATACAAGGGCGTGGAAGGGCATCCCGGGCAGAGGGGAGTGTGATGAGAGCCATGCAGGCACGGATGTTTGGGTGCTGGGGAAACACGGGGAAACATTTGGTGGGTAAATAAGCAAAATGCTGGAAGATGTGAGTCGGGAGAGGGGTGGGGCCGAAGGTTCCAGGTTTTGTGAGCTTGGTTAAGGGCTTAAGAGCCCCTGCAGGGAGGCAGGGCAAAGGATATGTACACACAGGTGGGATGTCAAACAAAACAACTCTGGGTAAACACAGCTCTGGGCTTCCTGCAAGGACCTCAGCCTTGCCGGGGCTCAGACGGCTTGGGGACCCCCTGCCTGCAGAGTCGGGCTGGCTCTGACCGGAGGATGGGCAGGGAAAAAATAACGTCCTCTTCTTGGGGAAGTTAAGCTCACTAATCCAGGGCTGGCTGACTAGGTGACCAGTGTAGCCCTGTGAGAGATCAGCGGAAACTGGCTTTTTACTCATATAATAGTGCTCTATTTGCTGTACCACAAATAACCCCAAGATGCAGAGCATTCAAACAACACACACGTGCTATCTCAGTCTCTGTGGGTCAGAACCTGAGAGCTGCTGAGCTGAGAGCTTCCGGTTCAGGGTCTCTCGTAAGGTTGTGCCCAAGATGTGAGCTGGGGCTGCTGTCATCTGAAGGCTTGACCGGGGCCTCCTCATGGCTGACTCACATGGCTGTCGGCAGCAGGCCTCAGTTTCTCTTCACGTTGGCCTCTCTGTAGGGCTGCTTGAGTGTCCTCAAGACCTGGCAGCTGGCTTCCTTCAAAGAAGCGAGCCGAGACAGCAAGGAGGAGGCCACCTGTCACTATGCCCTAACCTTGAATGTCACATAATGTCACATCCTGCACGTTTTATTCATTATAAATTTTTTAATGTTTATTTATTTTTGAAAGAGAGAGAGAGAGAAAGACAAAGCATGAGCATGGGAGGGGCAGAGAGAGAGAGAAAGAGAGAGAGAGAGAGAGAGAGATGGAGACACAGAATTTGAAGCTGGGCTGTCAGCAGAGCCCGACAAGGTGCTCGAACTCACAGACCACGAGATTATGACCTGAGCCGAAGTCAGACACTTAACCAACTGAGCCACCCAGGCGCCCCACATTTTATTCTTTATAAATAAGTCTCTAAGCCCGGCCCACGCTTAGAGCGGATGGGAATCAGACTCCCTCTTTCCAAGGGAGGAATATTAAAGAATATTGGACATATTTTAAAACCACCATAACCCATTGGAGATTTTAAGAATGTTCCTAGTTGTTCCATGTAGAAACAGTATCTCTAGAATAATGGTTCTCAGGTTTTGATGTGCATACACATCATGTGGGGGTGCGTGTTAGGAGTAAAGACTCCTGTATCTACCTCCAAGATAGTGCATATTAGGAGCTCTGGAGTCAGGCCCAGAATTGGCATTATAGGATAAGCCCCCCAGGGCATTCTAACGCAGGATATTGGGGTCCAGGAATCTGTATGTGACAAGCCCCCACAGTTATTCTGATGCTGGCGAGCCGTAAAATTCCTGCCATTGGAATGGCAGGATCACAAATTCCGATACACATGGGAATAACCACGTGGATAGTGTGGTCAAGGGCTAGAGCAGGAACGGAAGTGCACTTGGGCACAGCTCCCCAGATGTAGGGCCGTGACAGGCAGAGCATGGCAATCACAGCTCATTCATCACTTTCTTGGATGGAGTCCTAGGGAGCCTGGCGTCCCAGCACTGCAGACAGCCTCCTCCCGGCCTTCAGAGACTAGAAGCCTATTTGCCATACTTGATCTACCACCACAGGTCCAGGAATCTGCTTAGTTCAGACGCATAACACTGATTTGGAAAATCTTGGCAAGGAAGAGCTTTCTCCAGCACGCAGGGAGAAAGAGCTGAGCAGAGCTATTATCTGTTCCTTAACTGAATGGGTATGATGGGGACGGGAGGGGGGATAGGACCCCGGGGACGGGAGGGCCACTTGACCGGCACTCAGCTCTGGGAACCCGTGGTCTGAATCAAACGTTGGAACGCTTGAGTCAGGGGCTCGGCACAGAGGCACAGGCTTCCGCCTTGGGGGGGGAGGTTTATGAGGTGGCCCCCGGGGGGTGGCCCTTTGTTCAGCTTTCAGGAAACTTGCCAGGAGCCCCTCTGCATTTCCAGCCATTGTCTGGGCCCCTCTTGCCCCCTTTATATGGGATGGTTTATGTCTGCTCCTTAGTCCAGGGAGGAAGCCTACACAAGAGCTGGGGCCTTTCTGTTTTGAGCTAGGACACTATTGTCTCTCTATTTCCCAGAAGGAGCCATGACCCAGGTGGCTAGAAAACTGCAGCTCCGGGGCTCAGCACGGAACAGGGCAAAGAACACGAGGGGCAGGTGAGGGTAAGGCAGCCCTGTCATTAACAACTGCAACAGAGCCCCGTCCCCCCCTCCTCCCCCACCAGCCTCCTGCAAGTTCACCTCCACGGCTGGCTCAGTGTCTGACCAGCCCGGGTGGGTGTGGCCTTCCCTGCAGGGTCCCTCGCCCTCAGATGCATTTCCCCACGGCTTTCTGGGAGGGGGGCTGGGGGGGGCTGGGTTTTCACCCCAGCTTCAGATCAGAGAAACTGTTAGAGGCCTGGCCTCACATGGCATCGGCTTGAGCCCCTGGAAAACAACCCCCCAAACCTTCTTCCCATCTTCTGCTCCAACTGAACTGTTTCGAAGGCACTTGTAACTATATAAAACCCGTCCTCCCCACAACACACACTTAATCATGTTCCTTGTTTAAAAAAAAATTAGAGGCGTGCCTGGGTGGCTCAGTCAGTTGACCATCCGACTTCAGCTCAGGTCATGATCTTGCCGTCCATGAGTTCAAGCCCCGCATCGGGCTTTGTGCTGACAGCTCAGAGCCTGGAGCCTGCTTCGGATTCTGTGTCTTCCTCTCTCTCTGTCCCTTACCTGCTCATGCTCTGTCTCTCTCTGTCTCTCAAAAATGAATAAGTGTTAAAAAAAATTTTTTTTAATTAGAAAATCAAGATATGGGGAAAAATGTATCTTACACCCAAAGATAACGAATGATTGCTATTCTGAAATATTCCTACCAGACTTTCTTTCTCTCTGCATGTGTACGTGTGTGTATGAAACTACTGACATTTAGGGTTTGTTTCTTAAGGCTTTTTTATTTTTGAGAGAAAGCACAAGCTAGGAAGGGGCAGGGGCGGGGGGTGGACAGAGGATCTGAAGCAGGCTCTCCCCTGACAGCAGTGGTGTGGGGCTCAAACTCATGAACCGTGAGATCATGACCTGAGCCAAAGTCAGACGCTCAACTGATGCACCCAGGGGCCCCAAACTACTGACATTTTGGTGGCATGATTCTTTGTGGTGAGGCCTGTCCTGTGCATTATAGGATGGTGAGCAGCACCCAGGCCTCCACTACATTTGTGAGAGCCCAACATACCTCCAGATGTCGCCAGACGTCCCGCAAGGGGCAAAATCACCCTCAGTTTAAAATCACTGTTTACACACACACACACACACATACACAGAGTGCAGTCATATTGCAAACACTGTCTCTTCTTTTCTCCTCCTCCTGCTCCTCTTTCTTCCTCCTCCTCTTCTTCTTCTCCTCCTCCTCCTCCTCCTTTCTTTTTTAACTGACTACGCCATGAACCCCTTCCACATCAACTATTAGAAATCCACAGTGTTATCTGCAGTGACAACAGAGCTGCTCACCAGCTGGCCCACATGTGACATAATTTGGACCATCAGCCTCCCACTATTGGCCCTTGTATACAAAACTGAAGTGATTCTGCACATCCTGAGTTAAGCTTTCTAATTTTTTTAATTTTGAAAAATTTTATTTTATTTTTGAGTAAACTCTGCACCCAATGTGGGGCTTGAACCTGAGGTCAAGAGTCACATCTTTTAACAATTGAGCCAGCCAGGCACCTCTATAAGCTGCTTTAAAAAAGTTTTTTTTTTTTTTTAGTTTATTTATTTATTTTTGTGAGAGTAAAAGCACGTGAGGGAGGGAGGGGCAGAGAGAGAGGGAGAGAGAGAATCCCAAGCAGGCCCTGCACTGAGTGCACAGAGCCTCACGCGGGGCTCGAACCCACAAACTGTGAGACCATGACCTCAGCCGAAATCAAGAATCATGTGCTTCACTGAAAAAGCCGCCCAGGTGACCCCCACACGCCGCTTGTTAAATTGTCAGACGTCATGAATGTCTCCCCACATCACAGCCGTGAGGGTTGACCAGATGGTTCCACCACTCTGAGCCACCATTTCCTCACGTGTAGGCTGCGCATGTGCTGTGAGAATGACTTCCAGAGTGGGTACTTGTGCAGCCCCCACAGAACGCCCTCAACCCAGGGCCACGACTGTAGCGACAGTCCTTGTTAGGTGTGCGGTGTCCCGGTTTTTCGGTGACTTCTAGCGCCCACCCTTCACTCAGAGACGCCACAGAGTTTCTAGTTTGCCCCTGCTGATGGACTTTCAGGTGGCTTCCTAACTTGCAGGATCATCAACAACCCTGCCATGAATAATACAACCACAGACAGTGTCCCCTGAGGCCGCGGGAAACCAGTGAAAGACAATGCGCTCACCCGCCTGTCCTCACCGGGCCTGTGGGACAAAAGACACATCGCTTTCTTCACGGCCTCGTTGTAGAAACTTTTCTAAATGTGAGGCCCCACCGACCCTGCCCCTTCAGGCCCTGCCAAGCATTAGCCTGTCTGCTCCCTTAGCCTGCTAACTGCAGGCTCCCAGGCCAAAACTGGAATTTTTTTTCCTGCTTTTATGTCAAGCTTTAAGCCTCTTCTTCCTGCCTGGAGATCACCCCAGGCTTGTATTTAAACACCTGTGAGATTCCTATGCTTTTCTATTTGTCTTTAAGTTGTGGATGCGCAATATTTTGATGTATGCAGTATGTGTGCATGTGTGCATGTGTGTGCATGTGAAAACATATTTGCACAGTTTAAAGAGCAATAGTAAAAGGAGTACTCCTATATCTGCCACTCAGGCCAAGCAACAGTACACGTGACACCCATTAACACCCACACACTCAGGTCCCTCCCGCAGGGAGCTTTCCTGAGGGGCATGGTCCACTGGGAACCCTGGAGTCAGCGAACCAAATTCCACCCCAAATTCCATTCTGCCCCTGCCTGCCCTTTGAGGTTCTGACGCCTTGGGCATATTACTTAACTCTGAGAGCTTGGATTTCTCATCCTTGAAGTGGAAGATTGTTATGCAGATTAAATGAGATGCTTCTTTTGATAAACCCCAAGTCTGGTGTCTGGCACCAAAGCACAGAAGCTGTTGTTTTGGTTATGGTGAGAGTTTCTGAACGGGGAATTCAGAAACGTGCACCCCCTCCCCCTCCCCTACCACCTCGCTCTGCCAGTCCTTAGCCCGGTGATTCCAGGTAGGGCAAGTCCTGGGCTGCAGCCTCCTGAGCGGGGGGGGGGGGGGGGGGGGGTGGTAAAGAGGGCAGACTCACTAGAAACTCAAGCTTGCTTTTTTTACAGCTCCAGCCCTTGGTAATTCTACGAGTTGTTAAGCTAAGGAGAACAGGCTGCGATGAAGCAAGAACCTAATACAAGGACTCAGCAAACAGTGCCCTTAGCTGGACCCTAGAGAACGATAAAGTGGCCCAAGGTGAGTCATATGGCCAGAGGGTAATTATCTGGTTAATAATGACACTATTCGAAGCACTGATGCTGGGACCCTGTGGCAAAAGCTGCACACCACGCCATTTAGGTCCCTGTGAGGACAACACTATATATCACCATGTGATAGATTCTGTTCTTTGATGCCCATTTTACAGATGTGGAAACTGAAGCTCAGAAAGGCTGTGTGGATCGTGCCCATTCATACAGCCCATGACTTTCTGATTGGCAAGGTTGTGCTCTAACCAGTACCTCTCAGTGTTTACTGTGCTCTGAAATCACATAGCGATCTTGTTAAAAGGCAGACTGTTATTTTGCAAGCCTGGGGTGGGGCTCCAGGCTCTGCATTTCTAACGCATTCCCAGCAGATTTCAAGCTAGTGGTCTTCTCAGTCACTCACATGCTGCCCCTCTCCCCCAGAGCCAGGCCCCAGAGGAAGGCGTGGGGCCTTCAGACTCCCTGGTTTCTATGAGCATAAACTTCATTTTCTGGAATCTGCCTGCCCGTGGTTACCTGCAAAGACCAGGTGAAGAATGGATGAGAGTGTGGTGCTACACACTCGAATGGTGAAAAGTCAAAGCAGAGCAAAACCATGATGAACTGAAGGGCAGGGCCTCGTCCGCCAGTCCCCACCATCCAGACACAGAGCACGTCCTCAGAGCTGGCCTGGGACTGGAAACTAATTCCCAGGACACAGGCTACTGCAGAGGTCTGCTCAAAATGAGCTCTGCTTCTATTTCCAGACTGTTCCGGGGCCCACCTGCCCCGGCACGATGATCTGGGCACCCACTTTCTGTCAAGGTGAGACTGGGATACAATAATCTTTTTGAACTTTAAATATGTATTGTTGTAAACATTTACTGTTTAAAATATTACTTAAAAATGTTTTGGGGCACCTGGGTGGCTCAGTCGGTTAAGCGTCTGACTTCAGCCCAGGTGGTGATCTCCTAGTTGGTGGGATCGAGCTCCACGTCGGGCTCTGTGCTGACAGCTAGGAGCCTGGAGCCTGTTTCAGATTCTGTGTCTCCCTCTCTCTCTCTGCCCCTCCCCGACTTGTGGTCTGTCTCTCTCTCTTTGTCTCAAAAATAAATAAAATTTAAAAACATTATTTTAATGTTTGAAAATATATATGATCTGTTCCCACACCCTCGATCCCTACCCTCCTCAGGGCATTACACAGTGTCAGGACATTTGGGATAACCAGCAGACTGACTGTTGGGCTTCGCCTTTCCTTTGGGGCTCGATTCTCTCCCCCCTCCCAGAGTATAAGAACCTTGAGGGCAAGGCAGAGGCCTTGCTTCTCCGAGTCCACCTTAGAGCGCCAGCGGTGTCCTGCTAGGTGCTCAAGAAACACATGACTGTGGTTAACATGACCATTACATACGTGCGAATCCTCGAGCGAATGACTGTGCATGTGATCTTCTAGCGGCATTCCTGTCTCCTTCTCCTCCACCCCCTCCTGTCTGCTTGCACCCCTGTCGTCTGCAGCCTTGAGGACTTCTGAGGGCTGTTGGGTTTCTTAGTGCTGGAGTTCAGATGGCGAGCATGCCTCTCCTTTCCTGGGTTGGGACTCTCTCTTCCTGCCATGGTTGCGGTTGTAGTGTCTCTGCTATCATAACCTTGGCTCTCATTCACACGTTAGCGATCAACTTGTCCGCTCTCTGGCTCCTCTGGGCTCAGTTGCTCACCTTTCCTGAGATCAGCTGGCTTTCGGAGGCAGGGGACTCTCAGTAGTAGCGGAGGACTGCCAGTGGTTAGAAAACAACCCTGGGGGGACAGAGGTCCTGAAAGGAAGAGTCTAGAAGCCTGGTAACGTCTTATTGTGGATCCAGTGATTACATCTGTTAGTCCCCAGGTCTCGCTTCACTCTGAATCCCTGGGGACCTCCTCTTCTCTGTTCCAGACACAAATTCCTTCCAGTCCCAGAGAGAAGGACAACACGTTGGAAATCTCCCTGCGGTAAAAAACGGTGAGATGTCTTTGCAAAATTCCTGCTCATGGCAGCATCCGGTCCTGATTATTGCTCTTCATAGTGGTGATGGCGCAGGGAGGAGGAGTCCTTTATTTATACCCAAAGAATGGCTATTTTTATTACATCCCAAGACAAGAAAAATTAGGGTTCGGCACACTGCTCGGGACTGACTGCTTCCGACAGACGAAAAGGGAAACGCTTCCTGTTGACTGAGAAGAAGTTTCGAGTTTCTCCCGCTGGCAATGTTTATTTTTTTCCAGACTTTGGCTGAAATCTCTGCTTTGTGTCGCTTGCTGCAGAGGACAAGGACTCGCGACGAACTCACGGTTGCTTTTTGAGCACACACCTGCACGGAGGTGTTCGGCCTCGGCCCTCGACAGATTCCTATCTGGGGCTAACATTTATTTTGGCAACCGCTGCACTTCACCTTCTAGGTTGTGCCTGGCAAGTCTGGGGGTGGGGAGAGGAATCTGCATAAAGACTATTACATGAAAGGCAATCTGACAATCAGGTGTGCCGTCCAGAGGAAGAGCAAAGCAGGATTCTCCCCAGCACGTCATCCTCTGGTGCAGAAAAAGGGGCGTCTGGAACCCTACATCGCTCTGATCTCCCTGGATCCCCTTCTCCCATTGTTCTCAGCTCCCAGCCCTCCCAGTTCCCCCAATCATTCTCCCCCTTTCCGCTCCTCCCCAACCAGGGTCCTGGCTTCACGCTGAAATATTGGCAGCAATTCTGTCGTCCTGGAGTCCTGGGAGGGAAAACAGCTCCACGGAGAGGGGAGTATGACTATGCAGACACGGACTCCGCGGTCTCCTTTCCTGGGAATTGTATCGGTGCAGAAAGGAACTGGGGAGACAGAAAACCTCACCTGCCCCTGACACTGCTGATGCTTCTTCTGCGATATTCAACATGATGTGGAGCTGAAGAGTGGGACACCGGGGCAGGGGACAGGAAGCAGCTTGTCTGTGGGACAGCAGGAAGGAAGGACCTGGCATCAGAGCAGCCCTGATAGGAGGGGGGTTATGGTACACAGGAGAACACTGGTCTGATGAGTGTACACATGAGCAAGGTCAAGGCGGGGAGTACGCTCAGATCTGCCGCATGCTGCAAGGTGGCAGATTTTGTGACAGCCATAGGGGCCACAGAGACTGTGGGGTGTAATCACTGCTGACCAGTTGGGCGTCAGGTTAAATCTCGTAGTTTTAATTCCACAAGACGTTTAAGCCTTTGGTCCATATTCACTACTTTTGGTGTAAAATCTTCAAGCTCAAAAAGGCCTTCAGGAAACATAGCCCTCACCCAGTGCCGACAAAGGCACCTTCATGTGCCATGCACCCTACTCTTCGAAGGGCCCTGCGATGTGGTTTAGTGCCCAGGGTCGCTTTTCGAAATGCTTAATGATTTCTGACCAAACGGACTATATTTTCATTCTGTACTGGGCCCTGCAAATGATGTAGCCAGTCCTGAAACCAACGGTAGCCAGTGGATTTCCCTGGCCTCACTTTTCGGTTATATTTTCTTTTCCTTTCAGTTAAAACAAAGTTCTGGAAAGAGCGGGACCAACAGAAATGAGTAACTAGACCGCCGACAGGTGTATGCATGGTGGGCCCAGAGGGGAGAATCACCCCTGTCTGCTCAGAGTTCTCTGGGAAAGGAATCTGAGGCCGTGGTGGGACCCAGTTGTGCACCCTCAGCTATGTGACCTGGGATTCAGGGAGCTCGGCAAGGCCCCCCCCACCCCCACCCCCACCCCTGCCGCGCTCTGGGAGCAGTATTGTCCCTCTACCAGAAGCAAGTGATGACAACATCTCCACCCCTTAATATCAGGAACCCATTCCATTCTGTTCATTCGGCCTGAATTTAATGGCTATTCACTGTGTGCACAGGGTACTGGGTTAGGGCCAGGGTTGGGAGGGACCAGTGGTATAGTGTATATATATATACTCCCACCACTATAAAGGATGTTATTGGGACAAGTGGAGAAATCTGGGTATGAACTGCATATCAGATAGTATTATTATGTCAGTGTCAGATTTCTTGGGTGTGATCCCGGAATTTCTGGTTACAAAGGAGAGTGCCCCTTTTTCTGGTAGACACATGCTAAGGATTTACAGGTGAAATTTCATGAAGTCTGCAACTTATTTTCAAACAGTTCCTATATATATGTGTATGTGTGTGTGTGTGTGTGTGTGTGTGTATGTACACACATACATACACAGAGACAGAAAATGTATCAGAGTTTTGTAAGAGAAATGCATGTTTACCTTATAAATGCTCCCCACTGCCAAGTCTAAATACATGTTTGCCCTGAATAGATTATAAAATATAATAAAATGTAATTATAATAAACAGAAGTATAATATAATTATATCCATTATATAATTATAGTCTTTATAAAAATACAAACATATATATGGAGGAACATTGAGAGAGAGGAAGAAGGTGAAGAAGAGAGAAAGCAACTGGGGGAAAATGTTATTGATTGGTGAAAGTGGTTGAAAATGTTCCTTTTTCCCTTGGTTTGATATTTTCCTAAATGAAACGTTGGAGGGGGAAGCACACTATCTGTCCTGCTAAGCTTATCATCGCAGCGAGGCAGGACGTGGTCTATCTGTCTTACTTGGGTTTCCCCCAGCAGCGGATCCTGAGATAAAATTTTGAGGGCAAGGCGGGCCAGTGGGGAAAGGCCAATGAGGAAGTGAGACAAGGGGAGGCGGCCAATATAGAGAACGTTACCAAGCCAAACATTACTGGGGAGCAGTAGGGCCGTGCGGAACATCCCGGAAGAGAGCTGGGGCATGTCTACACTAGGACAGTCACGGGCTCTGGGCTGCCCATGCGTGGGGGCAGGAGAGGCTGCAGTGGCCTGAGAAACACTCCCCAGACATTGGCCGTCAGGCTGGGCATGGCCATGACAAGGCCTGGCTTCTCTCTCATCCATCCATGCAGTTATCCAACCTTGGGGCCAGGCCCTGTGCCAGGCGCTGGGGAAATCATCTTCATTAAGACGGACAGAATCCCTGTTCCCACAGGGGGATAAAAAAGTGGGGAAGACAAACAGACGCTGGGTATGCAGAAATCTACAACAGCGGCGGGAATTACAATTCATCCGTTCATCTAGTCCTCAGACTTTTGCTCAATATCTACTGTGTTGGTCAGAATTCTTAACGTGGGGATACTCAGATGGAGTAAAAATTGTGAGTCCCTAAGCAACTCTTGTTTTTTTATGTTTAGGATCTTTTTTTTTAAGGCAAAAAAATCTCATCAAAGTCCTTACTGCTCCAGATGGGTGACGAGGCACGGAAATCCAGCTGCAGGGACACTAAATGAATGGGCCCATCATTTACATTTGGTCAGAGAAGCCCCTCTCCTCCCTGTCCCCTTATCCACCCCTGTACCCAGTGTGCTGACTCTGCCTGTGAACCAACCTTGGGAGACGTCCTTCAGAGAACTGCTCCTGAAAGAGATGCAGCAGAACGAGGTGCTCTGGCTCCACTCCTGAGACCCCAGCTTTTCTGGCTGGTTTGCTACCTGCAAGAGCCCTGGTGGCCCCAGATGGAGAAGGTGTACCCAGCTCTACCTGCAGAATCACACCCCCCCCCCATTGCTGCCCAGCTACCCCTGGCACTCCCAAACGTTGCCCCCTTAACATGTAAAAAATGCAGATGTCGGGGTGCCTGGGTGGCTCAGTAGGTTAAGCATCCGGCTTTAGCTCAGGTCATGATCTCACAGTTTGTGAGTTCAAACCCTGCGACAGGCTCTGTACTGATAGCTTAGAGCCTGGAGCCTGCTTCAGATTTTGTGTCTCCCTCTCTCTCTGACCTTCCCCTGCTCACTCTGTCTCTCTCTCTCTCTCAAAAATAAATAAAACATTAGAAAAAAGAATTTTTTTTAATGGAGATGTCAATAAACGGGCTCAATCCCCTCCTAAACACCAAATGAGTTATTTGTACAAGATTCGTCATTTAACTGATGTTGGCAGAATGTTGTGTGATTTCGGCATCAAACACTGTTCTTTGGTCACAGCCTGTCCCTCAGGAAACAAGGACAGAGATGTCTTTGTGGCACAGATTATAGACATCAGGCCCTGGGCTTTGGGCTCTTATTAAACAAATAAACAAACCCCAGACAGAGAGAGAAAGAGAGAGAGAGAGAGAGAGAGAGGCAGAAGGTGCAGCTTTGAGGATCGCAAACCTACTGGTCTGAGTTGGCTTTTTCCCAGCGTGCTGTGGCCTGAATCCTTTACTCTTGATCAAGCCTCGTCTCCTTTCCTATAATTTGGATTAGGGGTGGGTGGATCTAGCAGTTTTTAAAAAGAAGTTTGAGGAAAGCCAACCTGACAAACAAATCGTCAGGCGGCGATTTCTGATGGTGCCGGGCTGGTGGCAGGAGAAGCGGCTGTGGGAGGTCAGATCCACCCCCTGTCACTAGGCCAGCGCTAGGTTGTCCACACGCAGCAGTGTCCTGGGCTCCACCGGCTCCTCCAAGCTTCTTTTCCCTTCCATTTGCAAACAATGTGCCTTGAGTCCTGTGGGCTCGGCATCTAGATATCCAGGCTGTGCGCATCCTCTCATGCCCCCACTACAAAGCTGGGCCAGGAGCATCACTTCATGCTGGGGGTCAGCAGCATCCCCCAGCTGGCCCCCTCCCTCTAACTTCTGCACACACAGAAGTCTTGGGAGCCTCCTGAAATGCACATCTGCTCCTGGGGCTCCCCGGCCCGAGACCTGCAGCGTTTCCTGTGCTCCTCGGAATGAAGCCCCCCGCCCCACCCCATGCTCCAGCTCCTAGCCTCATTTCTTCCTGTCTCCACCTCTGTACCCAGGCAAACCCAGCTCCCTGCTCTGCCCTGCACACACTGAGACCTCCGCAAATGCCGTTCCCTCTAATGGGAGAAGACTTCTCCCATCCAGTCCCTCTTAATACCCTGGACCCCTCTTTTCCATGGAACCAATTCTTCCTCCTCTTTGGAGACCTGGCTTAGATGCCACTTCCTCCAGGTAGCCTTCCCTGAGCCCTTAGCATTTGGTGAAGTGCTCCTCCCACCAACGTCAGTTACTTGGTCCCTGCCCTGCCCCACCAGGTGGGGCACGCTTGTTCCCAGGTCTACCAGGTCTACCCTCTACTTGACAGGCTCTTTGTCTTATTTTTAACTGGCAATGTCTCACAGAGCTGCTGGTGTGAACACAGGCTCCACAAGTATACGCAGGATGAACGGGTGAATAAACAAACGAACGCTAGGCGTTCAGCCCACCCCTGAAATGGGGTTCTCCATCAGCGCTCTGCAGTGTGCTCGATTAAGTACAGAAATGAGAGTAAGTATTCACAAACCTTTGTAACAACCCAACTGAGCACTTTCATGCCTGCCCAATCTCATAGTAAAAATGCCGGGCTTGTATTTTGTATGCCTGTTATAGGCACTTCTATAGGCCTTTTTTTTTTTTTTTTTAATTTTAGGAAAGGATTTGTCTGCAAGGGATTAGACATCTCAAACAAAAAAAATTCTTTATCCAGATAATTTGAGAAGTGCTGTTCTATACCCATGCTGGGGTGACAACCGAGAAGTATGGGGGGCGGGGACAGATCATGTAGGGGGTGTGTGTGTGTGTGTGTGTGGTGCTTGTGGGGTGGGGGAACAACAGGAAAGGGAAGGATTAGAAGCCTAACATGGTTGAACACGAGACTGCAGGGAACGCTTTCCCATATGATGCCACCAAAGAAACTTTCTCAGAACCAAACAGTCCGGACAATAAACAGCTCATAGAACAGTCTTCTGAACCCTGAGCCCAAAAAGGGAGAAGAAATCCTGGCTACTAAGATTATCCTATTCGCCTAACGGACCCAGACAGCCCCGTGTCATGCGGTCCACACCGTCAAAATGTGTCCCTCTCTCGCCCACACCGGAGACATGATTTTTAAATTTGTTTCCTCACTTTCCCCAAATCTGGCTTCCATTAGAGAACTATTTCCCAAATTAACCTCTGCACCCTCTCAAGTAAAGAATGCGGGAAATTTCCACCAACTAGTTTCTCCTGTTTGGAACATGCCAGATGCGTTTAAAAGGAGGAAGAGATTTCCAGGGGAGAAGTGGTAGTGAAGGCGTCATTCCGGTAACTGCTCTTTGAAAATCTGCACCAATTTTCTGCAGTGAGAGGCACCTCTTTGCTCCCCCAGTGGTCCCTCAAGGTGCCATCCCGAGGCCAGCCTGTAATTGATGCTAAGGAATTTCACTTTAAATCACCTTCCAAGTGCTGAGCAAGTAGAAAAATGATGTCCGTGGAGCCAAGAGGCTACGTGGTTGGGGACCCAGGTAACGGTTGAACTTTATCTCTGTTCGTGAGGAGAGATCGAATGAGTCACTGGTGGCCCCAGGAACACCGAGTTATCATTCTCCACACTTGTTAAGAAAAAGGTCAGAACACAGGGTAGTGATCATGCATTCGAGCCTCACATTCAGTCTCCCCAGAAACACTTCTCTTAGCCGTGGCCTCCGGAATCAGACACATTGGGTTAAACACATGTTAGTGGAAAGGTTCAGGGCCCAAAGTGTAATTTCAGAAACTCTGAACCAAGTTCCCAACTCAGGCATTTAGATAAATGGGCACAGACAACGAGCTTAGAATCAGAAGCAATCCTATTCCGCATGGGCTTCCGTTCCCAGCCCCTATATCCATACCTTTCTGTCCTAATCTGGGTGCGGCCATGAGACTTCATTTGAGCAAAGGGACAAGAGCAAGTGTGACCAAGCCAAGATTTGAAAAGTGCTTGTGTCTTGGCACCTGCTCTCTTCTGCTGCTGTTTGGAGCTCCAAGGCTAGACCCCTGTGAACAAGCCGGATGTGAGACAACGTGGAGCAGAGACGGACCATTCCTGGAGAGGCCCTTCAAGACCAAGGAGCCTGTGCACTGCCAGACATGTGAGGCCACGCTGGCCCCAGCAGAGCCTGGGGACAGCAGGCAGTCCAACCCAGATAAGAGGAACCACCCAGCCCACTCACAGAGTCATACAAAATGACAACTGTTTGTTGTTTTAAGCCAGGAAGGTACTTTGCTACATAGCAAAAGCCAACTGATACACACCCATTCGTTCGTTCACTCATTCATTCACTTATTCATTTATCCATTAGTTCAGTTAACAAATATTTGTTGAGTGTCTCCTGTTGAGTCACTGTGTTATGCACAAAGGCAAGTGGGCTTTGGCCATGAGCTTTTTTGAAGCCAAGGATGTGGCTTATTTTTCTCTGTATCTTGGGCCTAATATAGTCTGGCATATAGGACATATTCAGAAGGTTGGTCTTATACATACATGACTTGGAATAAACCCCTGGGGGAGAATTATAGACCCCACACTTTCAAAGCACAGATTACTTGACTCAGCAGTTCCACTTATGAGAATTTACGGACGTATTTTCCGATGTGTGCAAACATTAATTACAGAAATGTCCTATCATAGCCTCATTTATAGTAGCTTCATTTGATTTGGCTAAAAACACATTGGTTGCACCTATGGCTTCATCTTTCATCATTTGATTGAAAAGAATATCACTGGGGTGCCTGGGTGGCTCAGTCGGTTAAGTGTCAGACTTTGGCTCAGGTCATGATCTTGTGGTTGGTAAGTTCGAGCCCCATGCCAGGCTCTGTGTTGACAGCTCAGAGCCTGGAGCCTGCTTTGGATTCTGTTTCTCCCTCTGTCTCTGCTCTTCCTCCACTCATGCTCTGTTTCTGTCTAAATAATAAATAAACATAAAAAAATTTTTTTAAAGAGTATTGCCAATCATAGGTATATGGATAATTTGTATTCATCATAACATATCTTTATGGTCTTTCTGTATCTTTAGACACAAAATATTTAAATATTTTCATAAATATTAAGGTTTTTTTGTACCGTTAAATTTTTTTAAGTTTATTTTTATTTATTTTTTGAGAGAGAGAGAGAAAGCAAGCAGGGGAGGGGCAGAGAGAGAGAGACAGAATCCCAAGCAGGCTCCACAAGGTCAGCACAAAGCCTGATGCGGGGCTTAAACTGATTAACTGTGAGATCATGACCTGAGCGGAAGTCAAGAGTCAGATGCTTATCCGACTGAGGCACCCAGGTGCCCCTCTACTTTTAAAATTTTGAAAACCCTTTCAGCCAATTAAGCATGCTTCTGGGCTGCTACTGAGACAAAACAGAAAACAAGTTGTGTGTCTTGTAAGTAAGGTGTTAAATGGCCACACAAGCACAAAATGGACATTTATCATTGTACGCAATATGGTAGAGATACGGTAGATGCAGTTCTTCTGTTTAAATCAAAAGACGGTCAGGGTTCTCCAGAGAAACAGAAAGAGGGGGAAAGGAAGGGGGGAAGTGAGAAAGGTTTTTAAGGAATTGGCTCAAATGATTGGTAGGGGGTGTCAAGTCTATAATGTGTAGGGCAGGCTGGCAAGCTGAAAACCAAGGCAAGATTTCTATGTGACAGTCTCCAGGCAGAATTGCTTTTTCTCCAGGAAATCCCAGTGTTTTCTCTTAAGGCTTTCAACTGACTGGATAAGGCCCACCCAAGTTACCAAGGGTAATCTCCTTTACTTAGAGTCACCTCTGTGTAGATATTATTCACAGTTACAACATATCTTGACAACAGTGTCTACACTAGTGTTTGACCAAGCACCTGGGCTCCAGAGCCTCACCCTGTTAACACACAAAATGTAACCATTATTGTCATGACAGAAGTTGAAAAAAAAATCAGGTTTTAAAAATAGAATAACTGAGGGGTGCCTGGGTGGTTCAGGTCATGATCTCATAGTTTGTGGGCTCAAGCCCCACGTCAGGCTCTGTGCCGACAGCTCAGAGCCCGGAGCCTGCTTCGGATTCTGTGTCTCCCTCTCTCTCTGCCCCTCCCCCACTCATGCTCTGTTTCTGTCTCAATAATAAAATAAAAAAAAAACATAAAAAATTTTTTAAAAATAGAATAATTGAGGCTCATTTTTAAAGATAAAAATAATAACATATACGTACAGGCGAGAAATCAGGAAAGGTCTACACGAAGACGTTAACAATGGTTGTTTCTGAAAGGGTTGACTAATTGTTGATCTCTCTCTTTTTACCTTGCCTGGTTTTTTTTCTTTTTCTTTTTTGCCTGTAAAGAGAAGGCTTTGCTATTGAATGAGAACAAATATATGAAAGAAACACCAAATTAAAGAAAAGAATGTTGCCGACACCTTTTGGCCAAAGCCCGCCAGGAATACATCTGTCACTGAAGAATCGGGCTTACCATAGCAGGGAGGGAAAATGCGCACCACGTGTGTTACGAAGAACCTAGCGCAGGATCTGGGCTTCGGATGGGTCATTTGGGTGAAGGTGGAGGAAGCAGACTCACTCAGCGAGCAGAGGCGACTCTACGGTTGGGCATGACAGTAAATTCTATCTAGGTGGAAAGCAGACCCCAGCTCTAGTGGATAAGGCAGTACCTGTCACTCCTGCTGGCGGAGAGAGGGGAGGTTTGGTATTTTGTGGGTTGCCCAGTAACCAAGTTTCTCGGTTCACTTAATTATGGTCACAGAGTGACCTTGTCTGATGTTCGTATTCTGTGAGATGGCGTATGCCCAATAGGAGAACAACACAGCCTGGCTGTGAATGGCAGACCAGTGCCCGGATGTCAGAAATTGCCTTTTCCTTTTCTCAACCCAGCTAGGGAAAAGAGTAGGCGCTTTATTTGCACGTTTAAAAAAAGAACAGTTTTATTTTTAGCAACTGACTCTTCCTCTGTTGGCTTAACCATGTTTTCCTGAAAGTTTTAATTTAGCAGAGCAAGCCAACCAAGACGGATTTTTTGATCACTGGTGCACATGTCATAAGCTTTGAGGGCTCTGTACGAGGCATGCAATGACGAACACTTAAATTGTTTCCAGCATGCAGGAGAGGGTAGTTTGTATTACTTCCTTCTCAACCCCATCCCAAACAGAGCAGCCCTCTGTGATTGGAAATACAGAGACATTTAAAAGTAGAAAAGGAAGAAACAAACAAAAACGTCACATGAAAAAAAAAATGGAGAGAGGAATTGCTGAACGATGCATAAAAAACTGCAAAATCATTCCAGGCAAAATTTCCCCTTGGCACACGCACAAAATCTCCTCTTTGCATAAATATAGTGACTAAAACGTGTCATTATCAGTGGATTCAACATCTCAACCACACTGGCAGCTTAATCAATTTACTTTTGGCCATACTGCTTCTGACCAAATGTCTGTTCTGAGGTGTGACAGTAAAATATCCTAGATACACTAAAGATCGACAGGAAGGTTAGGAAAGAAAGTGACATAAAGCACGCCTCATCAGTACCACGACTGCCACAGGTGCATTTCAAGCAGTGCATACACGTTTATTTTGAAAGGAAGAAATGCATCCTTGTAAACATTAAGGAAAAAGTTACAGGTGCAAGCCCGATTTTGTTACCCAAGTAGCCAAACTCTAGGACTTTCACCAATAGGGACAGATACTCCTTTCTCTTAAAAATCATTCACATTTCTACTGTTTATTCAGTTCATCAAACCTAATATTTCCCATCAGGCTGGCTATTTCAGAGCATAAATATCAAGTGGGAAAAAAAGCAAATCTACTTAGTTCCAAAAGGGTAAGGGTGATTTCAAGGGGATTCCATCCAGTCAAGTCTCCAGGAAGCAGAGGCTGAACCGTAACTCCATGTCAACCCAAGAATGAAGGGCTTTCTTCTCCCTGAGAGAGATTTTACTTTTTTTTTTAAATGTTTTATTTATTTTTGAGAGACAGAGATACAGCATGAGCAGGGGAGGGTCAGAGAGAGGGGGAGACACAGAATCCAAAAACAGGTTCCAGGCTCTGAGCTGTCAGCACAGAGCCCAGCACGGGGCTTGAACCCCTGAACCGCGAGATCATGACCTGAGCCAAAGCCGGACGCTCAACCGACTGAGCCATCCAGGAGCCCTGAGATTTTACTTATCAAGTAAGCCATGAAGCCCTCCTCCCCCTGGACTTAGATTTAAAAGAAAAATTTTTTGAACAGTTTTATTGAGGTATTGTTATTGACACACAATACACCGCACATTTGATGAGTTTTGATATATTCATATACCTGTGTATTATCACTGTCAAGATAAGGGACATATCCATTCTCTCCAAAAGTTTCCTTATGCCCTTTTATTCTCTCCTTTCCACCCCTTCAGGAAACCATTGAAGTGCTTTCTGTCACTACAGATGAGTTGGATTTTTCTAGACTTTTATATTGTTGTCAATGTCAGCAATCCATACCTTTTGATTACTGAGTACTATTCCATTGTAGGGATGTACCACATTTTATTGATGCATGTATTGGCTGAAGGCCATTTGGATTATTTCCAGTTTGGGGCTATTAGAAGTAAAGTTGCTATGAACATTCACGCACAGGTCTTTGCACGGACATACGCTTGCCTTTCTCAAGGGTGAATACCTAGGAGTGGAATGGCCGGATCATATTTAAGTGTGTTGAACCTTTTAAGAAACTGACAAACTGCAGGCTGTGAGGTCTTGACTTTGTTTTAAACCCAGGTACAAGTCCATAGGAGGGCTGCCCTTTGAAGGTAAAGGTGGGCTGTAAGCATGTTGAAGAGACCTGGGGGGAAATAGGGGATGCAATGATCTTCTGGGCACGAGCTGAGGTTCCCAGTGTGATCAGAGAGCTGTAGGCCCTCCAGCCTGGGGAGGGGGTTGATGGAGAGGGGGAGAAGAATTCCAATGAGCTGCTCTGACAGTGCTGTTTCGCTAATGTCAATAAATACGTGTTGAATTAGTAAATAAGTGTCAAGGGAGGCTGGGAGGGAAGGGGCATAGGGCTCAGGTTCTGAAGACAGAGAAAATAGCCCATGAAAAAGAGCGGAAACGTGGTGACAGGGCTGACAGAGACTGTCATTTTACAAAAGGCCTAGACTCGCTATTGCAGCACCTTTTCAAGGCTGGGGAAACGACATCCCTAAGGCTCATATTCCCAACCTTGCGAAACAAATTGCTGTTTTTAAATCTCACGGTAAAAGAGGGAGTTGATGTCTCTTGGGCCTGTGGCCAGTGGATTTTCTGGTGGGAATCTGTGATTGGATGTAACAGAGAAGAAGCCACATAAAGAGGCTACCTGACAGGCTATCTTCTCACGGCCCACCCTCTTCCTGGCCCAACTTCCAGACGGGCTGTACCTGTCGGCATTCTCTCTGCCTCTCCTGTCAACTGGGATCACTGGCTTGGAGATCTTTGCTGCCTTCCCAGTTGCTCAGTCCACAACCTTTCTCAGATCTTGTTCTCCAGGTCTCATGGCAGCATTTGGTCCCGCCACCTGTCCCCTCCTGGCTTTCTGTCTGTCCAAGGCCTGCCAGCCACTGCCCTCCTACCTGGCTTTACCCCCACAAGCCAGCCTCTGGGACACCCTGGGACTCTACCCCCTGGGACTCCAGACTCTGAGGTGGAGAGGATTAGGGAACGCTCTCAACACCAACACTCGTGGAAGGGAAGGCAACGAAGTGGGATTAGGCCAAGGCAGAAGTTGAGCTGTGGCTCAGTCTCAGCCAAGTCCTCAGCCGGCCCCACGGGGAGCTGGGGAGCTGGAACAGACCCTCAGAACTTCGAGTTGGAGCAGAAGAGCCAGATCCTTACAGTCTGTATGGACTAACCACTGGATGGGGGCAGCCCCTGGAAGTAAGCGAGGGCTTGGATGAAGCAGTCTTCAGCCAGAGGCCTTTCTGACCGCTATCCTAGCAGCTTCCCTAAAGGGGGGCTGGGGGGGGGGGGATGTGGGTGGTACGGGACAGCATCCACTGTCCCCACCTGCTCTCCGACTGCTGCTTCCTGGTCATGGTTGGCCCCTTAACCTTGGCCTCCACCTCTGGTCTTGTACTCTTCTCTGTTTACAATCTCCCTTCTTTGTAAATCACCACGAAGGAGAACCAAAACCAGTAGATGACATTTATTGGGCGCTTGCTATGCTAGAAGGCAGGTGCTGTGCTCATCACTGCCCATATATTATCTCATTTAAGTTCTCAGAAACCCAATAGTTTCAGTGGTATTTAAACTTCATTTTACAGCCAAGGAGAGTGCCAGAAGTCTTCCTAAAAGAATAGTTTCTGCCACCTCCTAGCTCAAACACGTCTGATGGCTCCCAGTTATGGTCAGAGTAAAAGCCCAGTGTCCCAAGCCAGCATCCACCCCTCCACTCTCTGCCCTGAGCTTCCTTCTCCACTCTTGCCAAACTGCTCCCTCTGCTAGCACCTTAACCCGGTCTGCTCCAGCCTGCTTCTAGACAAGCTAGGCTTAGCTGCCTATGCTTAGCCGCTTATTCTTTGTTCATTCACTTATTCACCTGTTTATTTACTATAGACCTAATAAATGTGAGGTTGTGGGCTTGGTACTAGGGACATGGTGCTGACCACACCCAGCCTGTCTGCCTCTTTGGAGCCTCATACTCTAACAAGAGACTTGGAGAGGGTTCAAATATTTGCCAGAACCTTGACCAGCACTAAGAGGGAGTCTCAAGGTGTGTTTAGAGCTTAAGAAATATCCAACAGAGCGGTACTAAGCACCCTCCAGGAGTGGGCCACTCCTGGAAGGCCATGGATATGCCTGCTTCTAGCAACCACCCTCCGTCTTCATATCCTTCTTTCTCTCTCTCTCTCTCTCTCTCTCTCTTTCTTTTTAAAGTTCAATTTTTATTTATTTCGAGAAAGAGAGCACACACATATGCACATGTAAGGGATGGGCAGAGAGGGGGAGAGACGGAATTCTAAGCAGGCTCTGTGCCGATGGAAGGCTCAAAATCATGAACCGTGAGATCGTGACCCAAGCTGAGATCCAGAGTCAGAAGCTTAACCAACTGAGCCCCCCAGGACCCCCTAAATCCCACTTTCTTCATGGGTCTCTATCCAAGCATTTCTGCCTTTCAGGTCCTCCGTGTCCTCCTCCAAGCATCTAAAGCACTCAATCATTGGTAGGCTTGCTTTCTTACAGTAAAGCACCGACTCTCTCAGATCAATTTTAAGAGTCTTGTTCAGAGTAGTTATCTATCTGAGGGCTCACTCTGTGTACGGTTCTTCACCTGCATTAGCCCTGCGCGCTAACTACAACAACCCCACAATAACCCGCTTCTCATCATTGCCCCCACTGTCACAGTTCCCTCAGAAGCCGATCCTGAGCAAGGACTCGGGTACAAGTCATTTACTCGGGAACCAAAAGACATATGGGCAGGGTGGTGGGGCAGGTGGTCAGTGAAAGGTGTGGTATCAAGCAAGGTAACCTCATGGAAGCTGGAGCTCAACCCCCCTGGGGACATTCTGCGACATGGTGTGGAACGCCTATACTCAGGGTCATCAGGCACAAGGGGGCAGGAGTCAGGGCACAGACCCGCCAGCTCTCATTAGATGCTGGGCGGTTGAGAGCCGTGTGGGAAGGTGGGATCAGCATTCATTCCTGGGCACCTCAGGCCCCTGCAGCGCAGATAAAGGGGCTGTGAGCAGCTAGAGAAAGCCCCCAGGTGAAGAGATACAAGCACTGGGGTGCACAGAAGTGGTCAGGGTTCGGGACCTATTGCTCCCATATTACAGATACGGAAACTGAGGCTTGAGGAAGCTGGCCCAAGGGCACCTGCCTAGGAACCGTCAACGCCACAACTCGCTGGAGTCTTTCTGGCCCTAAAGCAACTTAACGTGCCCCTTGAGAGGCATTATCTTGTCTTATCCTTCAGTATCCCTTCCAGCCCTTTGCACGAGGCCAAGGACCCAGTGGAGACTCCACCACCGCTTCCTGCCTGATGAGCCTCAGCGACCAGGAGCTTATTAGAACCACAGAGCAGCCAGCTCTTAAATGTGCCTCCTTCCTTCATAATCGCAGGTTTTATCTCTCGGTTTCTGAATAAGCGCCTGTGCGCTTTTTAATCCCATCGTCTCTTAGACTTGGTCATTTAAAAACAGGGAAACTGAGGGAGTAAGTGTGGACGGCCCCTCTCCCGAAGCCGAAGCCGGGGAGGGGGGGGGGGTGGCAGAGGTGGGGGGAGGGGGAGGCGGAGCGGGAGTTGCTACTCTAGGCCTCCAACAAAATCTAAATGCGGGGCTGATCCATGTTTTCCCTCCATGAAATTCCCCTAACTCGATTAAAAAAAAAAAATCAATCAATTTACATGGTAACGGAAAAGGACAGGGTCATGTATAAAATATTCCCCCATCTGCACTGGAGGGCATGGCTTACACGCTTCGAGAGCACAGCCAGAGACTCTGGGGATTTGTTTTTCTTTCCCTGACCCGAGGACTCTGATCTCTCACTTAACCTCTGACCTCTTCAATTCAGATAACCAGGGACCTGGCAGCTGGGGCTGGGGGCCCTGGAACGGCCACCCTGCTCCGCCCTGGCTCCTCGCTCTGGCCATGGAGCCAGAACAAAGGCAGGCAGCCCCCCTCCGCCCCGCCCCGCCCAGCACCTCAGAGCCCCGCCCCCAGCACTGCAACCAGCCCTGGAGGAACCCCTGCTTGTAACCACTTCCCCAGCAGGCCCCCCACTCGGCAGCTCAGGGGGCCGCCTCATTACAGCTAATGCCATTTAGAGCCTGCTTTGTGCAGTGGAAAAATAATCAACAACACGAAGCCCTTGCTTTGCCTCCATTTTAAAAACTCAAGCTACAACGTGCTTCGCTGAAGGTCCATGACCTCCCCTCCCCATAGGCCTTTTTTTTTTCTTTCTCAGGCTTCATTTCAAATCAGGGCAGAGCCTGGATTTTTAACAGCAGCCACTTAGAGGTGGGGATGAGCCACTTGTTTGAAATTGAATCAGCTGTTTTTATTAAACCATATATTTTCATTGTTGCCAGCGAGGCCGTGAGAGGACTGTAGAGCCCCCCTGGGGTACGCAGCAGCTCATTTTCATGGAAGGAGGGCTGCAGACCTGCCCCTGTGGCCCCGGGTTACTGCTCTCCAATCCCCCAGCGCCAGGGCTGGACCCAACTCCGTTCCGATGTAACCCCAGGGACGATGCAGCTGAAAGACCGCTACCCCCAAGGCTCTTTTTTACATGAGAGGCCCTCTGACCCCTTCCCCCCACTACCCGGCCCCTACGTCTCTGCTGCCCCGGGTTTCCAGCTCTGTGGCTGCTGCCAGAGGTGACCTGCGGGTGACTTGACTCAGCACTGACCACCATGGTTGTGCCCGAGAGTCAGATGACTACTTAATCTCTGCTTTGGCAAGAGGGTATTTGCTGCCTGCTAGACAATGAGATGTCTCAGTAACAGACATTTCTTTGGAGTCTCCAGTTCTCTTATTCATTCATTCATTCATTCATTCATCTTAGAACAGAGCCTGGCACACAAGGACAGCATGTCTGTGTCATTCGTATTCATAGGCCACATTCCCCAGGGGCCTCCTACTATGTGCCAGGGCCTAGAGATAAAATGAGACCCAGCCCCTACCTTCACAGAGATTGTGCTATCAGAATCTGGTTTTCCACCCAGCCAACCCATGGCAATCACCAAGGGAGCTTTTAAGAAACGATGATGCTGGGCCCCACCGCCAGAGATTCCAATGTAATTGGTCTGCAATATTTCCAATGCACAATCGGGGCTGAGAACCACTGCTCTCTAGGGAAGGGCAGGCAACAAACAGCTATGCCCCAAGGGAGAAGGGGGAAGGAGCAGGGGCCAGGGGGGTGCATACACGGATGCGTGGGTTCTGGCCCCAAATGGAGTGGGAAAGGCTCTCTAGAGGAACTGAGACCTAAAAATCTAAGTCAGCATGGGCCAGGCCAAGATATTGGAAAAAGACAATGGGGGAGAAGAATCTAGAAGATGGGAGCAGCACAGCCCAGACTGAAGATGAGCATTGAAAGTAGAAGACTTTCCAGTAACTGCATGTGACTGGAGTTTAGAGGGAGAGAAGTGATAGGAGATGGGGGAGAATATGCTGGAAGTGTAAGTGCACAGGGACTCACAGGGTCTGTCATCCACATAAGGGGGTTTGAATGTGCTCAAGGTCAGTGGGGAGTACCAGAGGGAAGTTATTAGCTTTGCATTTTAGAAAGCTCCATGTCTACGGAATGGATTGGAGGGCAGCCAGACTGGAATCCAGGTAAGAAGTGACAGTGGTCGGAACAAGGGATGTACTGGTCTGACTTCGGTAGGGCTCTCCCAGGGACAGACCATGACAGACAATGTAGGACATTGTGAGAGTTGTTCCTACTTACGGAACGAAGGAGCTGGAGTATTTGTCCCCCAACTCTTGTCTGGCATGGGTATAAGGCTGCTCCTTTCAGGGGCTAACACCCCCACATTCTGGCTTGCCCTGCCCCTGCCCTCAAGAATGGTCTGGCCAAAGAAAGCTTCTTGGAAGAGAGTCCCAGGCACTAGCTATAGGAAGCCATCTGTGTATGTGACAACAGTGAGTGCCAACGGGGAGACGCACAGAGCTCCCACAGCGCTACAACTAGGTCTTTACCCAGGGAGTCAGCGAATGAAAGATTGAGGCCAGTTACTCTTGGGAGAGGCTGGTGAGTGTGGTGTGACTGATGGACGGCGATGGCAATGAGGAGGGGCGAGGGGGGGCCACCAAAGGGAGAAGGACAACCTCACAGATGCTGGCTGGGGGCATGAGCAACTAGAAGGGAAGCTTAAAACCCAGGGTAAGATCAGCCCAGCTATGGGCAGGCGCCAACCAACACTCCTCTGAATGTGGACACAGGGCAGGACTGTGGAATTCTGGTTGTTTGAGCTCCCTGGACTCTTGGTTTCCAGGACAGAGGAATTTGCATTATGTGTAGCAGGCTCACGAGGAAGCGTAAAGGGCTGCTCTGAACCAGCTCTAATTCTGGGTCGCTCCCCCAGCCCCAGTCTTGTGCCTCCTCCCTTCTCCTCTCCACATGGTATCATCCCTGACATCATCCTTGGTCTGTTTCTCTCCCCTGTCCAATTTCTCAAGCCCCATCTAATCAGCTGCTCTGTTGCTTGTGAATTAATTCAGGGCGAGGAGAAGAAATCCACTCAAACGAACTCAAGTCCAGGAGACCAACTGATGGGAAGAAACAAGGTCAGGGGAAGGAACTGAGGGCAGGAGATGTGGCCAGGCTCCCTGCCGGTTCAGAAGCTAGGACCACGGAGACCCCAGCAGCACAGAGAAGGCCTTTCTCATTTTTTTCTGAGGCCCCATGTTCTCCCATCTATCCCTCTTCCTGTCCATCTGTTCCACTTCTCTCTTATTCCTTTCTTCTCTCTCTCTAGTATTTCTGTTTAGGTGACCGCCTGGCCACTCTGACCTGGCATTATGTGGCTTTAGTTTAAGCCAATATAAATGGACTTCGGTCTTTGTCTCAATTCCTAATGCTCAGGAGAGAATAATCTGATTGGAAAATAATAAAAAACCCAACTCAAACTGGCTTTTGGACAAAAGAAAATTTATTGGCTCAAGTAACTTAAAGGTTGATGTAGGCTTCAGGCATAGTTGGATCCAGGGGCTCAAGCACTTTCTTTGGGAATGCTTGACTTTTAGCCCTATGTTGGTTTGTGTGGGTTTCATTCTCAGCCAAGCTCCCTCTAAGTTTAGATCCTCTGGTTTGACAGTCACAGGATAAAGAGCTCTTCTTTCTGCCAGAAGTTCCAATCACATTCCTAGGACCGACTCTCATGGAGCTGCCCAGGATCACAACCTCATTGCTGAAGCAGTCACTCTGTCCAGGAGTTGACTGTCCAGACCTAGTAACATGTGTGCTCTGGGACCAAATGGATGAGGAGTGGGAGGAGGATGTTTCCCCAGAGGTAAAGGAGGAGCTGGTATCAGAAGAAGGAAATGTGGATGTGAAGAGGCAAAAGTTAACAACCAACATGGCCATGGGGGTGACGCCATGCCTTCCTCCTCCCGAGAGCTCCGAACAAGGCAGTTTCCTTAGGATGATGCGGGAACCAAAGCAGTCACTGAACCCTCCTGTCAACTGTATCTGAGCAACCTCTCTGAAATCTGTGTCTGCCTCTCCGCACTCCCAGGCAGCAGCCAGTGCTGACCACCACCCGTGTGCAAGGGCCATGACCAGTGTTAAAATATTGCACTATTGCTGTGTGTGCTGGTAAGTATCCATTAGCCTGAATGCTCCCAGCCCAGACTACCCAGGCCCCTCTCCTGGAATCCCTAGATTGCTATTGTCTAGCCAATAAGCAGTTAATGCTGAATACAATGGCGTGGGGGGGTGGGGGGGAGGCAATAAGACCTTGCTGCGAGGGTGGGGGGACACCAAGACTTTGCTGCAGGCCCTTCTGATTAGCTGATCTCGTGACCTACCAGCCTTCCCGTTGCTCTGGGGCCAGCAGTTAAATATTTCAGCTATCATCCAATTCCAGCAATAGTTTCCTATCTGTTCTCATTCACTCCACTTTGTCCCTTACGCCCCACAGTCCGTCCTTCACACAGCTACCGAAGAGTCGGCTTCCCAAACCCTGAGCTGGGCCTCCTTCTCCTTCTCCCCTGCCTCAAGTCACAACTCCATACAGGTGGCAGCCTGCCCCCCGCGTGATCTGGTCCCAAACGCCTTTTCCAGCCTCACCTTCCATCCGCTCCCACTCGAACCATTTCCCCATGTGGGTGCTTCCCCATGCCCCTCTGCCCTCACTGATACACTTTACGCAAGTATTTACAGTGACCCCACAATGTGTCCCACATGGGTGTCAAGTAGGAGACAGAGCAGGAAGCAGAGAGAAGCAGGACAGACAGATGCTCTAAAATGCAGACAGCGACGCTTAGCCATGGGGGCTGCTTGATCCCAACTTGAGGAGCTCCCTGGAGGAAAATTCCTGGAAGGTGGGTAGGAAGCATGGGAATGAACTCAAGGAAGCTGTTCCCCCCACCCCACCCCAGACGCTGTGATTCCAGGGAAATCAGCCTCAAGCCCCCCTCCCATTGCCTGAGTACCTTCCGCCTGCCAGTTTGGGGAGCACTGACCCCTTCCATGCCTGATCCCACTGGGCCCATACCTCCACCCTGTCCTGGGAAGAGTGCCTGCTCCATGCCCATCATGGGGAGTGATCTGGCTTCCCTACCAACCTGCAGGGGCGGCAGGTGGGTCCCCTCAGGGAGCCACTGGCCACGGGAAGGCTGCAGCGTATATGCAGGTAAATACGGTAATTCCTTCCATCCACCTCCCTGCCACAGCGGCAGGGCTATGAATTGATTGTCAGAAGCTGTTTAAGGGCCTGTGATTGAGGAGATGATCTGAGATAAGCTGCTCCGGTGAAATAAAGGCCAACAGCTGCCTGCTTCCCCATCCCAGCCACTGTGCTTTTCTCCAAGGCAGCTCTGTGCTTTGGCACCCACCCCCACTCCGCCCCACCCCCAGGAGGCAGGGAGCACTCTCCTCACATTTCGGGAGGAGGGAGACCATATCTGGGGACAGGTGAGATAGTGAGGACTAAACCAGAAGGCAAAAGAAAGCCCAATAGCTGGGGCTGGGTGTGTCCATTTCTTTTTCTTTGTGGGTGGGGTCTCAATTACCCATTACCATTCCACGGGAATCTTAGCACTGGAA
>CM053574.1:44360062-44382983 GCA_028646485.1 Cryptoprocta ferox | reverse complement strand
CCCCCCCCCCCCCGTCATGCTCTGTCTCTTTCTGTCTCAAAAATAAATAAAACATTTTTTAAAATTTTTAAAAAATGAAATGCCCATCTGTCCATCCATCCATCCGTCCGTCCATGTACTTACTCACTCTTTCAACAAATACAAAATGCGTAAGAGCCTGGGCTTCGGCAGCTGACAGATGCATTCAGTGGGTTTGATCACTTACTAGCTATGACCTCAGGCAATTCACCCAACCTCTGTGAGACTCTGGATATCAATGCCAAGCTCACAAGACTAGTTGAGGATAAGTGAGAGAATGCCCCCTTGGGACAGAGCCTGGTGCCCGGCATGTACAAGTGAGCAACTACTGCAGCATGCCAGGGAGTGAAATACATGTACAAGAATTTGAAAACAAAGTCCCAGAGCTCTTTGGGGAGGTCACGGTTTAGGACACCAATGACTATGCCATAAAGGAGAGGGTATTCATGTTGTAAGAGGCACAGAAGGACTGGCATGCCAAGAGATGTCCTCTCATTGAAGGAAGGAGGAAGACAAGGCGATCATGAGTGACATTTGAGACGAACTTTAACGGACAGGTAAGGAGAATGGGTCTTTTTGGCAGGAGGGGACAGTGCAAACACAGCCATACTCTTAGAACCTCACTCTGCAAAGTAGGGCTCACAGACAAGCAGCACATGGGAGCTTGTTTGAAATGCAGACTCCCAGGCCCACCTAGACCCCCCTGGATCAGAATCAGAGGTTGAACAACCAGGAGATACAGGTGCAGATGGGTTTGAGGGGCTGATGGTCACTGAGCTCTGTGAAACATGCCCTTCTGGCAAAGAAGGGAAGGAGGGATGATCTCCCTGCATGTTTGGGCTGATGGCAAGGGCATCGTGCCAGGCCTTTGGCAGGGGCATGCTCTCAGAACCAGGGACCAGAATAGGGGCAGCAGAGCCTCAGAGGCACCTGGAGGGTAGGACCGAATGTTCTCTGAAGCTGCATCTGAGCCTGTAGGCTCAGGAGACTGGGGTGCAGTCTTGGCCATTCACCCGATCACTCTTTTATTCCTCAAGCTCTTTCAGGCACTTTTATGGGCCAGATGCCATGCCAAGTTCTGCCCTAGCAATACTGTTAGCCCTGAGGAGTGTCACCTTCCCTCTTTGCCCTCAGTTTCCCCATTTGTCAAGTCCAGGTCATTGTGCCTTATTAACTAACGTTGCCTCCGCTGCAAACATTTCTGTTCCCTGCTCACTTTCTCAGTACTTCCCTCTGTCCTCTCTGCCCCTCCCCCACTACTCTTCCCTCCACCTTCCTTCCCTACAGCAGAGAAAATCCCCATCCTCTTTGGTCTTACACTGGGTTCCCAGAAGCAGACCACGAAATGAAGATTCATGTGAAAGTGACTTATGAGGAGGCAGGGTGGGGGGGGTGCGGACAGGGGAGGAGTGGGAAACAGGATGGGGGACAGAGGCACCACCCTGCAGGGAGCATCTCAGAGCTGCCCTCATTGGCCCTGCCTGGGTGAGGGGACCAGCTGGGCCAGAATGTCCCAAGCACTTCCGGCTCTCTGAAGGCACAGACTCTGCTGCTTTCCAGCAGCATGAAGACAGCCCGGGAGTCCCATGAGGGCCCTTGGGGCAGGGGTGGGGGCAGCGAGCCCCCAGGAGCCGGTGTGCAGGAGAACTGCAAAGAATTCCTGGTGTATAGGAATACGCTTTAAAAAAAATATAGGGGGCTCTTGGGTGGCTCAGTCAGTCAAGCATCCAATTCTTGGTTTCGACTCAGGTCATGATCTCATGGTTCGTGAGTTCGAGCCCTGCCTCAGGTTCAGTACTGAGGGTGTGGAGCCTGCTTGGGATTCTCTCTCCCTCTCTCTGCACCTCTCCTGCTCTCTCTCTCTCCCCCTCCCTCTCTCAAAATAAATAAACTTAAAAACAATCTGGTATATGGATACAGCGCCGAATGCAATCACTATGCTCTCTAAATAATTACAGGCCAGACTGAATAGAGGTCCTTAGGGCTAACAATAATGTTAGACTAAAGCTTCTCCTTTATTGAGCACATACTTTGTGCCAAGCACTGCCCTAACACAGGGGCTACCCAATACCTCACTTAACCTATGGGACAACTCTCTGAGGGCTTTTCGGCTTTCCTAACTCCCACCCCACCTGCAGCCCACAACGCCACTATTTATTTGATCTTTCCAGTTATAAACAAAACAATTAACATGTATGACGACTGGAGAAGCTTACTATGAAACTGGAATGGAGAAAAGTCTTCAGGCAAGCCAGAGCACTTGAGAAATCGTCACCCCACCCACCCTACAGACTTCCACTCACTGCCAGGGTTTTGATAATTATCTGGAAGGCAGAATGATTTGACTTCCCAAAAACTTGCACTCAGATTTTCCATTGGTCCTTTAATGGGCCTGGAAAATTCTATGCAGCATGAGGGATACACAAAATCACATCGACTCAATTTTATGGCGATTTAAGTCATTTTTCAAAGGTATTTTGAACTCTACATGATTTCCAGCTGACTTTAGCATCTGACCCTGTGTTGAAACATAAGTCTGCAGCATGGTCACTATTTCAGCACAGAGTTAAGAGAACATAGCACAGAGAGGGGACAGAACCTGCTCAGGGTCAGACGGCTAATCAGGGACGTGGCGGGATTGTGAACGACGGCCAAGGAGGTACCAAGACTGTGTTCCTGATCACAGGGCCGCACTGTGCCTGATGTGGAAGGAAGAGGGGCCCTCAGTGGTACTTTCTGGAAACCGTGAGGGGGCTGATCACTCTGGACAGCGCTCTGAGCAGCCCTTGGCTCTGCCCCTCGTTGGCTCCACAGAGAGGAGATAATCCCTCATCCATCTTTTACCCAGCCTCCTGTGGTCCCCATTGGCAGCAGCTGCCTGACACTGTCTCTGAAAGATGCTTAAGACTCTGCCAACCCAGTGTTTAATGCATGCAAAGCCTTTTCCAAAGAAGTCACTTAAAAAGATTACAGAGGACAGGATTGCCCCTCCCGCCGCCAGCTTAGGGAGACTTTGCAGCTGGCCTGGAGCTAAGCTAAGGAAGCAGTCTTTAGCAGCCTGAAAATAAAGTGAGCCTTCATTTGAGAAATCACTCAGAATACCAGCTGCAAGGGCTCAGTTCATTGATGTATTCACCGACTATTTGCCGCACATCCACTGAGTGGGTGCCCTTCACAGGGCCCTGGGGGTGGCCTAGGGACGCGGCCCGTGTCCTCCTGGAGCTTACACTCTAGGGCAAAGTGCCCACTCTGTCAGGAATCCCCACCTTCCCATAAGCTTCCCCTCAGGGGGCAGGTCCTCTGCCCTGCTCTCCACCAGAGAACAGCTCAGATGCCTCTTCACTGCCCCAGCACTTTGGAGAAGCATGCAAGGTTTGCTCAGGCCCTAGGGAAGGCACCCCTCTTCCTATCTAGAAGGAAGAAGTGGGGAGAAGAGGAGAAGGGATGCACTGTGGATGCAGCGGAGAGGGAAGAAAGGAAAACAGCTGAGTGTGAGAGGAAGGGAAAGAAAGAGTAAAGGCTCAGGACAATGGCACTTGTGGCCAACTTCCCAATGGAGGGTGGGCTGAATGTGGGGCTCAGAAGGACTGGCTGCCCCCTCCCTTCAGCCAAAGCACCCCAGGTACTGAAAGCACCAAGAAAGGAAGAGCGGGTTGACCAACAGGAGGAGATTAAGAAGAAATCTACTCTAACCTTGCGGTACATTCCCCAAGGTCACTAGTCTACTCAGATTTTTTTTTTTTAATGTGATACAATTAGCAGTCCTGTCCACGCACACCAGTGCCCTAAGCCAGGGCTAAGTAACCTCCAGCCTGTGGGGTGGATCTCACCCACTGCCTGATTTTGTAAATAAAGTTTTATTGAAACACAGCCGTGCTCACCTGTGTACCATCTGTGGCAGAGTTGATTAGCCATGACAGAGACTGTGTGGTCTGCAAAGCCTAAAATATTTACTAGCTGGCTGTTTACAGAAAAAGTTTGTCAACCCCTGGGTGTTATTTCTAGGATCTCCAGCTTCAGAGTCCTAAAACTGCTTATCAATTCTTCAGCCTTCCTTTAAATTCACTCATCAAATATTTATTAAAGCCTACAGTAGGAGAATATTCTCTTTTGGTTGCAAGTGATGGAAAATTCAGCTCAGGTGGGCTTAAGCCAAACAGGGGGCAGGGGTGAGGGGAGAAGATGATTGTCTCCTATAGCTGGAAAGTCCAAGGACTGTACCATAAGCAAATCTGAGCCCAGAAGCTCAAAGAGCATGCCACGGTGGTGAGAAGCGACTTGCTTCTAAATAGCAGAGCACTGCAAAGGTGACAGGATGTCACTTCCATGATTAAGTTACAAGAGACTGTAACTGTCTTGCTAGCAGATTCTATTGCCTTTTCCCCTTGCATGCTTTGATGATGCAAGCAGCCATGTTGGAGAGAATACTTCCTTCTTCGTGTGGCAAGAAATGGCAGCCTCTGGCCAACAGTCAGCAAGGAACTGAGATGCTTCATCCAACAGCCCTCAGGGAACTGAACTCTGCCAACAACCATGTGAGCTTGGAAGCCTGTCCCAGTTGAACCTTCCGTTGACCCCAGCTTTGGCTGACACCTTGATTGCAGCCTGGTGAAAGAGCTTGGGGCCAAGGACCCAGGTAACTGTACCCAGATTCCTGACCTGTTGGAACTCTAAGACAACAACGGTGTGTTGTTTTAGGCCAAGTTTGTGGTAATTTGTTACGCAGCAACAGATAGCTAATGCATTCCCTAATCTCTGAGGGAGGCTGGGAAGGTACTTCTTAGCTTGGCATGTTGCCATTACTAACTGGATTGGGGCTATCTATGAAAGAAGAGGAGAATGCATCATTTTGGGAAAGGAGCAGTTGTCTTCTAGAAGCCATGAAAGAGTTCCTGGGAGGAGAAGCGGAAGTCTTGGATTAGAACCGTGGCAGGAGGAATGGTAGGTAGTGGTGACTGGATTCCTGGCCCCTTACTTCCGCTCACTAACAACTGCTTATTATCAGTTTGCAAGGTCCTCTTAGCCCTTCTCATACATGACCTGGTTCCCAGAGTTTCCGAACAGGAGCTCAAATCAAAAACCCAGGTGTAGTGGAAGAGCAGACTGCACATAAAGGCAATGGCTAGTTCAAAATCATACATTTCCTCTTTTTCCACCCTACGGAGGCAAAGTGAAATCTCTTTCCTCGACAGTACTGCATGTCTGTGATTCCAGATGCAGAAACGAGACATACCCTTTGAGGCATCTGCACGAATGCAAAGAAACCCAGGTCCCTTTAAACAGTACAGATTCGGGGGTCTAGACATGAACTTTACAGTTAAAAACCCAGCAAGCCCAACCTTTCCGAGTCTTCACTCGGGGAGTTTGGAAAATGCATAATTTTTAGTGAGGCTGAATTTATGAGCATTGTAGTTATAGCAACAGACACTTCAGCTTCTGGGAGACAGGTCCATGAGGCTGTTACGTAACACTCAACTTTGCGGTAAAAAATGCAGGAACACCGAGGCTGCTAAAAAATATATAATAGGACCCAGAGAAAAGGGTGGCGGTAGGCAAGAGGGAGAAAAATGAAGGCTGGAAAGGCTCTTTCAAAGAAGAACATGATGAATCTTTTTGTGAAGGAGCGAGAGCTTCATTTTGCAGGCTCCCGGCCGCCAGCTCAGGCATGTAGGAAGAAACTCATCAGACAAAAGAGCAGACAAAAATATGGATGCAGCACTCAGGGGCCTGCCAAGCTGAGGATTAGGAAACAACAGAAAACACATGGATGGTGGAGAGAAGAGCCGCCTTGGATCTTTGGGCCGCAGAACACCAAAATGAAGGCACTGGCCATTCTCGGGGTGCTTTCAAGCCTGTAGCTGCTGGGTTTGCCTCTGGTGTCTGTGATTTTGTGGTGGTTCCTACTGTCCTGGTGACCCTTTTCCTTGAAAGGAAGGAAAAGGAAGGATTCATCTCCCCCAAACATCAGAAATCATGTTCTCTGCCATATGAGCCTTGTCTCCACACTGGCACGAAATTACAATTTCACAGTGTTGTTAGCAAGGACAGAACAGTCTTTGGAATCGGGCAAAAGGGTCTTGCCCTGGGCCCTGCCCCTGGCCTCCTGCCTCCCTACCCAGAGTCTATGGGAACAAGGGGATGTGCCCATCTGGGTCCCATGCCCTGCTCCTTCTAGCCCCTACTCTGGGTACCTGGGATTCCATAATTTGCTGCTCAGTGGCCCTACCTCTGTTTCCGGGATGTGAGTGCACCTCTTCCCTTCTTTCCTCTTTGGGAGACCAAACCTTCCAGCCAACGTGCACGCGCCAAGCTGTTGATTATGGGGCAGCTGGGAGAATCCATAAGCAAGCTAGTGAATGAGCAAGGCTCGTTGCCATGTAGAACAGGGCCAGGGGTGAAACAAGTTGAGGGGGCAGGGTGCTAGGGATCGGCTCTCCCCGCATTCCACATTCTGGCACGGGGCGCCAAGGATCCTGAGAAATCTACATTCAGTCCTGGTACCACTGGGGCTCAGGAAGGTATTCTCTGTCAGGGGATTGGAGTCTAGTAGGTGTTTTACGGAACATTTTGCTAGTGATATTTACAATTTTGGAATGCTCAGATGGAGTGTATGCGTGCCCCCATTTGTACTCTTGGTCCAGGATCCACACTATCAGGGGCCGAGCCTGATCACAGAGCTTGTGGCTCTGCTCAGCAGCCACCAACCTGGCAGGCGAAGGAAGGGCACTTGCAAGTGTGCATCCCTTTCCCCCTGTGAGGCCAGACACGGAACGGTATTTTTGCAAACTGTAAATAACAGGAAAAGCCCAGCGGCCCCTTGGCAGGGGTGCCACAGGGTAGCTTCTTCCCAGCCCTGCCCTGCTGCACAAGACACACGGTGGCTGCAGAGTCATGATCTTGCTTCTGACACATGCCCTCTTCTCTAATGACATCAGCCAGGGACCCAGGCTCTTGCAAAGGAGCTCCACACAGCACCCCCGCCCTTGGCCTTCCAGAGCTGGCCCACACGGCTGATGCAAAAAAGCAGTCTCTTGTCTCAGCCTAGACCCTAGCAAGAAAAATCAATAGCAATTTGGCCCCTGGCCAGCCTCCCATTACTCAAGAGAGGCCAGTCTTATTTGCCATCCACCAGATGAAGGCAGAGGGCCGGGGAAGCAGCCCCAATCCTCGTTCCAGGCAACAGCGGCATGGCCTGATTTACAGCCTCTGGAGCTGCTCTGGCCTCAGGTGCCCCAGCCAGGCTGTGTCTCCAGCCCCAGGAATAACCCAGCAGCACGGGTGTAGCTGTGAGAAGGCATGGCCATGGCCCCTGCCTGAGCCCCAGCCCTGCCTGACTGTGCTTGGTAAATTGATGATATGGGCCTCTGGAAGTCTATTTGCTCATGAGATCTGAGCGCCTCTGAGATGATCCACCCGAAGGGACAACAGAGCTGGCAGCCTTAAGTCTGACCCCAGGGCAAAGCTTTGATTGTTAAGAAGTGCACGGAGACCATGAGGTCTTGTAGGTTTTATATTCCAGCCTGTTGTCCCATGGGCTTGCGTCAGTCCTGGGATAGGAGGGAGAAGGGGGTAAAGGCTGTAAGGGTAAGACCCTTTGTGAGGAAGGTCTTTTCAAGCCTCCTTTCTCATCCCCACAAAGAAGAACGTTTAGTTAGCGCTCATGCTACGTCAGACACTCAACTAAGAATTCAGTCCCATGCTCTCATTTCACTTTTACTACTACAACCTTACGAAACAGTACTTCTTTCATCAACGTTTTATGGAGGAGGAAACCAAGGCGCAAAGCGTGTCACTCAGTAGAAAGGTCAAAGCAGGGTTGGAACTCGGACAGTTGGGCTACATACAGCCTCTGGCTCGTAGCCACTGAGCTACATAGACCTCATTGGTCTGCTCCAGGATCTGACTGGATCAGGTTTACAGTACAGTGGGTTTATAAGAGATCATTAAAGGATCAGGACATGATTGTAATTCCTATCTTTCTTTCCTTTCATGTAGTGATGATGCAAAAAAATATCAGACTTGGGTACCCACAGGGAGTGGGGGCAGTTAAAAGGGGTAGAATCCACCAGTTCTCGTTTGAAACCTCAACAGTTACAACGTAAAGAGTGTTCCTCCCAAATTCATGTCCACCTAGAATGTGAAGTTATTTGGAAATTGGGTCTTTGCAGTTGTAATTAGTTAGCATGAGGTCACACTGGATTGGGGCGGGCCCTAAATACAGTAACTGGTGTCCTAAGAGAGGAGAGAACACTCAGAGGTACACACGGGGGAGGAGACCACATGAGGACAGAGGGAGGGATGGGAGTGAAGCAGCTATAAGCCAAGGAACACCAAGGACTACCAGAAACTCCAGAAGCTAGGGGGAAACAAGGAGGCAAGGAAGGATCTTCCCCTAGAGCCTTCAGAGAAGCACAGCCTTGTTAACACCTTGACTTAATCCTCCTATGAAGTCTTGAGAACTCCTGATAGAGTTTCTAGGTAGAGTTTTCTGTTGTTTCAAACCACTCAGTTTGTGGTCATTGTTTAAGGCAGCCCTAGGGAACCAATACACCATTTAGAAAAAGAAGGGGTTCCATGTGGCCCAGAGGAGCTGCTAGAGTTGTCTTCATTACAGGTGGGGATGCACACTCCAGCTACCGAAAAGTGTGACTTCACTTCCTATTGGCCATTCTTCCTTGTGCCTATATCTCTCTCAGGTTGGTGAATGGCCATCAATTTCTGGCTGCCCAGTGTCCATTTTTCATTCTAGCCACACCAAGCTTTCTTTGGGGGAAATTATCTTCTTCTCGATGCGGGGGAATTCCTGGTAACCGACTCCCACTACAGAACTCAAAGGGACAGGCACTCTCTCTCCCTATCCTAATGTGGCCAGAGCACAGGCCCACTGTGTAAGCTCAGTCAATTGGATTTTCCTCCCTGAATCACTGCATAATGAAGGATTAAGAGGGAGGCCATCTGAGGCAGAGTGGCATTCGAACACAGCTCTTGCTTGGAGACTGCTGCTGTGGTTCGTGCTGTCAGCTTCTGAAGGGGCCCCACTTCCTGTCCATGTCCGAGTTCTTTGGCTCAGAACCCACTTTCCATTCTAATGACATCCAGATTGGCCTTTAGAGAATTATCCTCCATCATTCTCGTCTATGTTAGTTAGAGTTGACTTCTGTTGCTTGCAACCACACACACTACCTGGTATACTCAAGAGGCTGAGGGAGAGGGGCAGAATGTATGTATGTGGGGGACCCCGGACAAAACCAAAAACGGTTCCTAATACTATACGCATGCGTCCAAATTCCTATACCACTGAGGAGTGTGTAAATTGGTATAATCACTTTGGAAGCCTTGCCCAACTTTATTGGATACAAACACTCACACTTAGTGGATACTCAATTTGGCAGTGTCCACTAAAGCTGAATATATGCATAGCCCATGGCCCAGAAATTCCACTCCTTCTCCCCACCACCCCCAACACACAACAAAAAATGCATACATTTGCATATATATTCTCCAATTCTCCAAAAGATATGATTATCATGGCAGCACCATTCATAGAAGTCCAAAACTGGAATCTATCCAAATATCCATCTACAGTGGAATGGATAACTAAATTGTGTTATATTCATACAATGGCATACTGTATAGAAATGAGAATGATAAGCTACAGCTATACTCATTAATATAAATACATCTCACAAATATAACTGATAATCAAAAGAAATTCAACTTGCAAAATCTATGGTTCGTATTTACATCAAGTTCACAAATGGGCAACATGGATGTATAGTGTTAGAAGTCAGGATAGTGGTTACACTTGGCGTAGGATAACCTTACTAACTGGAAGAGGGCATAAGGAAGAGTCTATGGTGCCAGAAAGGTTCTGGTTCTTGATCTCAGTGCTGGTTACACGGTGGGTTCATTTTATATAAAAAATTTCAGGAGCTGAACACCTATGGTTTATGTACTTTTCAATATGCATGCTGCCACTCCCATTTGGTCCCTTGAGGACTGTGGGGAACATAGCAGCTTGAGTCCCTTTGAGAGCACCAGCAAACCAGGCACAGGGAGTGAGAGCACCCTCCACTCACCAGGAGGAAGCAGGGATGGTGCCTCATACTCCCAGGATGCCCAGGAAAAAGGGACCAGAGCAGAACGGACATAAAATGGCTTATGCTATGAAGTACTGACTGGTCATATTTATGAGCACATGCACACGGTGATTGCTATGAAGAATTATTAGGAGGGGATTCTGTAAGAAGTCAGGGTCCTGATTTATAAGTAGGGGCCAGAGCTACCCAAACTCTGACACCTGTCACTTGTGCTGGTCTGGGAGCTCAAGGCAGACATGAGCATCAGAGATCTTTGGCAACGCCATTCCCCATAAGTTAAAGATGATGATACTAAAGAAAGATTTAGTCCAAATAAAACCCAATCCCTATAGGTAAGGAAGTATTTAATGTCTTTACACGTAATAATGCATTTGATTCTCTCAGCATCCGTATGAGACAGCGAGGCAAGGTGGACACAAGATTCCATCATTAAGTGGTGGGGCAGCATGTTAGTTTTAAGAACACATATATTGAAATTATACAGACTTGAGTTCAAATTCTGACTCCAGGGGTTTCTGGGTAGCTCAGTCGGTTAAGTGGCCGACTTCGGCTCAGGTCATGATCTCAAGGTTCGTGAGTTGGAGCCCAGCGTCGGGCTCTGTGCTGACAGCTCAGAGCCGGGAGCCTGCTTCAGACACTGTGTCTCCTTCTCTCTCTGCCCTTTCCCTGCTCATGCTCTGTTTCTCAAAAATAAAGAAACATTAAAAAAAAATTCTGACTCTAGTATTTACTGTTACTTACTAGTTACATGGTCTTACCAGTTCCAGGGCCCTCTATTTTCTTGGGCCTCAATTTCCTTACCTTTAACATGAGAACAATAACATCACCTACTCCATTAGATTGTTATGAATATTAAACAGGATAATGCACATAAATTTCTTAGTGGCGTGCCTGACACATAGAAAAAGACTCCATAAATGAAAGCTGTTGCTCGTATGTTTTCTTATTATTGATCATCTTATTATTTCTTCTAAAGAGAAACTATAGAACATTAAGAATGGTATTGTCTTTTATAAACTTTAAAATAGAGTCTGCTAAGTACAATTCTCTGTGATGAATTTTTTTGAACATACTTTCATTCTCATGTAACTCTTCAGAATTAATGAAGACAACATTTCGCACATGCCTAGGACACAGTATTTTGAAATACTGGCTGTTTAGCCCTACCGACTCACATCTGCTGGATCCGAATTGCTTCTTTCTGTTAGGCACTCATCTGGGCATTAATCCCTAGAGCAAGGAGGGAGGGGAAGGGCATGACCCTTTTTCCCATAGGTGTCATCTGTGATAAGAGGAGAATGAAGACCCCTAATTGATTCCTACTTTGGAGACTCAAGGATGCAATGGAAAAGTGATTAAGGACACTGTGGAGGAAATGTATGGGGTTCAATTATCCTTTCTCCTAAAAATATATAAAATCTAGCAAATTTTGCACCTGTTTTGTAATAAAATCTCCAAGAGAATAGAACATATCAAAAAAGGACAACTGGGTGTTTCAACCAACAGTGTGACCTGTTTTAATTTAGAGATTCTTTTTCTCTTTGCTAACATCCCTAACTCCAATGACCCATTTCCAAAGAATAACCAGAAGGTGTAATTATGCAGATATAATACATTTCTTATATTTCTAAGACGCAGCATTTCTCACTTTGTGCTCTGCAGATGTAACTCTGCAAAATGCTGTCTGAAAACAGGGTTCGAGGATGCAAGAAGTGTGAGGACATGGAATACCAGTACTGAGAACATTCTGTGGCTGTTCTCTCCAGCATCTGTCCTCAGCTCCTCCATTGTTCATCGGGGACCTACCAAAGAGCCCGACTGTAGTGCCATCCTTCCTTCGGGAATGGAGTTTGTGGTCTGGGCCTCAGCCAATCAGCAAGTCATATTTCTCCAATAATAGTGATTGGGTCGGAAGTGAGCACATGACACAGTTAGAACCAATGAGATACAATAAAGCTTTTGCTAGTCCTGCTGGGAAAAGGGCAAATGCTCTTTGCCAGTTGGTTCATGTCATGAAGTGTGATAATGGACCTGCAGTAGCCCTCTTCGGGTCAGGAGGAGGGTAAGCTGCCTGAGTGTGGAACGAACACAGGACCAGCAAAGTGGAAAAAATGAAAGGACAGCATGTAGTAGCCGTAAAAGTGCGCTGCTCAGATCTACTGCTGTTAGGAGGGCAATGGACTGATGGCACAGCTATTGTTTTCTGAATCTACCATCATCTTGTGCCAAGACCCTTCTTCCCATGGCTACTCCCAGCCAGTGGCTAGTATAGGAGGGTACTAGTGCAGGCCCATTTCTCTGGGACACAAACCCACTGCCTCATCACCCTGCAAGGGAGGTTGGAGAATATGGTGTTTATACTGGGCAGCCATGGGCTCCGCTTGAAACGTTGAGCTTTTATTACTGAAGAAGGGGCAAAAGGATGCTGTGGACAACGAGGAGTCTCTGCCACTGTTATCTGGTACTTCCAAACTCAGAGCACTCTTTTGGACACAATCACAGAAGACTTCCTCCCTCTTCTTCCCACTCTGCCTACATCTAATTACTCCGGGGAAGTCTTTCTTTTCAGGGTCCCTTATTCCCCATCCCCCGATGCTACCACCCCAGTTCAAACATTCTTTTTCTCTTGTTATAAAAATTGCTTCTTGCCTCTTCCCTTCTGTGTCAAACTCATCCTCCTTAAGCCACCATATTGGTACACTCTTCTTCCCACTTAAGCCATTTTCTATGGGGAAAAAGCAACCTCTTTGGTCTTGTTTGCCCCACGGGCTCTATATCTGGCATTTTCTAAACCACTGAATTTCATTCTCACCACGACCTGGAAAACCGAGGCTATTTCTCTTCACCAACATACTGCCTCTCGCCAGCTTCTCTTTTCATGTCTACTCCCTGTTGTTTGTCCTTTCTCCTTCTTGGCCTTCTCCTGGACTGTTGTCTTTTGAAGACAAAGAACCTGACTATGTTGAGTCACAGGGGATGGGGAGTGGTTTACAAAGACACATATAGCACATTGGGAGACAGGGATCTTAAGAGAACCTAGGAAAGGTGAACTGTTGAGCCTCATAGACACTGGAATGGCCTTTGAGATTTGGTAAAGCAAGATTATTTACTGGTGAAGCTGTGGACTTTGAAGTCCAACAGGCTGGGTTTGAGATCTGGTTCTTCTACTTACTAGTTGCATGAGCTTGAACAAATGAATTAAGCTTTCTTTCCACATTTGGGAGACAGGATAAAGATAAAACAGACTCTGTACGGTTGTTGGGAGGCTAAATACATTGCTATATGTAAGCCACTTAGCCCAGTGCCTAGAAAATAGAAGGTGCTCAGTAAATGCAGGTGAGTCATGTGCTTGAAGTCCATCAGGGAGCCAGATCACCTAGGCCCACCCATAGTGAGAGTTGATGGATTCTCACTCATTTCCACCATCCCCACTACTCAATGACTCCCATATCCATTTCTCTGGGTCTTCTCTAGTTTCTCCTCTCACTACCTACTGATTCCTTCCTTATATTTCTGCTTCAAATCCTTTGGATTGGCCACTGCTCATGGTAGCACCTCTTGGACAGCATTTCCTGCGCCTGAGCAGCTCCAATTGTCTGTCCCTGGTCAACAGTGCACTTCAGTCCAATGGCACACAGGAAAGGAGATCTGTGGTACACGGACTGCCACACCCCTTAGCAGGGTGGGAAGAGGAGAGAAAGAGGGGAGGGGCTTGTGGGCATGAACTGAGCTGCTGGATATGTGTGGTGTCACAAATACCTGCTCTGCACTTTTACTTCTGAAAGCACAGATGGACGGAAACGAACCTCTGCTAGGGTCAACCCTACCCAGACTCCGGGCATTTACACATAGTCCTCACCCATTCAGGGCTGCGCTAGAACTCTTGGAGGCCATTCCTCCATTGTAAAATATCCTAAAAGTTGTACTTTATAACTGCATGGGTATAAAGATGAATATAATCTGGGATGGATTCATTACTACAGATTTACTATTATTTGTTATTCCTTTTTTTTTTTAAAGTTTATTTATTTTGAGAGAGAGAGAGCACACGAGTAGGGGAAGGTCACAGAGAGAGAGAGGGAGAGAGACTCCCAATCAGGCTCCATGCTCAGGAGGCAGCCTGATGCTGGCACAAGAATCGATCTCACAGATTGTAAAACCATGACTTGAGCTGAAATCAAGAGTAGAATGCTTAACTGAGTCACCCAGGCGCCCCACTCTTCTCTTTTTAAAAGACATTAAAGTCACAACAGGGGCCCCTAACAGTATCTGGGCCCTATGTACTACAGCTACTGGGCCTAATGGAGAGGTTGGCCCTGTACCTATTTCAGAAATGTTTATTGAACATCTACTATGGACCAAGCACTTCTCTAACTTTTTATTTTTTTAAAGCAGGCTCCACTCCCAATGCAGGGCTTGAACTCGCTACCCTGAAATCAGGACCTTAGCTGTGATCAAGAGTCCAATGCTCAACTGACTGACCCACCCAGGTGCCCCGAAGCTCTTCTCTAAGTACAGCTTATGCAATGGTGAGAAAATAAGAGACCTGTTCTCACTGGGCCAATTTTCTAGCATAAGCTCTATATCATTCCTCAAACTCCCAAAGAAGGAACAGAGTTTTCTGAGGATTTTTCTCTCTAGTAATTACAGGGAACCAGGATTAGAAGGATCCTTTCTCTGTTCCTTTTGCACTTAGACTTAGGAGCAAAAGACAGAGCCACTGGACATGCTAAGCAAAGACCAGACACAGTTCGTTTCAGTTTCTGAGAACAAGAAGAGGTAGTACACATTTCCATCCTGTGGGGCTCCCCTCTCGGATGGGCTTTCCTGGAAGGCAGTGAGGGGCGGTAGTTAGGCAGTAGCCCCTGGAGGGTTCAGATTCCAGCCTGGGCCCTTCATGGCCGTGAAGCTTTGGGCACCTCAACTTCTGTAAATGTAAAGTGTTCCCAGAGTGCAGGATTTTTATGAGGATGAAAGGGGGAACTCATTTGTAGCATAGTGAGATCTTGAGAAATACTAGCTATGAATTAATATTAGTGGCTGCCAGAGACTAAGAGGCTATCTGCACATGAGGGCAAAGAGTGACCTGGTCCATTAGCGATGTCAGCCAATGACAGCTCATTTATTCTGCATCTGCAACCCCACGAGCAGGCTGAGGGTAAGACCAGTGCACCAAGACAAGGATGGCATTAACAATGGTCTGCCTTTGCTGAGGACACCATGTGGATGGGTTCTGGGGCTGATTACTTGACTCAGAATTTCATTTCATTCTCTCAAGCCAATGGCGAGGTAGGCATTATCATTCCCATTTTACAGTAGACGTAATGGTAGAGGGGAAGCAACAGCTGTGGGGACTGTCCTTGCTTTGGCTCTTCCCCCTTTAGCTGGAGTTGGAGGTAGAAGTGGACATAAGTGACAGACACCCTGGACTTCAGGGAAAACCCAGCTTGGTGTTAGTGGAAATTAATTCACACATTTCCCAACTCTGTGGGTAGGTACTTTGTGGATACGTCACCAATTCAAGGAAAGGAGTTTCTGGCTGCTGCTAAAATAGAATCTAGGACTTCCTGGGCACATCACATTTCTCAGACTAGGCAAGAGCAGTTGAAGAGCTGTGAATAGAGCTTAACCCTCTCCCCTCTTTCTTTGAGCCAATGAGGTCAGTGAGTGCTTGCTTTTACCAGATCTTTGGAGTGGTTTTTGTCACAGCTGCTGAGACAATAGCAGCAGCCATGGAGAGATTTCTAGAGGATGTTCGCATCTCCACCTCTCAAAATGACAAATACCAAGTTCTTGCAAATCACACGGTGTATCATTTAGAAGCTCTTGCACTGGATCTCTGATTCCAGTCCCTGCCCACCTCTCACAGCTCAGCCCCTATGTCTCTCTGCCTGGTCTTTTGCTCTCTATTGATATTTAACTGTTTCTAATTCCTCAGTAGATGATTCTGTTTTTCCTTTCTAGGTGGCTTTTCAAGACATATCTCTCCTTGTGATGCACCTCTCAGCATAATAAACCACTCCCAAACTTAGCAGTTCAAAGAAACAACTTATTATTATCCTTTGTGGCTATGCAAGGTGCTGTGGGTTACCTGGGCTCGGCTGAGTGGTCTTGCTTGGGGTCTTTTTATGCAGTCGCAACCAGACGACCAGGGCTGGGGCTGTCTGAAGCCCAACTGTGCCCAACAGACAAGATAGCTCCTTCATGCACCTGTTCATTGCTTGACTGAGATGGCTGCTTGGTAGGTATCTCTCTGTCTTCTTGTGAGGCCCTCACAGGGCTAGCTGGGCCCCCTCAAAGCATGGTGGTCTCAGCATACTCAGACTTTTTACATGACAGCTGGCCTCTCCCAGAGCACGTGTTCACGAAACCAAGGCAAAAGCTAGGTTCTTAATGTCCCAGACTCAGAGGTCACACAGGGCTACTTCCACTGACTTCTCTTGTTTACACCAGCCACCCCAGATTCAACACAGGGTAGGCCTACACAAGGGTATGACTGCCAAGAAGTAAGGGTCACTGGGAGGCCATCTTGAAAACTGGCTACCACACCTTTCCCGTCTCTCCCCTTGTCTGTGCTCCCAGGGGATTCATGTACGTCCCTCACTCAGCATCTCTCTCAGGGCACTATATATTCTTTCTTTATTTTGTCTCCCTGCACCACTATGAGTACCTTTGTTTGGCTGGTGAGTTTTGAGCCTTTCCTGCCTGGTCTAGTGCCTGGCCTTCACAGAATACAACTTCACTTCATGGACTTGAACTATGCTGTGACCTGGAGCTCCATCTGTCTCCAGTCTACTCAAGGCTCCAATAAAATGGTGCTTTTACCTCCCAACTAAAGAAGGCTCCCCTGAAATCCAGACCCAGTCCAGTCCAGTTGCCCTCCAACAACACAGAACCAAGCATTTCCTTTTTCCGTCTTTGACAACGAGTTAATTTGGTTCCTGAAAGAGATACCAGTTGACAGCCCCACAGATTGAGGAACATATGTCTTCCTCCAGAGGGGTCCCTGTGCACCAAGAAGCCTGGGCAGATTCTGAAGAGGGCAGTTGAGCATGGGCATGCATGGAGACCCAGCTGTGGACCTGGACTCCCAGAGGCCAATCCTGCCCCTCTAGAAAGAGCCAAGTGGGGAGGATATTTCTTTAACAAAGACATCACCTCCAGGCACAATCTGACAATCTGACAACCTGCCTGGCTTCAAGCTTCAGTTCTGCTTGAGTTCTTCCATCTTTACTAGATCTGGGGTGGATTGGAAGTGGGAAAAAGAGTGAAGAGAAAATACATCTCGATAATGGAGACCAAGGGAAGGATTATGGGATGAGTTGGGAGAGAAGAGAAGTGGGAAAAAAAATGTCCTCCTTCAACAGGCTACTAGGGAAATGCTGGCTAGCTCCTGCCCTTGGAAACCACACCCACTTTTCTCCAAATCATGGTCCCAACCTTCTTCTTTACTAACAATAATAACTATAGAAAGAGCTGCCAATCAGTGAGTGGTTACTATAGGCCAGGCACTGTGCTAAGCACTTTTTGCGTATTACCCCTTTGAATCCACATTGTTCTGGAAGACTGTTGTCTCACCTATCTTCCCCTTCACCCCTCCTTCAGTTTACAGAAGAAATTAAAAGATCTTTGGAGAGATGGAGGAATTTGGCAGAGATTAAAGATCTTGTTAGTAGCAGAACCAAGTTCTTATCCTGGCCTGTCAGCCTCCAGAGGCTTAAGTTCAAAATGGGTCTGACAGGATTATAACATGGGAACTTACTAGAAATGCCAATTCTCAGGCCCTAGGTAATACATGGATCAGGATCTGCCTTTGAACATGACCACATGATTCTTTCATACTGGGGTTTGAGGGGTCTCAACCTCTCTCCTGCAGATGGAAGCAGTTCTGAGACCATTGGCCTGGCATACCGGCATCAAGTGAGCCTTGGCTGACTGCCGACTATTACCCAGCACATGTCAGCAAGAGCACATGTGATTGGCTAGCTCCACATGGGGCCTGAAAATACAACAAACCCCAGGTTGGTACTATCAGGCATTGTGGTTAGAAAGGCTCTTTCTGTAGCCCCTCAGGATAACTGTACCAGTGGAAAGAAACTCTTTTGTTCTTTTTAGTTATTTTTCTAATAATATATAAATTACATGCAACTAAGTGCTCAAATCTTGGTTATGTAACCACCACCCAGCTGAAGATAGCAAACACTTCCAGCACCCTAGACAGCTCCCTCTCCCAGTCAACACCGTCCTTAATAGTCACTCTTACAAATTCACTTTACTTATCCTTAAACTTCAAATAAATAAAATGACACAGAATATTTTCTCTTGTGTCCACAGGACCATGAGATTGTTGTGTTATCTCAGAATTTATTCCTTTCCATTGCTCAGTAGTATATACTGGTTTGTCTATTCTAGTGTCAATGGACATTTGGTTGTTTTGGGTTTTTTGCTGTTATTATTAAAGGTGGTATGACTATTTTTCTCCATGTGTTCAGTGGACACATGCACTATTTCCTTAAATAAGTGCACAAGCATTGACTTGGTTTATTCAGCATATAGTAGGCTTTATTAGTTACTGTCAAATAGTTCCCCAAAGTGGCTGTACCAATTTATACTTCCACCAAAAGCATATGAGAGTGAGGACTCCTTTTTAGTTGTAGTCCCATCGCTAGTGAGGATGCCATTACTCTGTACTGAGTTGTTCTCCTTTGAAAAGGGAAAGGAAAGATTTGCTACTAATTTCCTATCGAAGAGATGATGGCACTACACATCATCTGAAATCAATAGATTGTTCATGCATGTTTGTTTGACGTCAGATATCAGATGCAGAGCCCTTTTATGGGGCACTAGAAAAGACACTTGATCCCAATGAGCTGCAACAATTGAAACTTTATAGCTTCTGCTCGCATTAGAAAAAGGTCCCAAAGATATAATCAACCTTTACAAACATATGGGGCAAATTTCAGGGCAGTACATGGGGAATTCAGGTCACAACTCACATTAATGATAACCTGAAATAATAGGAGCTATGTGGATAACTCCTGCATGACAAGCTGAAATTATACCCCTGAGGTCTTCTCTACATCAGAGGCCATATATTAACACACACACACACACACACACACACACACACACACTTCCCCTCTGGGACCCTCCAGTTTACTAGAAAGAGCCAAGGCTTGAGTTTCAGAAATGAGGGTTAGGGACACAACGTCCATACTAATTGCTCGCTGACCCTCGACCAGCCATTTAGCCTTTCCATGCCTCAATGCCCTTTCTAATAAAATAAGCAGCCCAACCTACAAACTACTCTCTTTCCCCTCCCTGACTCTGAGCCTACCCTTTCTTTTTCTCCACTTATTCAAAGAATCTTTTTATTTTGAAATCATTTGAATCTTACGGAAGAATTGCAAGAATAGAAGAAACTCCCTTATCCTGTTTCCCCAGGTTCCATAGTTAACATTTTGCCATTTTTGTCTTATCACCCCTTCTGTCTAAATAGAATTTTTCCCAGGAACATTTGAGAGTTCACTTTAGACACAAGCCCCATTACCCCTAACACTTTAGCATCATATAGACAAAATGGGATTTCACCTAATATCAACACGACACTATTATTTAATACACAGCCCGTATTCAGATTTCACCGATTGTCTGAATAGTCTGTTGTAGTGCTTCTGCTTTTCCCTAACCAGGATCATGCATTGCATTTGGTTGTCATTTTTGTATAGTCTCTTTTCATCAGAAGCAGTGTTTGAGCCTTTCTTTCTCCTTCACAATAGTGCCATTTTGAAAAGTATAGACCAGTGGTTCTAGAAGAATGCTCCTGAACTCTACACTCTTACCACACTCAGACTTGCACATCCCCAGAAATGATGTTTTCTTTCTACCAGGCTTTTTTTTTTTTTTTTTTTTTAGCTAGCTCTTCCACCTGGAATCCCCTTTTTTTCTCTTTCACATAGGGAATCTCCTTTCAACCTTCTCTGGGACCTTTTCTGTGGCCCTCTAAGGCTGGATAAAAGCCTCCATGGGCTCCCATGATATCCCAAGTGTAGCTTTTCAGAGCATCTGTGTGGTCTGTATGGTGAGGAATCAGTGACTACTACCCAATTTGGGACTCTCGTGTCTGTCCAGCTCAGGACATCCCTCTAACAAGTATAGGCATGAAAGCTTTGCATACTCGTCCTTCACCCCAGCATCATCCGCCATATGATGCTCTTTGACTCAGGGGGACCTGGGGCAACCTGGTTCTGTCAGACGTGGCACGGCCAGCCAATACTGGGGAAGCCCTCTTAGAGCAGTGCTGCAGGTGACGGCAGATCAACTGGGGTACGTGTGACACTGACATTAACAAAAGCAGGAGTTTTCATAGCAAATAATAGCACTTACTCGGTACTAGATCTAAATTATTTACCAATAATAAATCACTTACTGCTATGAGATAGATATTTTGGTAATGTGTTGGAGGTGACTTGTACTGTTTCATGAGAGCCAACTGTTAAATATTTATGAATTTCACCATCTGGTGTTTAAACCATTGATTGCTTGCAATTGACCACTGTGGGAGTATTTATACCACAGCAATCAGCAAATGCTAAAAATTATGGCTTGGGGGGAGTAGATGAAGGGGTGGAGAGCTGATTTAGCAGCACAATAGATATTGTTTTCTGGTTTATTTTTTTACATTTATTTATTTTTGAGAGACAGAGAGAGCCAGAGCACAAGTGGGGGAGGGGCAGAGAGAGAAGGAGACAGAGAATCTGAAGCAGGCTCCACACTCCGAGCTGTCAGACAGAGCCGGATGTGGGGCTCGAACTCACAACTGTGAGATCATGACCTGAGCCGAAGTGAGACGCTTAACCGACTGAGCCATCCAGGCGTCCCAATAGATATTGTTATTAACCCATTTTGTAAATGAGGAAACTAAGGCATAGAAAAATCATGTACCTTGCTGGAGGTCATATAGCCAGTATGTTAGTTATCTTACTGCTGCATGAATAATTGCCCCCGAACCTAGTAGCTTAACACAACAATAACTATTTATTGTTTCTCATAATTTCTGTGGGTCAGGAGTTCAGGCAGGGTCTAGTAGGGATAGCCTGGGTTTGCTCTATGCTGTCTGGGGCCTCAGATGGAAGCCTGGAAAGCTGTAGGCTGGAATAATTTGAAGGCTCGTTCAATCACATGCGTGGCAATTAATGCTGCTTCTGCCTGGATGCCTAGTGGCTGTCAGCTGGAATGCCCAGACTGCAGCCTCTGCATGTGGCCTCAGCTTCCTTACAACATGGTGGCTGGTTTCCAAGGGCAAGTGTCCCTAGAGAGAGAGACTGCCAGATAGAATCTAGATCCTTCCTATGACTTACCCTGAAAAATCACAGAGCATCCCCTCTGCCTACTCCTTTGGTTAGGACAGTCAGAAGCCTCTGTGTGTAAGGAGAGAGAGTAGAGACATCCTGCTCAGTAGAAGTGCCAGTCATGTTGTGAGAAGAGCTTAAGTGGGGGTGGGGGTGGGGTAGTGCAGCCATTTTGGGAAGATATAGTCCAATACAGTTGTGGATGAAGCAGAGATCTGACCTAATAGGCTCTGGAGTTCATGCTCTTTTTTTTTAATATGATTTTTTAACGTTTTTAAAATTTATTTTGGTGGGGGTGGGGAGAGAACACTAGTAGGGGAAGGGCAGTGAGAGGGAGACAGAGAATCCCAAGCAGGCTCTGCGCTCACAGAGCCTAAGGCTGACATGGGCCTTGAACTCATGAACACCAAGATCATGACCTGAGCCAAAATCAAGAGTTGTGCTAAACCAACTGAGCCACCCAGGCGCCCCTCTGGAGTTCATGCTCTTAGCCAACCAGCTGCACTTTCCCCAGTGAAGGGTGGAGAGCAGTTGGCTGGAGAAGCCTGTAGGCTAACAGGACACTGAGTATGGGGCCCGTGCCCCTCTCAGGGCTCCATCTCTTATCCATCCAACCCTTCCTGAAACCTGTTCATGGACATCGAGCCCAGGGCCCCAAGCTCACTCAGGTCCATCCTAGCACCTCACTTTTATCCACGTCCTAATCCTGTTTTTTTCCCCAATAGACCTTGGGAGCCATTAAAACCAATGCCAAACTCATCAGTTATCAGAAAGCTGTCCTTGCCTTCCTTCTTTCCACCATTCTTGTACTGGGGTGACATACTTGCCTGCACTCAGTCATGAGTGGCTTCCTGGAGGAGGGCTTACCTTCCTACCTAAAATTCTTCTAAAGCAATATAGAAAAAGAAAAACATCAAGTTGTGGTTTCCTGAGGGTGAGTTGAATAAATGTATCCTACATTACTTTCCGCACCAGACCCTTTGAGACTCACTGACTCACCCTGTTGCCTCAGGACCTGCCATGAAGTGGGTGCTTTATTTATTTTATGAGTGAATTGATAATAAGAGCAAATATGTTTTGAGTGGGTGCTCTGTGCCAGGTACTGTCCTAAATGCTTTACAGGTTTTGGCTCATTTAATCATCACAAAAACTCCATGAAGCAGGATAATAGTAACCTCAACTTAATAGATGGGAAACTAGACATAAAGAATAACTTGTCTAAAATCACAGAGCTAGTGACTGGTAGAGTCAACCAAACTAACTTTCTTGATAAAAGATAGGGAAGGAAGAAGAGTGAGAAGTCAGGAGGGAAGGAGGGAGGGAGGGAGGGAGGAAGGAAGGAAGGAAGGAAGGAAGGAAGGAAGGAAGGGAAGGAGGGAGGGAGGGAGGGAAGAAGGGAGGAAGGAAAGAAATGCATTATAATTTTTATCCCCGGCTAAGGCTCTCCCCTGC
>CM053574.1:44308972-44359562 GCA_028646485.1 Cryptoprocta ferox | reverse complement strand
GAAATACAACAGTTGCTATTTGGAGGGTCATTAAAAACTTTTCCTACCATAGTGTCTAAAATTCCCATCTTTACATTCATGTCTTTGGATTAAGGTCCCCAGATTATACATATCCTTCAACAAGGACAGCAGCAAGACCATGGCAAGCACTCACGTGTGTTGGAATGTTCTACTTAGCATAGCTGGGCAGGGTTCTGAGACTCTGGACCATCAAAACAGCAAGTATAGGGAGATGGAAAGAGAAAGCATCCATCCTTTGACCAAAATTAAAGAATATGAGCAACGCTTTGAGAACAAAAAAAAAAAAAAAAGAACCCCCAAACTCCCTGCTTAAATGAGATATCACCTCAGGGGCCAGCACGGTGACAAAACATTCCTTCCAGGGAGAAGGAAGAAAAAGCAGGGCTCTTGGAGAAGGGTAAAGAGAATCCCCAAATTCTTCATGGCTCGGACAGGGTCTCCTCCTTCCAGGCTAAGGCTGAGGGGCAGAGCCTGGTAAAGGTTTACTGGTAAGAGATGCCTAGAGGGGAGATCACAGACTTGTAAGAGAGGATTAACTCAGGGACAGTGATAACAGGAAAAACGAGGATTAGCCATCAGTGACAAGTCAGCCATGGAGGAAGTCTCACATAAATTGAGCAGCAAAATAATGAGAAACTCAGAGGCCAAAGGTTGAGTTGGTGAACCCAGGAGGCACAGCCCTTAGAGAAGCTGCAGAGCCTGACTGCTGGTCACCCTACGTCAGACAAGAGACCTGTTCCTGAAAGGTAGGATGTGAGTCAAACATTCGAAAAGGGAGGCATATCATAAACCCAAAGCGAGTGAATCACGGCACTGGTATGGGTTCCCTGAGAAGCAGCCCCTGCGACCAGAATTTGAGTGTGAGTAGTTTATTGAAAGGTGAAAGTGAAACGAGCAGGGAAGTGGAGAAATGAGACCGGCAGGGAAGGCAGGGCATAAACGGTGAGTTACAGTCAGCAAGCACTGTGGGCCACAGAAGCCTAACCCCATAGGGATTTTCTGCAGGTGCTGGAAGCCTGCAGAAAGCATACACCTAACTGCCCAACAATAGGGGAGTATGTCAACAAATGATAGTCTACTCTCAACAGAAAGCCATGGAGAAAGGACAGAATTTAACAGGAATTATTTACAAGTAATTTTTCACAGCAAATCAAACTTTTACTTATTGGCTCTTCCTCAGATTTTTCCACAAGGCACAGAGATTGCTTGTTTAACAAAAATGATAGACGTTCCCAGAAAAGGAAAAAGGGCAACTCTTAAAAGTTATAGGAGAATTTATGAGGTAAAGGAATTCTAAGGCCAATCCTTCTGAAAAACAAAAGCCCCCTCCAGTAAGGCCAACATGGCTCCCCAGTTTGCGTTGGGTACAAAAAAACAGTTTGTACCCAACTGAAGGGTGACATATTTCCATTTAGACAGCTGGTGTATGGCCAGGTACACCTCTACCTGATACCCACGAAAGCCAGATAATTGCCGGGTTTGATAGTCACACAATGCACTAGTCTGAGCTGTTCTTCTGGCTACCTCTTATCATCTCAAGATGAGGCACCACCACTGTGTACCCCCGTCTGTGTGTAGGACCTGATGAGTCAGTCTGGGCGCCATCTTGTCTTACCTTTCTCAGCAGGCCTGCAGTTGGGAGCCCGGCCTGGCAAGCTGGAGCCTGTTTACCAAGGCCTAGCCAAGTGACTGTGACAGATCCTGTTGGGCAGGGCCAACCTGATGGGCAACCTGTTCAGTGTCACTGCTAGGGCAGACTCTTCTCCCTGAGAAACCAAAGCTACACACCCCATGGGAGTGTGGGAAAATCCCAGCTTCTCCATCATCCAGGGCCAGAGAGTTCCTTCCTTTTGGATGGTGGCTATGGCAATTTTGAATATTCCTGCATAGCCTGGTGGGGCTTGAATCATCTGAGGATCATGATGGGTGAGGTGAAGTTGGAGGACACATTATCCTTCCATATGCAAAAACCCTTAGCTCCATACATAGCAGGAAAGGAGGCCCAGTGCCACTTGGCTTTTCTCCCACCGGCCTAGTAGGTCTCTTCCTTCATCCGGGCACAAACCTCCTCGCTCCTTGATTCCCCTCTACCCCACAAGTGGCCAGTCCAACCTATCCCCTTCTCCTCACACATATGCATTTTGTCTCCTTCCTCTTGAAAACTTACCACCAAAGTGCACATTTTCCCAATGCCTATTTTCAGCTTGATATTTGTAGAAGAAAAATATCTAATCAACCAATTCATACTAAGTATTAATGAATATAAGCTGAAGGAGTGAATCTCTAACAGTTAAATTTTACCATTTGGTAGCAGGTCAGTAGGCAGCAAATTGTTTTGTTTTGTTTAATGCCTTCCTAGAAAATAACATCCCAATCCAAATTACCTAGCAACGGAGAACTGGGTTCTCAATTAGAGTAAAAACAAACACTGTCAACCAGAATCTCACACACATATAGTTTATTGGAACTTTAAGGGAGTTTGGAGACTAAATAATAATAATAATAATAATAATAACCATGTATTGAATAATTTTTATGCTATATAAATTATGTTATCTGATTCAACCCATACAACAATCTAATGATGTACGTGTCGTGATTCTCATTCCTGTTTGACAGATGAAGAAATTGGTGAGGTCGCTGGAGAGGGTAAGTAATTTTCCTAAGGCTACAGTGCAACTAAGGAAGCTAGGGTTTGAACACTCAAAGTCTGACTTCAGGGTCTAGACTCTTGTACTATGCATACTGTCTTCCGCCTACTCTTTAAGCCAAGATTGCATGGGATTGGAGGTGGGAAGGATGATGAGTGAATGGCCAAGGTTAGAGTCTTCCTCCTTCTCAGCACAACCTCTTTCACCAGAAAGCAGGAAGTGCTATTCTATGAGTCATAGAGGGCAGAAGGATGCAGCAGAGATCCTGACAGTTACTTCTGCCTAGTTGGTATTTAAATGTCTTTTTTTTACCATGACAACTTTTGTTCAAGTGAAATGTTACTTGGAAGTCCAATATGACCGGCAGACAAAAGTGAGTTACTCTGGTTGAAGGTGGGAGGGGCAGCCCAAACTTGAGTGGTGACCTTATGTTGGCTCATGAGGCCCTTCCATGAAAGCCCTACAACCTGAGAAGCACAGTTTGAAAACCACTCCCTGTTACAGATTGCAATAGCAGCAAAAATTCTTTGCAGCTCTTTCCATCAAGAGGGAGAGTCCGTTTCTCCACTCCTAGCATTGGAGCCAGACTTGGTTTCAGCAATAGAATGCTGTGGAAGTAACATCATGCCAATTGTGAGTCAAGGCCTCAGAAGATTTCACACTCTTCTGTCCTTGTTCTTGGTCTCCTTCTTACCACATTGTGAGCAAGTCCAGGCTGGCCTGTTGGATGAGACAGCCCACATGGCCTCTGTCATCCCAGGCAAAGCCACCATAGTCCAACTTACCAGCTGATCATCCCCGCTTGAGATCAGCCAAGCCCAGCCCAGCCCAGACCAGGGGACTGACCAGCTGAGGGCAGCCCAAAATGCTGACCTACAAATTTGCGAGGTAAGTAAATGGTCTTGTTTTAAGCTATTAAGGTTGGAGTGTTTGTTATGCAGCAACAACTAACTGACACAGTGCCTTATAGAAGAATCTCAAAATGATGCCATGACCTTCCTCTCAGGTCTCACAATTTGGGGAAATGATACAGCAAGGAGTCCCTCCCCAGTGCAGGCCCTACTGTTACCAATCCACGTATGCCTTAGAATGTGGTAGGCACAGGAGACCCATCTGCCCTAACTTCAAGCAGAATTACAGTCACAGAGGGAGAGAAAAGAAGACTCTATTACTTGGCTCCAAGATGGCTAAACTTCCATCTAGAGAATTTTGTTCAGAACCCACCTGTGTGGAGAAAGGGAATGTCCCTGTTCCCCACAGGTGTCTCTAGGCTCGTGGCATTCTCCAAGCCTGGGGTGGGGGAATAAGTGGCAAAGAGAGGGAAAGAAAGTCTTAAAGGTTAAACCAAGCAAATTAAAGTTGCTCAGAAAATGCCAAAGAAATGTAAGTGAAAATTTTCAGCCACAGTAGGAGAAGTCCAGGCCCAAGGCCCCGGGTTGATCTCTCAGACTGTCGGGCACACTGCAAAGCTGTCTCCATTTATTTACTTCTAATTGAAAGCTGGCGTGCTGAGGGTTACTCCACCCAGGCGTGAAGTGTAGCCATCCGTGAAAGATTTCCCAAGACCTCTCCCTTTGCAGAGCATCCTTCATGTGCTTAAAAGGGAAAATGTCATGGGGACACTAAATTAAAACTCAGTTTTGTCTTTGAAAAATAGATTCAATCCTCAGTAGGATGTGGTTGGAGAGATACCAGCATTAGCATAATTCCTTAGTGAACTTTATAGGCCAATCAGGAAAATAAAAGGATATTCAGAAATCTGCCAGGAAAAAAAAAAAAGTCTCCTGGGGGCCACACATGCTAATCCTCACAAATCGACACTCTTGGGGCTTACAGTTGACAATGGGTGGTTTTCTTGGGGAGATTTTACCTCTTACAGGGGTGGATTCAACACAATTGGTCAGCTGGTGGTAAATACCATACAGGAAAAACAAGTTGACTTGCTTTCAAGCCTGTTAGCTGTATACAAGTTCATTAGTTCACTCACTCGCTCGCTCTCTTCGTTTATTCAGCAAATGCTTATTAGGTCCCTGAGGAGTGCGAGGCACTGTTTTGGCTACTGGACATGCAACTGTGAATAAGACAGGCCCCCTCAAAGACTACAGTCTACCAGGAAGGACAGACAGGCAAACAAGTTAAGACAGTTCTCCATTTACATAAGGGCTCCCTTTGGAAAACCTTCCCTGAGTCAGTTTTGGACATAAGCCAGAATCGTCTCTAACTCGGGACCCATTCGGCAGGTGTCCAAACAGCAGAAGCAGAGATATCTGAGCACACACAGGGCTGCCTACTTAGTCTCCAGCCTTTCCCCTTAGGCAAACTTTACCATTAGCATGTAGAGGTAAAGAACGTGGGCACTGGAGTCAGGCAGACCTCTGCCTAAGTTCTGGCTCTATCTTGCCACTGGTGTAGTCTTGGGCAAGATGCCTGACTCTCAGACCTCAGTTTCCTCTTTGGTAAAATGAGAGCAATGGCAATACCATAGCAGAGACTGCCTACAGCATATTCATTCTCCCCTTCTTTCTTAGTAACAGAGTCTTAGCATTACTGAAGGCCACAGTGAGTCCAGCTAAAAGACTACCTTGGGACCAGCTTCCCTTGTAGCTAGGTATAACCATGTAGCCCCTGAAATGTAAAGGGAAGTTGTTAGGTAGAATTTCTGGGGATGTTCTGGCTGTAAGCATGTTCATACAGCAAGATGGCACTTTAAAAAAAATCTGTTGGCTTGGGGCACCTGGATGGCTCAGTTGGTTAAGCATCTGACTTTGGCTCAGATCTCATGGTTCATGAGTTCAAACCCCGTGTCAGGCTCTGTGCTGACAGCTCAGAGCCTGGATCCAGCTTTGGATTCTGTGTCTCCCTCTCTCTCTGCCCTCCCCTGCTCACATTCTATCTGTCTGTCTGTCTGTCTCTCTCTCTCAAAAATAAACATTTAAGAATTTTTAAAAATATGTTGGCTTTCCTCCTTTTTCTCATTGTCAGGAATGTAGACATAATGGCAGGAGCTACAGCAGCCATACTGGACCATGAGGTATGAAGATGAAACCCCTGAAGAAAAACAGAAGAGCTCTGATGATCAGGGGTTACTACTAACTCCATAGTTACCAAGTTACAGGCTTCTTTTGTGTGTGAGAAAAATGAGTATCTTTTAAAATAACTTATTTCTGGTCTCTCATGAGAAACTGAAGGCAATTCCTAATACAAGTAACTGTAAGTGTTACTGTAGGAATTGAATGAAGCCATTCATGTAGAGCAGAGAGCCCAGTGCCTCGCCCACAGCGAATTCTCAGAGGAGAAGCCTTCACACTGTCATTCCACATATGAAATACTTACATTGTCTTGGTCAGCTCAGGCTGCTATAACAAAATAATAGATTGGGGGGTTTATACAACAGGCATTAATTTCTTATGTGCTGGTTCAAGGTTAAGGTGCTAACCAATTTGATTTCTGGGGAAAGTCCTCTTCCTGGTTTGCAGATGGCTACCTACCTACTATTGCCTCACATAGTAGAGAGAAAGAGAGAGTTCTGGTGTCTATCTTCTTCTTATGAGGAGGACACCAGTCCCCTCATGAAGGCCCCACTCTCATGACTTCATCTACAGCTAATTATCTTCCAAAGACCTCATGTCCAATACCACCACATTGGGAGTTATGAATTTCTTGGACATCAATTCATAACACACATGGGCCCTATCAGAAGCTTTAATTACAGTTGGTTTGTTTAAGCTAGATTAGTATGAGTAGGAAGCCTCATGGATTACCGTTAAGAGTTCTGAGGTTATAATAAAGGGAAGTCAGGATCCTGGATAACTGCAGGTTCAGTGTGATGATTGAGGGTTGGAGATTGTGTCCATAGCCATTTTTCCTAGCAGCCTTAGATGGGAGGGCTTGTCATTCATCAAGGCCACTACTAATTCATGAGAGTAAAACCACATTATCTGATTAAGGAAAGAAGAACTCAAATAATGAAATCAATCATCAAACCACATATCCATCTTGTGTTCCCTTCTTTGCTTTGTAGATGACCAAAACTATAGCAGAAGACCATATGGAGTACTTGGTGTGTGCCGGGCTCTATCTTTGGTCTTGCCTTGGGTTGAGGTCAGTCAGAGCCAGCAGAAGCAGAGTGCATGCCCAAACTGGGAATTTTGAGAACTCAATAGACTGTTTGCAAAGGTATGGGCAAGATGTGGAAAAACCACACAGAGAGTGTAGCACCTGGGGACCAGTAACAATGCACCTGTCAACCCCCCTCCCCTGGCCTAAAGCTATAAGGACACAGAGCAGTTACCAGATGCTGGAGAGAAGGCAACCAGGCAAAAACCAGGGTCTTTGATGTCAGGACATACCCAGCACAGAGTGACCCTACAGAAGTGAATCTGACCTCACTCCCCTCCTGCTCTCTAAACCTCAAATTTCTCATAGGCTGAAACCTTTCAGCCTACCTGAAACCTGAAAGCAGTGTCACCCTGACCATTCAGGTCAGCCTCCCAGACATAGCAGGATAGAAAAGGATGGAGTGTGAATCTGGAGGGGCCATGGCCTTATTCTTTTCATCCTCAACAACTACCATATGAGGTAGACACTATTATTACCTCCATTTTACAGATGAGGAAACAGAGACTGGGGGGGGGGGAGATATTAATCAATTTATACGTTTGAAAACACATAATTTTGCAAAGATGTACAACTTGTATTCTTTAGAATGAGATGGCAAGCTCCTATTACTGAAGCTACTCCAAATAAGGTATTTCTACTGAAATATACATAGGTCGACATCAGAGCTTAACATCCCATACCCCTATGAGGTGTATACTCTGATTATCCATATTTTACTTTGAAGAAGCAGAGGGTTAATGAGGTTAATTAAATCAGGTGACCTCTAGGATCATCCGAAATCAACATAGTATTTAATTCACTGATTACTTAAGCCATTACATTTGACTTATAAAAGAAAACTACAAAAAGCCCCCACTTCCAGATCAAAAAGGAAGAAATAAAACTGTCCTCATTTTCAGACGATATTATGGTCTATGTAGAAAATCCTAAGGAATCTACAGAAACCTCCTACAACTAGTAAATGAGTTCAGCAACTTTGCAGGATAGAAGATACACATACAAAATCAAATGTATTTCTATATACTAGCAATGAACATGTGCAAACCAAAATTAAAAATACAATATAATTTAAGCCACTCCAAAAAAAAAAAAGTACTTAGGTATAAATCTAACCAAACACATACAGAACTTTTATCCTGAAAACTATGAAACACTGAGGAAAGAAATCGAAGAACATCTAAATGGAGAGACATACCATGTTCATGGATGGGAAGACTCAGCATAGTAGAAATATCAATTCTCTCCAAAATGACACACAGGATTAAGGCAACCCTATCAAAATCACAGCAAGACATTTTATAGATAAAGGCAAGCTTATTTTAAAATTGATATGGAAAGGCAAAGAAACTGGAAAGCTAAATCAATTTGGACAAAGACTACAGTGGGAGGAATCACTCTGATTTTATGGCTCATTATACAGCTATAGTAATCAATACTATGTGCTTTTTTGCAGGGATAGGCCCATAGATCAATGGAACAAAATAGAGAATCCAGAAATAGACCATCACAGGTATGGCCAAAAGATTTTTTACACAGGTACCAAAACAATTTAGTGGAGAAAAAAGTCCTTACAAATGGTGCTGGGGTAACTGCATATCAATAGGCAAAAAAAATGAAATGAAATGAAATGAAATGAATGAAATGAAATAAAGTAAAATAAAATAAAATAAAATTTTACCTTGATCTGTACCTCATACCTTATATAAAAATGAACTCAAATGGATCACATAAAACATAAAACACTAAAACTATCAGGAGAAAACATAGGAGAAAATCTTCAGGACCTAGAGCTTGGTGAAAAGATTGTAGACTTGAAATGAAAAGCACAATTCATAAAAGAAAAGAAATCAATACATTGGCTTCACAAAATTTAAAACTTTTGGTCTGGTCATGAAGAGGATAAAAAAGACAAATCACAACCTACAGGGAAATATAAGCTACATTTCAGACAAAAACTCCTCTCTGGAATATATTAAAGAATTTTCAAAAGTCAACAGTAAAAGAATAAACAAGCCAATTTAAAAAAATGGGCCAAGGACATGAAGAGACATTTCACTGAAGAGGATATATGGATGGCAAATAAACACATAAAAGGATGTTCACTATAACTAGCCATTAGGGAAATGAAAATTAAGACCACAATAAGACATCACTACACACCTATTAGAGTGGCTAAAAAAAAAAAAAAAAAAGAGTGATGACACCAGTTGTTGGCAACGATGCAGAGAAACTGGAACATGTATACAGAGCTGGTGGGAATATAAAATCGCAGAGACATTCTGGAAAAGCTTGGCAGTTTCTTCCAAAATTAAATGTGCAACTACCATACAACCCAGCAATTGTACCCTTGGTGATTGATCTCAGAGAAATAAAAATTTATGTCCACAGAAAAGCCTGTAGCAGCTCCATTCAAAATCATAGCAGCTTTAGTCTTAATAGCCAAAAACTGGAAACAACTAAAATCTCCCTTACTGAGTGGTAAAACAAACTGCGTTATATCCATACCTCGAAATACTACTCTGCAACAAAACAGAACAAACTACTGACACATGCAATAATTTGGATGGATCTCAAGGGCACTGTGTTAAGTGAAAAGAGACAATCCCCAAAGGGTATACACTGTATACTCTCATTTATATAACATTCTTGAAATGATGAAATTATAGAGATGAGGACAGATTAATGGTTGCCAGAGTTTAAGGATGGCAGGAAGGGCAAGTGTGTGACTAAAAATGTAGCATAAGGGAAATCATTCTCTTTTTGTTTTTTAGTTACTTTATTTTGAGAGAGACAGCAGGCAGGAGGGGCAGAGAGAGAAGGAGAGAGACAGAATCCCAAGCAGGTTTCGCACTGTTAGTGTGGAGTCCCATGTGGGGCTCTAACTCATGACCCGTGAGATCATGACCACGAGCCAAAATCAAGAGTCAGATGTTGAACTGACTGAGCCACCCAAGCATCCCAGGGAGACCATTCTATTGGAACAGTTTGGTATGTTGATTACAGGAATCTGCACGTGACAAAATGGCTTAGAACTAGACACACACACTGTACCAATGTCAGTTTCCTGGTATTGATATTGTCCTGTAGTTATCTATATTTTTTTAAAAAAAAAGTCCCCACCATCAGCAACAAAATTCTGGGCTGAAATTTAAAACTCTTTCTAGTGAAATGTACCACTGCAGTAAATCCTTCCACTCAGGGACACTGAACTGGTTGACATTAGCAAGAGTAGCACAGATAATCTAAAATCTGGGGCAACCATATTCTGCTCTTGGAATTGCATTCCCAGCCATCATGCCTAAAATTCCTATTTTCATCCATTCTTTGAATCCCAAAACTTATTTGGTGGGAAAGACAAAAGCTTTCCCTGGAGCCATGACTCTCCAAGTACTACTGGCCATGGGATTAGTTGGAATTCTCTTGGCACAAACTAGAAGAAATCCAACTCAAAGTGGCTAAAGCTAAAAAGGAAATCTATTAGTTCATGACCTATGATAATGCTGGCTTCAGGTATTGATTGATCTGGGGCCCAGAGGATGTCACAAGGAACCAGCTACCCTCTCTGTCTTGACTCTGCTCCTTGGGGTGGGCCCCATTCTAAGCTTCATGTGGTTGCAAAGTGACTGCCAGCAGCAACTGGGACCACACCTTTCCAATAACAAATCCAGCAGAAAAGCAGAATTCCACTTGTTCGGTAATTCTAATGAAAATCCTAGAGTTGAGTCTCTCAGGTCCTAACTGGCATGACAAGGATCGTACGGACACTATGACCAAGGGAATGGTGTATTCCAATCAGCCAAGGTGGGTTCCTTGTAGTATTTCAATCAGCCTCCTACAATATGTGGACTGAAGCTAGGCAAAGGAAGATGCCATAGAAATACCAGGGCTGCTGCTCAAAAAATGAGGAAGAACATAGGGAAAAATAGCCCCAGTCTACCACGGTCATCAATAGCATTGCCAGAAAGAGGAACATAGGGACTGGGGAACATGTATGTAACCTGGTCTCTCCATCTCCCTGGCAATTCCCTCCTTCCCCAGGCTTTTTTCTAACTTGGGGAAGGAGTGCAAAGGTGGAATATATGCCCCTCAACACAATCACCTTGACTTTCCCACTCAATTCCTGGAGAATTCCTTTCCTTGTCCTCAGTCTGAGTTGGAATGTTGCCTTCTCCATGAAGTCAGCCATCTGTAATGAAATCTACACCTCCCCAGCTGCCCCAAGAACAAAAATTTTCCTCTTCTATGGACTCACAGTACTTCATACATATATTATCTTCATTACAGTGTTTTTTCATGTATCAAGATTATTTATTTTGACACCAGTCCCTCATATTTTACATTTACACACATGTACACACTCACATCTAACCAGATTAGAAGCTGTTTGAAAGCAGAGATTTGTTTTATTCATTATGAGTCCCTAATGTGCTGTATAACATCTGGAATGGTATTCAGAAATGTTGGATGGATGGATAGATGGATGGATGGACAGATGGATGGATAGGTGGATGAATAGGTGGATGGATGGATGGATGGATGGAGGGAGGGAAGGTTTCTACAGCTCTTCACCATCAAATCCAAGTAGCAGCACTCATTTGGGCATTTAGTCAATTAATAGCATTTAATAAACTCCTATTGTGTATACAGCAGGAACAAATCATTGAACATAAAATTAAATCAGTAAAGGGAAAAGCAATCATATGCTTATTCTGCTTGTTTTAAAATAGAAAAACCCTGAAATAAAGACAATGTGCATTGTTTATAGATTTTCGTGAGAAAGGATTATCATCAGCTAAGGGAAAGCACACCCAAAAGGGTGTAAGAAGCCAGAGTGACATCTCGAAAACTTTGTGTTAAGTTTGTTCCCTTGAATGCAAATGCCCAGCATGGCCCAAGGGTATACCAATGAGTTGTGAGAGGGTAACTGAGAGATCAATTCCAAGAGACAGCCTCTTAACTCTGCTCTTTACAAAGCGATCTGTCACACTACTCTGGGCCTCCATTTTCTCACCTGTAGAATGGGGATGATTACCCCTTGAGCTGCCCAGGTAACTCAAGACTTAATCTCCATCTTGTCCCTGATTCTTCCCTCTTTCTCGTGCATGTGCAATCCATCAGCGAGCTCACCAGTGAAATAGTTCCAGAATCCAACCACATCTTTCCCACCTCCCTGCCGGCACGTTGGTCTGGGGCCACCATTAACTGTGACAAGGACCCTCAGTATCCAGTACCTGAGGCACCAGCAGTGAGCGGTAGAGGCAGTACAGTGGGCCCTACTGCAAACAGTTGTGTGTTGGGTCCTGCATTTGGAAGGGGCGGGAGACCCACACCCTGAGGTCTGCTGTAGCTTCCTTGCTTCCTTTGTCTTGTCTTAGCCCTTCCAACCTCCTCACCCCCTTCAGAGCAATGATGTAACGCAGGATCAAGGCTTGGCCTCTGCTTCCACCAAGGCCCATGAAGTCCTCTGTGCCTGGCCCAGTGTCCTCTCAACTCCGCTTTCCACCTCATGCCTTCTAGAGCTCCGGCGTGCTGGCCCTCGGTCTCCTTGGATGTGCCAGGTGTGTTCCCACTTTGGGACTTAGCCTTCATTCTTTCCTCCCTATCTCTGCAGCCTGATCCTTGGCGTCCTGCAACTCTCAGCTCAGTGAGGGCTTCCGTGACCACTCATGCAAATAAAACAGGCCTAGCGTCAGGCTGCCGCCTCTGTCTGTTTTATTTTCGCCACAACACGGATACTACTTTCTTGAAACTATGCGTTTGCTTAATGGCGCATGAACTAGAAGTATACTCTGTTGATGCAGGGATATACTTTGTCTTATTCACTACTGTGTCTGGGCCCTAGAATAGAGCTTGACACACAATAAGTGCTCAGTAAGTATTTGATAAATAAAAGAAGGAAAGAGAGGGGGCAGGAGGGAAGAGGTAGGAGAGAGAGAGGGAGCCCAAGCCCTCAAGGGGGACTATCAAGACTCCATTAGAAAATTTTCATAAGCCACTTAGCACAGTGCCCAGCACTCAGGAACTACTTAATACATGCACACACGCACACGCACAAGAAAACACTTTGCCTGGATTCACCTTGTGTCTGAAGAGAATATTCTAATCCTCTGACTAAGCAATCCCCGCCCCCACCCTGGTTCTCCTGGAACTAATGCTTGAACCTAGTTCAGACCCCGGGGGTTTGGAGTTCATTTTCTTTTGGCAAAGCGTCGCCTTTTCTTTTCTAAGGGAAAAAATAAAATACAAAAAGACACTCACATAACATCTTGGAGATCAAATGGCTCTTGGAAAACTGCATTTTGATGAGTGAGGGAATCAAAACCATATGGATTAAATTCTCCTTAGATCTCCTAGGGGGAAAGGGGAGCGGGAGCCAGGGAAGGGAAAGAGGGCTGCAAGATTCAGCATTGATTTTTATGAACACAAAGCTAGCTCATGAAGGATGGTCTGAGATGTAGCAGGTCATTCAAGCACTTTGTTGACCACATGCCAACTGACTCAAAAGAGAAGGGAATATAAAAGTTTTTTTTTCAACACTCCTGTTTCTTTTCTTCTGATATTCCCTCCCCCACAGGGCTGACTTTGGGGTCTTGTCAGTGACCGGCCAAGAGTTGTGGCTGGACGGTAAGTTTGTATAATTTCTCCCAGAAAGCAACCTCTACCTCTTTCCCTGAGGAAAGAGTCTAAGATAATCTGCTGAAGCCAAATATTGGTAATCAGGTACTTAGATGAGTGCCATTCATTTTTTTTTTTAATGGTTGTATTTCTATCTGCATTTTGCTGATCTGGGAAAGTCGTAGAAGACAGACTAAGAGACTGCATACACCATGATTCACACTGTCATTTGCTGGGAGAGGAAATCAAGAGGAACAAGCGCATCCAACATTTTGACCTAAATCACAGAAAAAAACCTCAAAAGCAGTTTCCTCTGTCCTTAGCCTAATCTCCTGAAGGCAGGTGATGCGGCTGATGACCAGCCCAGCCTGTATGGTGCACGGACCACAGGGAACACTGGTTGACCATTTACGTAGTACTCATTTATCCTCCCAGCCCACCTCAAGGGAGGTGCTCTTACTGTTCTCATTTTACAGAGGAGACTGACAGAGAGGTGAAGCAACTTACCTAAGGTCACACAGCTAGTAATTGGCGGACCTGGGATTTGAACCAAGGTTCTGCCGATGCCAGAGCCTGTACTTCTAACCATTATTTCCCTGCAAATACGGTGCGCTTTTGGAATTTGCATCTTTGCTTTTGTTGTTCCATTCATCTAAAAAAACCTCTCTTGCTATTCCTACCTTTCGTCCCAGCAACCTGCCAAAACTAACTGCCCCGCCTTCCATACTAAGCCCCATGTGTTCATGGATCCTTCTGGAAGCTCCCAGATTGGTTGGGTCCTCTCCCATGTCTGAACTCCAGGACACCCGGTGCCTGCCTGGGACTGCCCAGCCCCTTCTATGTCATAAAATCAGCCTAGCAAGGCACCTTGCTTTTAAATGAGGAGACACACCTGCATTTAGTCCCTTGCCGAGACACTTTAATTTACAAACCACTCCGAGAAACTCAGATTCCTCATCAGAGGAAAAGTGCAATGACCTGGTGTGGGCAAGCCATGAGCTCATACACGCAGGGCACAGAGCAAGCACGCAATTCATGTCGGCTACTGTGTTCTAGTTCCTTGGCCGCCTGTTTGAGCTCTCCCACCTGATTGTAAATTTCTCCAAGGAAATGTAATAGTCACTGATTTAGGCAGTGATTGCATTAGGGATTTCACTAACTGGGTTTAAAGAAAAGAGGAGAGAAGGGCGGGTGGGGGAAGCAGATGGAAAGACAGCTCAGAGGGAATAAGGGCAGCCCATGCACACTAAGTGTCTGACATGGGACAGCGTTTCCAGCATTAACACATCGAATCCTCACAGCCGCCCTGGGAGGTAAGTGCTGTTATTGTCCTCATTTTACAGATGAAGCGACTGAGGCCCAGAGGGGTTGAGTGACTGACCATGGCCATGTATTTGGTAATACAGAGTCAGGATTTGAACTCCAACATTCAGAGTCCAGAATCCAAGGTCTTACCTGCTAATCTAGACTGCCCCTAAAGGGGAAGATTTTAAAGTTTTCGAATAGCAATAAACAAAAAGGCTGTAAGTATCCAGTCTGGATCGGTGGGTATTTAATGGGTAGAAATGCTGGGTTACAAGGTTACCAACACTTTGCTGGGAGTTGATCGAGGGGGAAGAAAGCACTGGGGGTTCCCCCAAGAAGCCATGTGCGCTTTGTGCACACTGTCTTGATAAAGCAGATAAAACTCTGGCTGAGGTGAGGATTCAGGTGTGATCCATGTATATGTTTTATCATGCTTGCATGTCATTTCATGGTTTTTTTCTTGAAGGACTTGATTTAGCACATACCTTAAGGTGAGGTTCAGGAAATAAATTTCAAGACTGGAGAAACCACAAGAGACCAATATGGTGGGGGAGATATCTAAATGAGTCCTAAAAAGTTGGGGGGGGGGTGTCAAGGAAGGTTTCCAAGAGTAAGGGATAGCTGGGAGACCAGTTGGCTTAGTGAGGAACATGCTGTGGGTAGGTTCACTCAATAGCCATTTCCAAACCCTTTCCCCTCTTGTCCTCCTTGATGGAGGCTTGAAGAGCTAATAGTTTCCCAGCCTCCCTTGAAGCCAGACGGGTTCACATGACCAGTTTCGCCATTACAATTCCAACAGAAGTCTGCTGGAGGTTTTCCAGGAAAAAAAGTTTTACTTTCCTCATGAACAAGCCAGAAAGGGCAGGCTTAGCCTTTCCCATTCTTCCTGCCTTGAAAGTGGGTATAATGCCTAGAGCTGCAGCAATTACCTTATGACCATGAGGCAGCAGAGTGGAGACAAAAGGCAAATGGCACAGAACCAGCCCTGTCGTCATCATGCTGCTGACGCAATGCTGCCTACCTCCCTCTACATTTCTTGTTATGTGAAAAAAAAAAAAAAGAAAGAAAAAGAAACAAACCACTATTTGAACCTAAGTCCTATTTTTTTTCCCCATGACTTGCAGTCAAAGCATTTCTAATGCATCCACTAGGCAAAGTGGGAAAATAATGACGAAAAAAGATGAGGTGTTCAAGGCAGAAAGTCCTGTATGCGCAAAAACCTGGAGGAGAGAAAGACTAGGGCATATCTGAAGATGAAAGATACGATGTAAGTCAAGTATATGTTGTTGGTGCTGGTGCTGGGTGCTGAGTTCTGGGTGCTGGGCGCTGGCTGTGGTGAGAATGACACTGGAGAATCACAGGAGGGTTACCCATGCAGGGCCTTTTGTAGCTCGTGAGTTTAGAATTTGGACATCATCTCTAACAATGGGGCACCATGGAGAAGCCTTGTGTGTGTCAGCAGCTGACATAACGATACATTCTAAAAAGACCCTTCTGGTCTGACCTCATTCATTCAGTAAATACTTTATGAGCAGGGAAAAGTAAGGTGGTAGAACCACTTTGGAAAACTGTTCTCGAGTATGTGACACCCCAGCAATCTCACAACTAAGGACACATCGAAGAGAAATGAATGTGCATGTCCACCAAAGGATAACTCCAAGAATGTTCCTAACAGCTTTACTCATAATAGCCCAAAGCAGGTAGCAACCCAAATGCCCACCACAGCTAGGAGAGCCAAGTGATTTGCTGGCATCCTCGCGTAGCAGAATACTACAGAGCAATAAAGAAGAACGAACTGTTGCCACACGCAACAACATGAAGGAACAGAGGCCTACAGAGAAGACAGACAGTGGTGTTAGTCTGTGCCCTCCAAGGAGATTCCAACATTCAATGTCCAAGAGATGATTCAGGCAAACATCTCTGAGGGAAAATGGAGGTCACTGGGAAACCAGCAGCCTGAGGTGCAGGTCTGCTCCCTGTGAGGGAAAGGAGGGAGAGAAGGAAGAAGGGAAGGAAGGGACTATGTAGTTCCCTAGACCGCCATGTATAGTTCTAAGGAAGCTCGGCAAGGCTAACGGGGAGTCCTTGAGCCAAAAGTGCCCTCGGAGAAGTTCGCCATCTCCCAGGAATTGCCCTGCCTGAGCATTCCTGCCACATCCAGTTAAAGGTAGGAGCAGATTTATTTGAGAGCCCGGCAGAACCAGCCCAGTCAGGTCTCCACAGTCAAAGATCTACGGGATGCATTTTCATGGCCACAACATCATATAATTCCACAGATGAAGGTCAGGAACAGGCAAAATCCATGTTCAGTGATAAAAGAATGCCAGTTACTTCTAGAATAAGTAGGGTTGGGACTATGAGAGAGAGGACACGAGCAAGCCATCTGTGGTGACTGCAAGTGTTCACTGTCTTGATGCAGGATGGTGACTGTGGAGTAAACAGCTTTCAAGACACCACCTAGGGTTGTACGCTTTGTAGGAAAAAATAAGAAGTTCATACTGTGGAAGCATATCGAATGCCGTGCTCAGCCCTGGGCACCCAGAGGCGACTGGAGCAGACAGGGATTCTGTCCCCCAAGGGGCAGAAGCAGGAAGCAAGGTCTGGTCTGGAATGCGAGCCTTCAGTGTCCCTGCTGACAAGAACACTGGCAGTGAGCCTGGGGCATAAGATACTGTCTACAGATGGTCAAGTCCAAGAAGCATTTTGTCAAAGACTCTTGAAAAGAGAGAGTAAAACCAAATGACAGGCTTTACAAGAACTACCAACAGAGATATGAAAGCAAGTCAGGAACCATCAGAACTGCTTGCAAAGGAAAGTGCTTTTGGAGAAATCAGTTACGGGAAAATTCAGTCTGACCATTCAGTGCTGGTACGTCAGGGAGCCCTGAGCCCTGGGAACCACATCTTTTCTGAAGTCAAGCTCCTCTCTCTGTGCCCAGGAATCAGTTTCCTTTGGTTTACAGGATCCACTGGGAAATAATATCTGATATTTTCCAAAGCCCAGAAAGGGTTTCACACCTTTGTGAGGAAGGCTGGGAGGCGGGTAAAAGAATGCAGCTTCCAGAAGGAAGGGGTGCCCATAGGGACCACTTAGAACAAAACTGACCTGTCATCTGGAGAAAACGCAAAATGGAACTTGCCCTGTTCTGGAAAACTGAGGAAGTCTCCTGCGAGTTCATCTGCTCACAGAAAGTTTTCTGCAGGAAAGTGCTGGTATTGATCATTCCTTAAGGAATATTTTTAAAAAAGCAAACTCGTTCCAAATGACTTTTGTGTTTTGCCAGTGCTTTTAGTATCAGCCCTTAATTTTCAACCATTCTCAAGTTAAGATGATGATGTTGACTATTGGGCTATGAAACAAAACATGTAAATATATACATATATTTTAAATTTATTTCAAATCACCATGCCCCTCAAAATGTGAGCTTTCCACAAGGAGGAACTATGAATAGAACATTTTACACTTGTCTAACTTTTCCTAAGACTTTTTTTTTAACTGTCGTATCTTTTCAGTCCGTGATAAATGCCAAAAAAATCTCTCTCCAATAATTTACTGGGCTGAGATGGCAGTGTAATTGAGTCACCCAAGTTAAGCACTTCAGGAAAATTTCCATCAGGTGCCATCGTGTTCTCTGGCCTGAGCTTTATTTAAACTCACTGGATCAATCTGAATCAATTTGACATGTACACACTTCAGGGCATGGTTAGTTTCAAATCAATTAGGCTCCTCATGACTTTATGATTAAGAACCCAAGGTTATAAAACATTAATATAAAAATCACAAATTGTAAAGTGAAAAGTAAAATCTCCACCTAACATTTCATAAAAATCACCAGGATCATTATGTAAGCTCCATTAAACAAACAAGGTAAGAGTAATTAGGTGGTAAATTGAGAACAGAGGTTTCCAAAGGCTTTAATTGGGATGGACCAAACAGTTTAATAAAGACAAGGGAGCCAGGGTCAAGTGCAGCCTTTAGAGGATGTGGATCAGAAAAGAACTCCTCAGTGGTCTGCCGGTCCTTGTAGGAGGAACACACGGAGTTCCCCGGGAAAAGCAGAGTGGGCTTAACACCTTCTGGCTCTCTGCTGACCTTGGCCAAGCTGCCCTACACCACCGGACACGAGATAAGGAGTGGCTCTTGGCTGGAGCCAGCAGGCAGCCACGTGAAAGCATTTTAAGGATCACAATGTAATGTGATTCCCCTCTTCTAGAGTTACTTGGAATTTTTCTCTCCTGGTTTTGGAGCTCAGGGGAAGGAAGTAAAGAGGAGGGAGTGAATTAGAGTTTACATTAAAATAATGAGGACTTCCAGACCCCTTGATACGTTTGATTGTTTTCATTTATCTTTACAACTCCCATGAGGATGAGATGGGCTCTCATAATTCTCACCCTGTTTTAGACACGGAAGCACAGAAAAGTTAGGTAGCTTATCCCACAGTCACACAGCAAGGAAGGGACAGAACCCAGGCGTGTGTTCTTCACCTCTGCAGGGTGGAGGCGCCTCTTGCATGCATTTATTCAACACTTAGTACCTGAGGGCCTCTGCCTCCTCTGTACCAGTGTTTCAGGCTAAAGATCTAGGGCGAACCAGCTGGGTTCCTGCCCTCACAGGGCCTTTCATTCCAGGGCAGAGTGGAGTGAACAGTAAATAAACAGACTGAGAAAGTCAGAGTGACAATGCTCTGCAAAGAGTGATCAAAGGGTACAGTGATAGTGACTGGTGGCATCTTTTACTGGGTGGTCAGCTCTTACGAGAGGGCATATGAGCTGAGATTTGAATGATGCGAGGGTGCCAGGTACCCTGAGTGTAAGGAGAACACTCTGTGCCAAGTGGCAAGACAGGTGCAGAGGCCCCAGGGAATTAATAGGACCTCTGTACCTGCCTCCCCTTGTCATGTTTTCTCTCCCCTTCAATCTGTGTGTGTCTCGTGACTTACTGTCGCCAGTAGAATGCGGTGCAGTGACAGTGCTTTGGTTCTGAGCCTAGGATTTTAGCAATTTCCTATTTCACCCTCTTGGAGCCCTGACCCAGCATCCAGGGGGATCCAGGTACATTGCTGTAGAGACCATACAGAGAGAAATAGACACGAGGCTGCCACAAGCTACGAAGCCAGTCATGTGAGAGAGGGTCTCCAGCCCCAGGAAAGCTCCCAGGCAAATGCAGCTCCATGAGCAACCACAACTGACGGCTCAGGGGGACAGAGATGAGCCTCCCAGCCGAGCCCAGCTAAGCCACACACTGTGACAAAGGACCCGTGGTTGCTGGTGTAAGCCACCAGGCTTCAGGATGGTTTCGTAACAACAGGTCATTAAAGCAGCTAGTGTGACATGAGTTAAGCAGAGCAAAGGGAGGTGGTAGAGGGTGAAGCGAGACATCCTTCTCCACCAAGAGCTGGATCTGGTGGGACCCATGAGTCAGAGTGAGCAGTCGAGATGTCATTCATGTGGTCGGGAGCCACTGGAAGGTTCAAGGGGCATGACATGACCTGATGATTGATATATTTCTAAAATCTATTCTGGCTGTGGTGTGGCAAGTAAATCAGGGGATAGGGAGAGCAGGAGAAGAATCGAGAAGACATCGGAGAGACGGCTACTAGAGGAATGCCTGCCAACTGAACCAAGGTGGTGGCAGTTGAAATTCAGTGAACTGGTTGGTTTATGGCGTGTTTTGGAGATCGAGTCAAAAGTACGTGTTGCTAGGTGGAGGGTCTTGGCACTGGCTGGCTGAGGATAACTCCTTGATTTTAGGATTGATGAACTCAGCTGATGGCATACGGTTCTCTAAGTGTGCTCTCTAGCGCTCTGACATCTGGTGGTGAGAGGAAAGGGGATTCGCCAATGGAGGCAATGAAGGAGCGGCCACTGAGGTGGGAAGAAACCCAGAGTCTCTAAGGGTCCCAGAAGCTAGGGGAATACAGTTGTTAAAGGAGGCGGAGGAATCAAATGAAGTCAATAAAGATAAAGACAGACATGACCATTGGTTCATGGAACCAACGGAAGTCACTAGTGAGCCACTGAGTCACTGGTAATGCATGAAGGAACCATCTAGAACGATTATACCTTTCATCAGAGTGGCACAGAACAGAAATCTGTTTTCACACCTCCCTAATCAATGCCATGATAGTATTTAAAGCCCTAAGTCTTTGGTCAATACAGGGGTGGAAAAGAGAACCTAAGAGTTCTGAAGTGACCGATTTGAAACTTTTAAAGAGAAAGTTTTCCCACAGATGTCATCGGGAAGAATGAAGGCTCAAAAGGGAGTATAAAGAAATGAGTTCTAGGAATGTGGGACAAAAATACAAAGTTAAATTTGATACACATCTTCGACACATGGCTCAAAATTATCCTGGGAAAGGGAGGCAAGGGCAGGGTAGCTGGGCAAGGATTAGAAACAATAAAGTCATTCTTATTTATCCAGTCACTTCATGGAGACACTTGAAGAAATAGGTTGTACAGTAGCGAGGAGCTCCCTTTCTGTCACGGAGCTGACCTCCTGCTCACACACACACCGTTAGCGCCATTAGCAGTCTTATCTCTGTTTTGTTGATGAGAAATGAAGGTTCATGCCAAGGCCCCAGAGCAACTAAATGGCAGAGCTCAGGTTCAAACCCCGGCTAATGTGACTTGAAAATCTAATATTTTAACCCTGCTTCCTCCAGAATGCCTTGTTTAATCACACCACCAGAAGCCAGGGCACACTGTTAGGCATGTAGAATTATAGGCTGCAATGGAAAGAATATATGTCCTTTTTTTTTTTTTTGACAATTAAAATTAACTTCTCTGTCAGATCCCCAATCCTTGAGGCGGCAGCAACAAAATCACTCTCATTTAGGAATTTCTCTGACTCTCCCCCGGGCTGACCCCCAGTTCTGGGGGCCCTCAGAAATGCCAAGGCACGGGAGACAGGTGTGGTCACGGCCTCCCTGAGGCTTCCGTGTCCCCTTCTGTACTCCCCCTGCCACCCGGAGTCTTTCTCGTGTTCTTCCTGCCTAAACTCCCTGATGGGCCATCTCTACCTAAATGATTCTGCACTGGCCATGGGAACCCCGGGGTCTCTCCCTTGACTGTCCAGGGAACGGAGTCAGGTTAGTTATGTGACTCTGGGCAACTTACTTCACTGCTTTGTGCCTCAGTTTCCCTATCCGTAAAATCAATGGTCTCACAGGGATGTTAGAGAGTTAGAAAAGAAAATATTCGTAGAATGCTTAGGACGATGGTTGGCACATGACACAGGCTTCACTTAACTAACTGTCGTGAGGGGTGGGTGGGAAGAAAACAATGACTCGCAGGAACCAAGTCTTTGTCTTATGCTTGGACTGTAGCTTTCAAATTCAGAATGATGAAACTTTAACCCTTTTATTCCCTGGATTTTGTAGTATCCTTTCTTTCCCTAGACAATAAAAGCAAATTGTCTATGGGGCGCCTGGGTGGCTCAGTCGGTTAAGTATCCGACTTCAGCTCAGGTCATGATCTCCCCATTGGTGAGTTTGAGCTCCACACGGGGCTCCACACTTACAGTGCAGAGCCTGCTTGGGATTCTCTCTCTCCCTTTCTGTCTGTCCTCTCCTGCTCGCTTGCTCTCAAAAATTAAATAAATAAACTTTAAAAAAAAAAGGCAAATTGTCTGGGTCCACAAATTGGGAAGTTTGGGGGTGGGGTGTGGTTTAATATCTCAAAATCCCACCCTACCCAGTCATAGGTGGACACTTCTGTTTGAGACCTGAGCTGCCTTGAACTAACCCTGCAATTCCCACTACCTTCTCCCCACAACACACACACCCAACACGATCTCCACTGTTGCTCTCTACAAGGTAGAATTCTCTGGCATTTAACTCCTCTACAACAACTCACACAGTTTACCTTTGCAGTCCTTTCATTCATTGGTCTTTATTCTGATCTTTAAGGGGGAGGGGAACCCAGAATTGGCTCTCAGCTACCATCCTTTTTTCTTTTAACAAAAGTTGTGTATACTCACAAATTTGTTCCTAATTGTGACACTTGAGTTTTCCATTCTACAGAGGTGTGTGTAGAGATTAGAGAATAGAGTTCTGCCACACATATCTCTTAGCCACATATCCCACATGTAAACATACTGTCTCCATAATCAAATCTGGTAAAAGAAATCTTTTTTGCATTATGGAAAACTTCAAACATATACGAAAGTGGACTCAACAGGACCACAAATGTTCAGGCACTCATTATTCTCAACTCATGGCCAATCCTACTTCGTCCATCCCTAGCCATGAGTTTTGAAGCAAACCTCAGAGGTCGTTTCATTTCATCTGCAAATATCACTGCGCTTCTAAAGACTGAGAACGCTCTTTTACAACTTGGTCCCGTTATCACAGCTTGTGTAAAAAGTAATGATGATTCCTTAATATCATCAAAAAGTCAATCAGTGTTCGATTTGTTTTGTTTTGTTTTGTTTTGTTTTTTAAGCAGCATCCAGTCTGATACATCAGGGTTGGGATTTGCACCTAGCAAATTGTTTTAGCCAACATTCGGAGGCTGTCCGGATGAATGGTTCCATCCCTCCCTTTCTCTTCCCAGACAGGAACGTCATAGCCAAACCCGCAGTGGGTTTTGCCAAGAACTCCCAAAAAGACAATCACGTGTCAAATAACCATGGAGACGCGGTTACAAAACGAACACTTCTCCCCGGCTCCCTTGTTTAGCTGCTGAGCACCGAGGCAGGAGGCAGGCGCTGCCTGCAGTGCACACACCTGACGGTGTGCCGTGGGCAGCTCCGCCCGCATCCGCAAAGACCTGTCCAGCCGCCGTCGGTGCCAGGGATTAGCGTGCGCTCCTGGGGGCATCTGGCTGACCGCAGCGCTGCAAGAATTGGAATCTCCAGACTTTCCTCATTAGTTTCTTCTCATGGCTCAGCAGCAGTTTGATATGAATCCAGCAGAGAACTTATCTGAGGTATTATTATTATTATATTATATTTCATCTGGTTCCAATGCTGGTTATTTACATGATGAGCCTTGTGATATTAACCTAAGGGCAGTTCCAAGCCTAGCCCCTTGAAGTGACTGCGTTTGTAGATTTGTGCCCTACAATGGCTTTCCTATAGACACCTTACATAAATCAAGGTGCTGGGAGATCAAGAATGAAGTGATCCTATTATTATTTTAAAAGAATATGTGCACAGAAATCGTCTATCAGATGCTCCGGCGCTCTGCCCCTGTTCCTTGGCTTTCCTGCTCCCATGTCTTTCTGCTCAGGCTCTTCCAGGGCTGCGGGGGGCTGGAAGGCCTGGAGTCTGAGAGGTAGCAGCCCCAGTATCAACCAGGGAGGCACCCATGTCGGGGGATAAAAGCCCCCCCCCCCAGGTGGGATAACTCTGAGGGGCGTTCTACGGTGCTCCCCAGAGGTCCCAGACAGGCCTGAGCCTCAACTGTCCACAGAACTAACCTGTTCATTTTCAACAGCCCTCCCTGGCCCCTCTCATTTCCCCCATCCTCCATTAGTGCTTCCTGACATCTCCTCCCATTGAAGGGTGACCAGTTCATCCTGGGAAACCCCCTAGTCCCAGATAAACCAGGACAGTTGAATACCTTACCTTCCAAAAAAAAAAAAAAAAAAAATCACTTGTACTCAAATTCTAGTCCGAGGGTTGGCTTCCGGGGTACCGAACCTAAGGCAATCCATACAGACAGAAGAGTCTGGAATGAGATGGGCCTCTTGTCAAACTGGCTAACATACAGTGTGTGCAATGTGCTCTGGGTTTTGGGTTTGATTCCCGTGGTTGAGCTGCGCCTCTTATCTGGGTATTCCTTATGAATAGAGCCCTCTGGAGTTGGGCGTTGGGGTAGTGAGGGGCTCCTTGGGTATTTGGGTGTGGGAATCTAGGTGAATGGGTTTTTCATCAAATCTGTATTTGATGTTTTTACAAAGACCATATATCATTTGTCTACTCTTTTAAAGACACATAATAAAAAAAAAACTTGAGATTTTATAAACAATTAGCAAATATTTGTTTTATGACTTTTCAAGAGTCGGCTGCATTTAAATTATTTTAAAGAAGGGGAAGAAACCAGATATAAAAAGAATAGTTTTTTATGATGACTCAGGGCAGCGGTTTTCAAATTTTTTAAGCCTCTAAATCTCTTTGTGATGCAATGCTACGTGGCTCCTTCTGTTACAACCAGTTACAAGTGTTGCCGCTGGGAGGAACACAGGCTTCTGGGGCTAGAGCCCCCCTCTTTGAGTTGCCAGCCCCCGCCCCCAGTCCTCCGTTTTCCCCACCTCAGGTAACCATTAAGCACTTCCTAGGAAGCCTGAGGGTTTTGTCAGACCCCAGCGTGCAAACCCCAGCGTGCAAACCACTATCGTAGGGGATTACTGAATGGCATGAAAAAAATATCCCTAACTTTTTACTTTAAAACATGTTAGAACATGAGAAGGGCAGGCCAAAAACAGCACACACATTCTGTCTTGAGTTTGTAGGGGGAAAAATAAGGCCTGTATTCCTATACATTGAGAAAAGCCTGGAAAGAAATACACCAAAGATGTTGATGGTGGTTATCTCCAGGGGACTGGATCCCCAAGACCTTTACATGTTCTATTCTGTGCCAGCGATGTATTACCTCCATTTTCCACATTGGGTAGGAATTATTTTTCAGGCAGAGGAAAGCACAACACATGATTTTAAGGAGGGGAGGAGAGTAGGAAATATATTCCACAGTCACATGCAGACAATAGCAGCATCAGGCTAGATTTTCATGATTCTTAGAGACTGATCTGAAGAGCAAGCAAGGCCTTTTTCAGTTTGAGAGGGTTTAGCCATGGAAGACTGCGTAAGGCAGGTTATAGCCTGTCAATTCCATGCCCAACAAGGTCTTTGATGCTTCTGATAATGATATATGAGCACTGCCCATAAAATAAGCCAAACAAGGGATAACTTTCCTGCCCCCATTGCGATGGGTGATTCAGGCTGCAAAGTAGGCGGTGCCTCCTGTAAATGTGGGTACGTCAGGTCAGCCACATGGCCAAGGAGCTGTCAAAAGGAGACTGAAGCTTTGCCAAACCTGAGGCTATTGTAGAGAATTAGTGTTTCTATCTGTAGTTCCCCAACCTGGTTGCCCGTCGGAGTCACCTGGGGAGCTTCTTACACTAGGACTCCTGGCCCCACCCTCTGATCCCCTGATACCTCCTGAAGGGGACTTAGGACCTGCATTTTAAACAGATATGCCAACAGGGATACGTATGGGTCACCTGAGTGAAGTTCATCATCACCGCTAGGTTGTAAGTTCTAGGAAACTTACATGCCTGTCGGTTGCTGTGACCTAGATACTATGTGCACAACTCCTGGTGCTCTAAATATTCAGGGAGGCAACTATTTATGGAAAGTTCACTCTGTGCCTGACAGTTTGCTAAGTAGTTTCAAGTCCATTCACCTTAATTACAACTCAAAGTATGCTTCTATCCATTTTGTCAATGATGAAGCAGATTCAGAGGGGTTAAGAAATGTGCCCAATATCATTTAGAAAGAAAGAGACGCACCACTGGAATCCTGGTCTGTGGCCCAAATGCTAGCTCATCTCATTCAGCTAACACTAAATGTTCTAGAAAGTTCTAGAAAGTTCCATGGCTTTTCCTTCCTTTTCCTGGGTGAAAAATGGTACCAGAATTCTCCACTCACCTTCCTCATCTCCTCTCCTCTACCTGCTCCTCCATGAGTTTACACACACGCACACGTACATACCCTCTTTTAAGTTCTACCTTAAACATCTGGTGCATCTAAAACAGAACTGAATCCTACCCCCCGGACATTCTATACAGAGGTTTATTCTCACAATTTTCTGACTTCTTGTTAAAACATGTCTTTCCTAAGCTAAAGGAAACCTGTTTTTCCTTGATTCCATTTTAATTCTCCAATTATTTGATAGCACTTCTTGCAAACTATCCTAAGCAATTTGTCTGTTCGAATTACAAGGCATTTGATTGTGGGGGTCCTTATCCACCACTTTGAGAGACTACAGGTTTCCTCCCTTGACCCCCTGACCAGTTGGTATGATGCAAACAGAGCCCATCTTAGACCAAATTCCATCAAAAAGGTGACAGTTATTAGCAAGCAGGCACATACACAGCCCTTCAACGCTTTCTGTGAGCCTGGGGACATCTCAGTCAGTTGTCCTGTAAGACACTTCAACAGCCTCTTAGATGAGAAGTTCATTTGAGGCAGCTGTGACAGTACTGTCAGGGCAGTACTTAGCTAACCTACTCAAGGAGATGATAAAATCAACCTTTTCACATCCAGATACTGGACTGGTTGGACAGCTGAGCTCAGTGCCTTTCCAAGAGAACACGCAACTGGTCTTGCTAGATTCGTTTGCAAAGTTCAGGCATAGCAGACGCACCATGAAACATTTCTAGCCATCTACCTTTCCTGAACACCATTATTTTCATCAATGAAAAACCATTTTAGAAACCATTATGCAAATGAACACACCCGTGGGTGCTGAGCCAAGACAGATAATTGAAGCGCTTATGGTAACTTCCTCTGGAGTGTGGGACTGTGATCTTTCAAATGTTAGCTAACTGCCCCTACAATGTAAATGAAGGCTAATGCATGCTGTCGGACACACACATGCACCCACACACACGCATGCACGCGTAACATGTTATCTATGCTTTAGCTTCAGAAGTAAATTACAGACAACATATCAGCATAATAGCCACCATTTAGTGAGAAATCACTGTATGCCAAGTACTGTGTTAAATGTCTGACCAGAAAGCAAACTATCTCGTTTCACCGCCACTGAGGAAACTTAGGAAACCCAGCTAGAAAGGATGAGCTAGGCTCATCCTCTGGCGGAGGTGACAGCTATAAATTTTAACTGCCCCAAGAGCCTGGTTGCCTGTAAGTTCTTCTAGGCCTCCTGGGAATCCCTCAGTCATCACCACCAATAATTTTTCATTCTTGGCTCAAAACTTTGAGCAATAAATAAAATCCCAGTTCCTGAGAAATATTCCACTGCATGACTTCTGGGCATGATTGGTTCTGAAGCAGGTTTGAGAGTTCCGCTGGGGTGATAACTGTGTTCTACCCAGAAACGTGCAGAGCAGCTGGCTCTCAGTTCCCAAGACCAAGGGTGGCCAGAGTTTGAATCCTGTCCCCGCTTCCCTGTTAAGCCTCAGCATAGAAGTCTCCTCTTCTGTCCCCCTCTGCTTAGTGTCTGTGTTTGAGCACATCAGGCGCCCCAAGGCGGGGGTGACACGAGGGAGAAGGGCAGCTAGTCACAGCCCAAAGCACCCTCCCTCCCTCCCAATAACTATCATAAACTGCAGAGCCCCCAGGGTGGAGAGGAGAGGCAGCACAATGGGGGTGGTGAGGCACCGTCAAAGGCTTATACTTTACAAAAGGAGAATCGAAAGAATTTGTTCATGGATCAACATAGGGTCTACAAGAAGAGACTTTAAGATTTGGAGCCTGAGCACAGAAGAAGCCAATTGTCACTAACCAGATGGGGAAGACTATGAAGAGCATGTTCAAGGAGGAACAGTGGGACCTGTGAGATTGCAGAGGCCTATGAAGGATCCCAGGTGTATTCGTTTTCTATTGCTTTGTAACAAGTGGCCACAAATTTAGCAGCTTGAAACAATACCATCAACTCATGGTTGTGTAGGTCCCGGTCCCGGTAAACTCAGCTGGATGTGCTGCTCGGGGTAGCAGAAAGTTGAAGTAAAGTTGCCCACTGGACCCAGTTCTTGTCTGAGGCTCTAAGGAAGAAGCCATGTGCAAGTTCATATCTGTCATTGAGAGAATTTGACTCCTTGCTGTTGTAGGTCTGAAGTCCCTGGTTCTTTGCTGGCCGTGGGCTGATGGCTACTCTTAGCTTCTAGTAGCTGCCTGCATTCCTAGCCATGGGGCTTCCTCCATCTTCAAGCCAGAAAGGGTGGGTCAAACCCTCCAGCTTTGAACCTCCCACACACTCTTCTGCCACCAGCCTGGCAAAAACCCTGCCTTTAAAGGGCTCTTGTGATTGGATCCGACCACCAGGATCATCGCCTTTCCTTAAGGTCAGCTGCATCATGTAACACAATCTAACCAGGGCAGTGCCGTCCATTACATTCTCAGTCCCGGTGAAGCGTGCACACCGGGGCAGGAGTGGGGGCAGAAAATCCTGGGGGTTTTCTTAGAATCCCACCTGTCACCCAAATGGAAATGCAGAGGAACACCATCTCCTTCAGAAACTTCCAGGGCCAAAGAATAGAGGAGGAGGGGGAGGGGGGCGAGCCCATCTGGATGTCTTTAACCTCTGGAACTTGAAGCACTCAGGAAAGAAGGCCCGGCCCTTTGAAGCGCCCCACAGAGCCGTGTGTGTGCGCCCCACCATGGGCTGCCCTGCCAATCCTCCTGCATGGGCCCCGAGGCATCTTGGCTGCAGTATCCCCATGTCTGGCAGGTGAGTCAACAGTTGGCTTCTCTCCTGGGCTTTCTTGGAAAGGGCTATGTTCCAGGTTGGCAGCTATGCTGGCTGGGAAGGAGGAAAAGAGAAAAGCCAAGTTCTGGGGGCCCTGCTGCCAGGCAGGACACCTGGACCTTCTCCCCCTCAGCTGCCAAGAATGACAGCAAGAAGTTCACTACCGCTCCAGGAAAGCCGGAGCGATAATAGAACAGGGTAATAAAGCTTTCAGGCAGTGGAATCCATTCAGTGACCTAGCCTCTCAATTGCACCATCCATAAAATGGGAATAGTCCTTAGTAGCTTCCACAAAGGGGTTTGTGACAAGTAAACAGCATGGTATCTGTAAATCATTGACCACAGTGGTTGGCATATAGAAGTACGGACAAAAGCCCACACAAAGAATACTATTAACTAAAGGGGAAAGGAACGGCACATAGAGGCTGTCCAACCAGAAGGGATTAAGAGGGGGAAGGGATAAGATAAAGAGGTCAGGGGGACAGCTAACCCCTTTGATAAGAAACTTTCATAATACTGGAATGCAAGATAGTTGTTTCTATAAAGACTTATAAATATACAAAGAACAGTTGGTACACCCCAAGGCATGATGGATCTTGATTGATCTACACCATAAATCTGGATATGATGTTTCCCAGGCTCCTAGGTAGCCAGATAGGGCCTCTACTTCCTGTAGAAATTCAGGAGGGAAGAGAGGGACAAGCAAGGGGCAGACTACGATGTTATGTTGCATGCCACATTTGATTGCAAGTAAGACATCCACAAAACCTTAGTGGGGTGGGGTAACATTTGAGGCATCAACTGTGGCTTTGCCCTACCCTGCTGCATGCACCAGATTTCCTTGCTGCATCCTGAGGACTTCATTCCCTACCTCCAACCCAATCCAACTCAGCCAGAATTGAATGGGTTACTCCATAAGGAAACCCAAGCAAAGGCCTCTTACACTCAGGGCAGGACAGTGGGAAAATGAAGATCACAGCCTCCACCAGCTTTGCTCCAAATAAAGCACTGAGAGTGCCTTGAGTTGATATCAAGGCATTTCTCTTATCTGACGAAGACCACAAAACCCTATCAGTTGCTCAGTTTGCAGGGATGTGTCCCAGGGACAGTACCCTTTCCCCATCCAGTGGCCAGGACTAAAGCTTCCCAGGACAGAGGGGCCCACAGAGACCTCTAGGTCCACTGAGAGCAGACAGTGGCATAAAAATAAGGTCTCACCCCTGACCAAGGTGAATAAGCTGCGACCAGTTTGGAATCCTCTGAGTGGCAACTTTGAACATGCTCATTCTGAGGCATGATAGACACCTGTGGACAGACACCCAACAAGAGGAAATCAAGAAAGCCAGACCCTGCCCCTGCCTGGTTGTCAGCTCATTCCACTTTTCCCTTTACAGACAGGTATGCTCTCTCTCTCTGCCATCTTAAGAAAGTACACATGGTATTGGAGATTGGAGTCCCCGCCTCAACTGGCTTTACATGATCTCTTAGTTCAAGCGCCGAGAACTATCTAACTGGAGTTGTAGGTCTCTCAATTCACATGTTTGAAAGACAGAAGCTGGTTTGAGCCCATGGATTGATACTGGTTCAGTTTACCTTGGATCCAGTTAGTGGTGAGGGGTGGGGTGTGGGGGTTACATGGTAAAAGGCATGGCTGCCTAGACCCACCTCTTTCTTTCAGTGGGGTTGTGGGTGACTAGATACTCAGAAGAGAGACATGGGCAAGTACCCCAAATGTAGCCACTACAATCACCCCAACCTCATTCAGATGTAATCAATTCTGATACATCATTACAGAGGTCTTGAAATCTAATCCATTCCAGAACATTTCCAGATGGGCCAGAAGGGAACTGATGCCTCTTTCTATCCTCTCTTTCTTCCAGAATCAAATTTTTGGTATTATTTCAAAACTAGATATGCAGAAATCCCATTCTGCGAAACACAGTCTCTTGTGGTTAATTAAATGATTATCTCCCATTTTTCTTTTCAACAAGTCTCAGTGTTCATAGGTGGGCTGGTTTAATGTGGGGTACACCCATATGGGTATTTCTGCGGCCACAGGGTATCATGGAACAAGCCACTTAATTACAGCAGAGTTAATGGCCTCGCCCGGGTTAATAGTAAAGCCAAGTGCCACTTGCTGAGTCTTTAACTCTTCATTAACTCAAATCCCAGTTGTAACTTTCTGCTAGGGCCCAGCGTTCTGACTTGCCTTAATCCACCAGATAGAAGTAGAGCAACGGCAGAGGCTGTAAATACTCTGTCAGGGCATGAAGAATAACAACAATAAGGCATTCATATTAGGAGAGGAGATTCATTCATCACGGTTTGTTTAGCCTCTCAACAACCCAGGAGATTTGCTGTGGCTGTCTCGGGGGGAAGCAGCTGGTGTAATAAGGAAATCAGATTCCAGTGCAAAGAATGTGAGCCTTGCAGTCACGTGGGCCTCATTTCGCATCCTGGCCAAGGCCCTTCACTTCTGGGATGGAGCAAACCTGTATGGCAACCCTGATTGGTCAGTTCCCATACCCTGACCCTAGTGATAGAGCTTGAATGGCAGCCTGCATCTCTGGTGCTCAGTTTTGCTTCTGCAAAATGCAGGGATGATAATACTGACTTCACAGGGTGATTGTGAAGCTTACGTGAGATCACATGTGGGAAAGTCCCTTGTATCTTGTAGGTACTCATAATGTTTGCTTCTTTCGCATTATAATACACTTCTTCCGGGTTTGAGCTCATTCTCTATTGAGGTTTCATGACTGACCAAGGCTGAACAAAGAGAGCTAATGGGGAGGGGCGCCTGGGTGGGTCAGTCTGTTGAGTGTCCGACTTTGGCTCAGGTCATGATCTCACGATTGGTGGGTTCGAGCCCCACACTGGGCTCTGTGCTGACAGCTCAGAGCCTGGAGCCTGCTTCAGGTTCTGTGTTTCCCTCTGTCTCTGCCCCTCCCCCACTCACACTCTGTCTCTCTCTCTCTCTCTCTCTCTCAAAAAATGAATAAATGCTAAAGAGAGAGAGAGAGAGAGAGAGAGAGAGAGAGAGACCACACTAATGGGGAAAGCCAGACTTCACTTATTCTTGTGAGAAAAAAAGTCTCTCTCAGGTAGATCCTGCCTCAGGCTTGAATTCCATCCTCTTTTCCAGACCCTTCTCTCAGTGTGGCAGAGGTTTCTCACTGTCCCCTAATATCACACTCCCCTAATTCTGTAATAATACGTTTCCCACAAACACACCAAGTTTGAATTGAACATACGGCTAATGAGAGAGAGAGACTACATTTCTGAGCATCCCTTGCAGATGGCCACATGACAAAGTTTTCACCAATGGGATGTGAGAGGAAGTGAATTTTTCCATTACTGAGACTGACTGAGCTTCTCTTTTCCCTTCCCTACTAGCTAGAATGTGAATAAGGAGCTGGTCAGCTGGCCTTGACCACAGAGATGAAGACAACACTCTGAGCAACAAGATAGAAGGAATGCAACAAAGCTGTCTGGGACCACCTGCCTACCTTCAGTCTGTTGCATGAGAAAGAAACACACTTCTCTCTGGTTACAATACTCTGTTAGCCGGGTGTGTGTGTGGGTGGGTGGGAGGGGGTCTCGTACTGCATCAATTCACTCTACTCCCAACTTGCAATCTACTCCCTAACTAATACATCCACCTTACGTGATCAAAATTCATCTTTAGAGCTTGCCTTGAGCAAGAATGGTCTGGAGCCAAGATCTCACCTACCTTTAGGATAGATCAGATTTCATAATCTGGCTACTTACGAACCAGATCCAGCCCACGGACATGCCTTGGTTGATTCTTGCAGGGTATTTTAAAAATTTTTAGATCTGTTGTTGGAGCACCTGGGTGGCTCAGTTGGTTAGGCGTCCAACTCTTGATTTCGGCTCAGATCATGATCTCATGGTTTGTAAGACCAAGCCCCATGTCTGCCTGCGTGGAATTCTCTCTCTCTCCCTCTCTTGCCCCTCCCCTGCTCACTCGCTGTCTCTCTCTCTCAAAATAAGTATTTTTAACAATTAAAAATTTTAGATTTATTGTCATCATTTATAAAATTGAGAAATTTCACCAAAAAGTCTAAATGTTCAGCTTTTCTTGAGAAATCAGAAGGTCAGGCAACCCTGGGCCACATTCTTGCTTGAAAAAATTCAGATGCTAGCTTGCTTCAGTTCATCATGGTCAATGCCTGTCACAGTCTTGCTGGTTTGGGGCCCGATACCTGACTTCCAACACCCCAAACCTATGTCACTTTGCCTAAGGTCTTTCTCTGGCCCCCTGGAGCCTGCCTGGACAGAGGGGCTAGAGAATGAAGGTACTACCACCCGCAAAAGACTCCAGCCAAAACTGATGGGAGTTGATGTATAAATATCCCAGCTCCCCATTCCTCAGATGGGATAGCCAGAGGGCACCTTTATATTGGCCTCCAGAGTTAGAGTCCCAGCCATCCAGAGTGGTAACTCACTCCACAATGCACCTTTTATTGACTGGCTGCCTTCCCATCCCTATCCTGGTTACCAGGTCTCTCCAAACATTTCCCAGAATCCCCTTCCAAATAATGACTTGCACTCAAATCCTACTCTCAGAATCTGCTTTCAGGGCAGCCTGAGTCACCAGTCCCCTTAGTTCCTTAGTTCTCCATGTGATACTTAGCATTTATCACCATGCTGCACGGTGATTCTTCTCCTGGTAAAGAAAAATTTATCTGTGTTTGATCTTTATTAAAAGGGAAAAGAAAAGGGAAAGATAGTTCCAGAAGACAGTGTTTTTCAGAAAAGAATAGGTGAGAGTCTATCTCTGTGGAAGTAAGGAATATTCCTGCGTGTTTAACATGCAAATACTGGCCTGTTTTCTTCACTGACATTATCTGCCTGACCCTCAGACGTTCAGTGTTTGTGATCCCTGCTTCACAGCACTGAAAACTCTTGTTAAAATGCAGGAGTCATTAACCTCTGACTTTGAAGGGGGCTCTGAGATTAGCTAAGTGGCAACATGGGAGCATACTGAGGGAAGAGGTAGGGAGATGTCTAAGTTTCAGGGACCAAAGTGTGGAGGAAGGGCCAAAGGAAACCCTGGCATTTGAGCCTGACAAGGTGGGCTCAACATGACATCAGGATAGGGGGCCTGAAGAGAGCTGAAGTCTTTCCCTGATCCTGTGAAAAATCCCTTCCCCCACAGCATCCAAGAAGCTATGTCCACACCCTCCACCAGAGCTTGGCTTTCTATTCCAGAACTACTTTTTTTTTTTTTTTTTTTTTTTGAGAGAGCGATTGCAAGTGGGGGAGGGGGCAGAGGGAGAATTCCAAGCAGGCTCCATGCTCAGAGTGGAGCCCAATGTGGGGCTTGATCTCACGACCCTGGGATCACGACCTGAGCCGAAATCAAGAGTTGGACATTCAACCAACTGAGCCACCCAAGTGCCTCTCCAACACAACTTCTGGGTGTGTCTCTCCTGACTTTGCAGGAGTTCCTGAAGGGTGGTGGCTATGTCTATTCTACTCTTTTTTCCCAGCACCAGACAGAGGGCTCGCCATACTATGGGCACCTAATAAAGGTTTGTCTTAAATTTCTGTGGACCAACTTGACCCTAGACTGAGTGACCCGAATTGCTATGTAAGCCAGGGGGCGCTGTGATTCAATGTTAATTTCTCTGTTGGAGAGCTGAAATGGTTTTTTGGCTGTTCTGCAGTCATAGTGAACTAGCTGGCTCCACACTATTTAAACCCAGGAACATGGGCTTTTTGGAAAAACCAGCTATCTCTTACCTAGTTTACAATCAACAGGATTAAGAATGTGGACAGTCAGGCTGTCCAGGTTGAAATCCCAGTTCCCCTACTTATTTACTAGCTGTGTGGCTATGGGCAAGTCGCTTAACTTCTCTGTGCCTCCATAAAAGATGGAAATTAAATGAGCTAATGCATGTAGAGTGCTTTAAACTGTGCCTGCATAGAGGGAGCACTTAAAATATGTTAGCTATTACTGACTCTGATTGGAGACAACAGGATCCTGGTTAAAAAGAAAGTCAGAGTAGAAAATTATCCAGAGGAATATGCTAGTTCTGCCATTCAAAGCCCCAAAGCTAGACATTAGGCACAAAGAATCCACATATTCCAGAGCTGGGCTTCTGATCTTTCCTGTGTTGGCATCCATTCAAGCAATGGTCCCTTTTTAGAATAATGGCTTTTATTTATTTATTTTAATGTTTGTTTATTTTTGAAAGAGAGACAGAGCATGAGAGGCAGTGGGGCAGAGAGAGAGAGACACACACACAGAATCCGAAGACAGGCTCCAGGCTCCCAGCTGTCAGCACATTGCCTGACACGGGGATCAAACCCACGAACCGTGAGATCATGACCTGAGCCGAAGTCAGACGCTTAGCCGACGGAGCCACCCAGGCACCCCAGAGTAATGGTTTTTAAGTGCACAAAATAAAATACATTGTATTACAGAGAAATCCAGTTCTATGGCTATCAAAATACTAAACAAATTTATGGTATAATATTACTGGTGCTATGTTATTAACACACTAGAAAACAAGATCCAGCAGCGGGTCTAATTACTACTGTAATTTTAAATAGAGATGAGCATAAAATGTCATTTTCAGATACCAGTATATTTCAATGTATGACAAAGTCATAGGCACTACTAATATAATTGTGAACAGAAAGAAATGCCAACCTTCATTTTCAGATTAGCCAATATAAAAAATAAAGCTTTTCCCCACCCAAGGTAAGAACCTCTTTCCCAAAGACAGCCAAAAAAGCCCAGGAGTGCGTCCAGGCATATTAAAAGAAGCCCAAATTGGCCACCATTCCTGCCTTCCTTCCTTCCTCGTCTCTACCTTGTACACACAGATACAGGGAATCCAAGCAGGACTATGACTTCTGGAGGAGGGGAGTGTGTCTCCTTCATCAAGCCAAGGGAAGAACGCTCCAAGACAGCAACTTCTAGAGATCGAGGGAGCTTGCACGGGGAGCCAGGGGCCTCATGTCCTGTTGGACCCCCATCAACGAGAGCCATTGCAGACCTATGCAAGAAGGGCCAGGAGAACACTGGAGACAGTGAGGTGGAGAAAGCGTGCAGCCAACCGTCCCACTACTAAGGGTGACAGGGCAGGGGCCCTCCTTTGGTGACGAGGACCCTGCAGACTTGAGTCTCAACCAGGAACGTGGGCCCCAGGCAAGAAGGCCCCAGAAGCCAGTGGCTGGGGGTGGCGGGGGGCAGTCCTCCTGAAGGGGAAGTAGGAGCAGGTCAAGCAAAGGTGTTCTCCAGTGTGGGAGCCCTGCGCATTGAGGAGAAGCCCCCCACATCCCACACGCCCCCCCAATGCGCTTCAACAGAGTCACAAATGGAGTCGTGTGGAGCTCACTATCTGTGCAGACGAAACCAGCGTTCGCTGACAGAGGACTCCAGCAGTTCTGGTGAATAAAAACAAATGTGCTCCTTTTCTCCAGTCCCTTTTCCCTGTCCCAGCACACAGGGCTGCCGAGAACTCCAGGGAACTGTCCCGGGGCTGCGCCACAGGGTCAGCGATGCTCTTGGGAGGAAAAGGGAGGAGGGAGGGAAGAGATCCTTCAGTCAGATCAAGCTCTCTACTTCAAACCCCTTGGGCCGAGTCAGACCTGTGCAGGCCAGGGGGAGGAAGTGCAACTAGAAATAAAACTGGATGTTTCTGTATCCAAATAGAGCAGAAACCTATAGGATTCACTCAGCGTGTCGTCAGGGGACATGGAGAGAAGACAGATCCAATTCACGTTCGTGCCTCATCATCTTCAGACATGTCAATACATGGAGCAGTGTGCCTTCCATTAGTTTTGCAATTCGGACACCACCCAAAAGCAGTCATGGGCCCTGGGAGTCACGGGGAGATGCATTCCTTCATCTTATCTGAAAAGGTCAACACCCTCCTCTCAGGAGACTGATCCCCAGAGATGGAAACACACTTTTGAACTGCCTGGCTGAATGTCCCTTTCTTACTGGGGACCTAACAGTCCCTCCGGTAGGGGCCCCAACTGGCTAGAGCCTGCCCCGAAGGCAGCAGAACACCTTCATAATCAGAGGCTTTAAAAGAAGATGAAAAGGGGAACCTGGGTGGCTCAGTTGGTTAAGCATCTGACTTCGGCTCAGGTCATGATCTCAGGGTTCATGGGTTCAACCCCCGCGTCTGGCTCTGTGCTGACAGCTCACAGCCTGAAGCCTGCTTTGGATTCTGTCTCCCTCTCTCTCTGCCCCTACTCTGCTTGCGCTCTATCTCTCTCTCAAAAATACATAAACATTTTTGAGGAGGAGGAGGAGAAGAAGAAGAAGAAGGAGAAGGAGGAGGAGGAGGAGGAGGAGGAGGAGGAGGAGGAGGAGGAGGAGGGGAAGAAATGAAGGCATCCACTCAAGAGACAATCAATCCCAGCTCCAGGGAGTCTCGGATGTGTAACTGTCTGTAGAAAACTTCTGTGGCACATGAGCTCTGATGGAACGTTCCACGGCTGTTTCTAAGCTCTAGCACTAACCGTTTCTCTAAAGCCAGGAGACGCTATTTAAGGGCCCAGGCACTGACAGAGTTGGAGGAAGTTAATTTTCCCAGACACAGCCCTCCAGTGGGGGCGGGGAGTGGCAGTCAGTCTCCCCTCCCTACGGTGGGACAATGCAAAGTACATTCCGTGTCTGCAGTTGCCTGCACATTACCCAGTGGGTAAAATAAGGCATGATCTCAGCTCTTCTCCCTTCCCTCTCCTCTCCCCCTCGTTCCTGCTTCCTGGATCACATCCCAAATAAACTTCAGCACCCATGCCCTTATCTCAGGGCCAGCCTTTGGAGGAACCCCAATTAAGACAGTAAACCTCCCTAGAGCTGAAAAAAAAATCAGGTTTCCTTAAAGGATCCCCCCCCCACACACACACACCTGCATGGCTTCAGGGCTGAGAAAATGAAAGTCACGGGAAGAAAGCCAAGGAGTGGGGGTGGAGAAGAATCATGGCAGGTGAGGAAAATCATTTAGAAATTATAAAATTAAGTAGCTTTAAAAAGAGAAACCTGGTTGGGAAATTACTGGAAGAGCACAAATTGAAAAATGTGCTCAAGACAGTTGAGAATCTGTCAACTGACAAGAGAGGGCTTTGTGAAGAAAACGAGCCAGAGCAGGGTGTCAGGCAGACAGATTGGCCCAATTAAGGACGGAGAGGCTGGGGAGAAGGAGTGAGTTATCGCGTGGCCTGTGGGGGGTCTAGAAAAGCTATTCCCAGCAGGATAGATGGGCCCAGACAGGAGGCCGGCGAGAGCCTCTGGGGTGTCTGTGTGCTCCGTCCCCACTGTCAGGAGACCGTGAATGAACAGGGACAAGGTGCCATGTCTCCATGTCCTTTGAGACTGGACCACTGATCGCTTAAGATTCTCCGGAATAAAAGGAGACGGGGTGGGTGCTCTGTGGGAAGCCCCTCGTGGAGATTCATTCATTCAACAAGTATTCATGGAGTCTGTCAGAGGCATGGTGCTGCAGCCTCTGGTGGATGGCCTTCCTGCCCCAGGAACTTTGCAGTCCTTCGTGAGAAACAAGCAGCAAATTCTGTGGGCTAACATTCACTCCATGGGGAGGGCAAGTCTAGATGCTTTGTCTCATTTAACCTTCACAGAAACCCAGGAGGTAGGAACCACATGATCATTATTTCAGAGACAAGGAAACAGAAACTCAGAAAGGTTAAGAAAATGGGCCCACAGGACCACACTGGTGAGGAGTAGAGCCAGAACCCAGACCCAGACAGTCCAGCTCTCATGTCTGCACTCTGACCCACTACAGTTTAGTCTCTCTTATATTAAAGGATCTGATAAGTTCCACAGGCAGCATCAACAACATAGTGTGCGGGGACCCAGTGCAAAGGGAGAGTGTACAGCCCTGGCTGGTGGTGGGGAAGTCGACCTCTTCTTCCCATGGTGTCCTAACTCATAGCAGAAGGGTGATTCCCCAAGGAATGACAACCTCCTTGGTACCTGGGTCAGAAGTAGGTAACAGGCCCCCACCAGGTGTCCTGCTAAATGTGCCACGGTGCTTCCAGCCCAGCACTGGGATTGCTGCCTCCTTGCCCTGCCCCATGACACCACGAGACGGGCACTGACCCTAGCCTTCCCTTCACATGTGCCCAGGCCTCGGCGGGGGGCCGAGGGTGGCAGCAGAATGGGGCCTCCCTCCCTTGTCCCCAGCCAATGCCAACCAGTCCCCGTCCTGAGCTCCATGATCTGGGTATCCTGATGACATGGCTCTTGGCAGGGCAGAGAGTGGGGAGCCGCGAGCTCATCCTTAGGAAGCAGTGGGAGGCACACTCTTGAAGGCTGAGATGCCAAGCCTCCGGCACATGCTCTACTGTCCCATCAAACTTCACTGACAAAACACAACACAACTTCAGAGATAAAATTACTAAGAATTTCAAGTCAGCAACTGCAGGGCATGAAACCCCAAACACAGGGTCCTTCTTAGCAAGGGGCCCTGTGTGGCCTCTGTGGGAGCACAGCCACGTTCTGGCCCTCCCTGCAGTCATGGGAAATGGAAAAGATATGGACTGTTCCAACACAGTCCTCCGTACTCACTTGGGCACAGAATCTGCTTTGGGGTTAACCGCCTGTGGTGCTAGTGTCCATGGCCCTCCCTCTTAAAAATGCTACATCAGTTCACTCAAGCCTAGTAATAGCCATGTGGGTCAGGGAAAATCAGGGTTGTCACCACTTTTCCCAGAGGGAGAAACTGAGGCATAGAGAGCAAAGTGTTTTTATTGAAATATGTATTGGTGGGTATGGTAGGTATTACGGTAGGTAAGAGCCAGGGTCAGCTTTCAAACCCCAACATCCAGCCTCCAGGTCCTGTGCTCTCTCCCTGCAATGCACCAACCTTCCCGACCCTCCAAGATGCTTTACACATCCTTTGTTTGTCGCTCAGGAGAAGGCCGTAATGCTGGCAGGTTGCCAACCTGAAGCTAGTATTTATTAGGAAATCTCCAGACGTGCCAGGAAATTACAGACCAGCAAATTAGTTTAGTCATTTCACTAGTTGAAGGAGCTCTTCGCAAGCTCTGAAAAAAGCTCTTTCAAGCACAAGTTGTTGGAAGGGGTGTTTTTGGTGCCTTAAAGATACCATGTTATCTTGGGCATCCAAAGACCTCCCTGAGGAAGAGGACTAAGAAGAAACTTTAATGACCTTTAAAAAGACCACCACCCCGCTCACAGGTGTGGCAGCCAGCCTTCAAGATGGCCCCCAATGTCCCCTGCCTCCCAGTATTCACAACTTTGTGCACCCTCTCTCACCCTGAACAGGGCTGAACTGTATATTCAGAAAAATATTGCAGAGATGACATTTGTGACTTCAAAGATGGGGTCTTAAAACTATTGCTTCCATCTTCCTCTCTCTTGGATCACTCACTCTGGGGGAAGCCGGCTGCTATATCATGAGGACACTCAAGCAGCTCTCTGGGGAGGGCCTAAAGTCTTCTTCCAACAGACACATTGGTAGAGTAGGGCCATCTTGTAAGTGGGTCCTCCAGCCCCACTCAAGCCTTCAGATGACAGCAGCCCTGGTTCATGAGAGCCCTTGAGTTAGAACCGCCCAGCAAACCTATTCTTGCATCCCTGGCCCACAGAAGCCATGAGATTAAAAAATCAATCTCTGGTTGCTTTAAGCTGCTAAGCTGGGGCTTTGTCACAGCAGTAGATAACTGATACATTTCGTAAAAAAGATCATGGGAAATCAGCTGCTCAGAAGTAGAAGGGGAATGGTCTTCCTGAGTTAGATCTAAACATAGTCACGTCCTTTGGGTCATTTGTTCTCTTCTTGCTGCCACCATCACTCAAGAAACCCCCAAGGGACACAGCGGCCACAAATTTCAGAGGGAGAAGGAGGTAGGGAAGGGGAACTCAGGTCACTATCTGAGGCTTCGACACAGGATCTCTAAGGTGGCACATGAGACCACTCCCCACAGGTAAGAAGCAGTATACGCTCTAGTTACGTATCATACAGCTATGAATTGTTACCAGAACAAAAACCCCAGCATGTGATTACTGAACACTCTGCATACTGAGCACTTTCATTTGCTCTTAGCGCTTCAGCTAAATTAGCACTCACAATAACCCAGTGACATGGTGCATTGGTCACAACACATCCATTGTGAGTAACAAAACCCAACTCAAATTGGTTGAAGCCAGAATGGGCATTGATGGGTTCATTAACTGAGAAGTGAGGGGGTGGGGGCGGGTCCTAGGCTTCAGGAACTGTTGCATCTAAAGCATGGAAGTTCTTTCTTCTATTCTCCCCTTCCCTCCCTTATTTTCTCTCTCCTTCTCTTCCTCCCCTAGTCATCTCCCTGAGTTTTTTTTTCCCCGGGAAACTTGGACACCAGCAGCTTAAGCCTATGCTCTAGTAATCTAAAACCAAGAGAGACTCTCTTCTCCAACAGCCCCATATCAGATCCCATGGCAGGTCTCTGATTGGCCCTACGTAGGCCACTTCTTTATCCCGATCCCTGGGGACAGGGAGATGGGGCACACTGATTGGTTAGGCCTGGAATATGTGTCCAGTGGGTAGATGGGGCACAGTGACTGCCAGTCCCACCAGAACCACTTGCCATGGTAATTTCCTACTTAACATGAAAAAGGGATGATAGGCAGACAAAAAACCCACCTTTATTACTATTATTATCATCACTTTACAGATGAGGAAACAGGCTCTGAAAAGCTGCAAACCTGCCTGGGGTCTCATAGCTGGTAAAGAGCAAAGCCAGATCTGGCTGACTCCAAGGCCAAAGTTCTTAGCCATGCTCCTTCCACCTTCCTCATCCCACAGGGTCCTCTGACCCACACAGGAGGTCTGCAGACAGGATTATCTCCCTTGAGGAAGCCAGAGCAGTTACCTGACCCCAATCCAGGCCCTGGGACTAATTCTGCATCTGACCCAATCTGCTACTTCCCAGCCTACCTAGTTCACCTGAGGCTAGAGCATGCCACCCAAAGACTCTCCTGTCCTGACCTTGACTGCATCAATAGCCAAAGTGACTAGGACCATCTCCGCCTCCAGGTGAAACTCTTCAATAATATCCCCTTGCCTTTGGAGTAAAGATCCAAACTCTCACCTCAGGTAAGAGCTCTGAACATCTGACCCTGCCAACCTCTGGCTCACTTCTTTCACTCTCTGTCTCAGCCACACTATTCTTGTCAAATTCAGCAAAAGTGCCCTTCTTCCTCTGACCTCAAGACCTTTGCGTACTCTTTTCTGTCTACTTGGTGTGTTCATTCCTCTTCTCTCTGCCTAGAAAACTCATCCTTCAAATCAGCTCTGCAAGGAAGCCTCCACACCTCCTTGACTAGGGTCACTTCCTCTGCCTAGATCCCCATGGAAATACAGAGCTTTCATTGAAGTCATGAGAATACATTCATGTGGGATCCATGGTGAAAATCTGCCTCTCACACTAGACTGTAAACTCATCAGAGCAAGGATAATATCCTTGTTTCTATTCATTATGGCTAGCACTTAGCTCAGGGCTTGACCCAAAATAGACCCTTAAAAAAACATTATTAAATAAATGAAAGGAAGGAAGGAAGGAAGGAAGAAAGGAAGGAAGGGAGAAAGAGAGTGGGGAAGGAAGGGAGGGAGGAAGGAAGGAAGGGATGGGGGAAGGAAGTGAGGGAGGGAGGGAGCAAGGGAGGAAGGGAGAGAGGGAGGAAGGGAAGCAGGGAGGAAGGGAAAGAGGGAGGAAGAGAAGGAAGGAGGAAGGGAAGGAAGGAGGAAGGGAAGAGCGAGGGAGGAAGAGAGAGCAAGGGAGGAAGGGAAGGAGGGAGAAGGGAAGGAGGCAGGGAGGAAGGAGGGGGCAGGGAGGGATTGCCATGCCTCAAATTAAAGCTCATGGAGTAAATCACAAGTATTTCCAAGATGTTGATTAAACTCTTAAACTAGGATGAATGTGAAGAACATGAAACTATTACAAGCATTAGAGGATTTATTGGCTGAGCCTGGCTGCTTTTCAGTATTATTCCCTTCATTCTCATTGCATTAGAACCACAGGGTGAAAGTCATGGGGGGAAGGGGGGAAGTGGAGGAAAAGGAACAAGAAGCAAGGGAAAGAGGGAAGGGGGTTAAGGGAGAGGAAGAGAGGAAGAAATGAAGGCATAGGAGGAGGAAGGGAGGGAGATGGAGGAAGGGAGAGGGAGGAGGAAAGGGGAAGAGAGGCGACAGGAGGAGGTAAGTAGAGTGAGTCAGAGGGAGGAAGGAAAGAAAAGAGGGAAGAGGAGGGAGGAATCCACCTAAGTCTGCTAATTCCAAATGAGCAGGGATAGGAAATCATGCAGGGCGATTATGGCAAGTCCAGCACCGAAGCACGCAAGCCCCACCCTCCCCAGGAGATGTCATGCTATGGGTCCGTGCCAGTGGCAAGCCGTCAGCCTGGACGCGGGACAGAAAATACGAGATCCGTGGAGTTGAAGCCTTTAGGTGGGAAGTATACTCAGAAGCAAAAAGAAGGAAACTGAGATCACAGCTGATATGGGGTGGAAAAAATAAGGAATATGTCACTCCCTCCCTCTGCCATGGGTGACCCACGGGGTCCCCTCATCACCTCGGAGGCTTCTGGACCTCTGTTTTCCCTTCTGGTTGTGTTGACAGGATGAAGAGAGGTTTATAGCAACATGCGGTCCAGCAGCTGGGCATCTCCCTGGCATGATTAATTCATGTTCTGAACAAATGAACACGAGTTTGTACTGGGGGAGTGCTTGTTGTACACATGGGATGGTGGGGCCAGAGGGCGGGGGGTCTGGAATCTGGCACTGGCTGTCAGCAAGTCACTGCACACTTGATGGGGTCCCCACAAATGCCCCATCTCCCAACTGGGGCTCTTGGGAGCATTTCCTGTTAAAAATAATAAGCATGTGAATTGCCTCTGAGGTTGAAAGACAGCCTCCAGCACACGATCTGTGCATTTCAGATAAACGTTTTTGAGCACGGATGGGTTAACAAAAAGGTAGGAATACAAGTCAAGACCATGAAAGGGACGTTTGCAAAACCGATTCCTCAGGCAGGAGCAACTTGGTGAGTGAAATGTCCAGCAAAATGCCTGAGAGGAAATCAAGTAAACCCTCTTCCACCAACCCCACCCTGAGGCCTCCATGTCTTGGCAGTTTGCTCCTATGGGGACCACTCACTCAGCATTAGGACTTACACAGCCCATTCTGACCAAAGAAAAAGAGGGGGAGAATTTACTGGCTCGGGTAACTGAAAAATCCTGGGATTCAATGTCTTCAGGCACGGCTGGATCCAGGAATCCAAGAATTGCCATCAAGACTGTTTTTCTCTCTGTGTCCCTGGATTTGCTTTCCTCTGTGCTGGCCAGCTGTCTCCAGTGGAAACCACCCCTGTCTAAAGAGAGCTTCTCTTTCCCAATCGTTTCCAAAAAATCTCAGGCCTGAGTCTTACTGATTGGGCTTGGGACATGTGTCACCCGGGGAACCAAGGATAAGGGGTCAGCCCTCCCCAGATTGGGATGCTATTAGCCAAATGATGATAAATGGCTATTGTGCAGACAAAAACAACAGATGTGACCACAGAACTGTGTTGATAGCTGAAAAATGAGAGCACCCCTCCCCCAAGAATTTAAATACAAATGCTGGTTGCTAGCGAGGCGTGCCAGGGACAGCCAGCCCGCACATAGGTTATTTTCTGGGACAGAGAGAGCTGAATGGAAAAGATCCTTCCTGGCTCTCCTTTAGTTCATCTGACAAATCCATCCCAGGGTTTCCAGAATTACCAGACCTGGAAGGAAGGAAGTAAAGACTTTACCAGAACACTATTCATTCATGCATTCATTCATTCATTACTCTCACCCTCTCTTTCTCCCACAGCTCTGTCATCTGGCTTCTTCCTGTCTCTCTCAGGGGGGAACTGTCCTTGTGAAAGTTGCCAGTGACTTTTCTTTTGTTCAATCCGGTGGACAATGTCGCTCCTTTCCTTCCGAGGTTTCTCAGATGACTGGGTACGACTGACTGCCGCCCTCTCGAAAACTGCTTTCTCCATGGCTCTCTGCTCCTGTTTGCTCATTCTCCCACCGCAAACACATGCCCTGTAGCAGCTTCCGTTTCCATCCCTTTATCCATCCCCAGTCCAGAGTCACAGCTCAGACAGCTCGGCTGAGTCGTGGTTTTGTGAATTCAGGTGCCTCCTGGAACCTTCGCTCAGGTGATCCCCCCTGGCATCTTAGACCCACCATGTCCAAAATACTGATCTCCAACCTCACAGCCCTTCCCCAAGGCTACCCCTTCCCTAGTGTTCCTTGGCGTGGGGTCCAGGGCCACCAGCCACTCTCTTGCCTAATCCAGAGACCAAGAAGTAGGCCAACTCCTCTCTCACCCTCACATCCATTTAATTGGTTGGGCCTCCTTAGAAACACCCTCCTACTTCTCACCATCCCCAGTGAGAGTCTGGACCCATCATCTCATATCAGAATTTCTGCCAACAGTGTCCCAACTAGCCTCCCACCTTGTCCCACTCCAATCCATCACCTACTCTGCAGTCAGACATGTCCTTCTAAATATAAATTCGATTGGGTGGCTTCCCACCATTCTTAGGGGTAAGTCAAACTCCTGGAGGTAGCACTGAAGGCCTGGTTACAACCCAGGCCCTGCTTGTTCCTCAAGCCTCACTTACGTTTTGCCACTCTTCTCTCAAAGAAGAGTGCCTGCCACACCAAATGACTTACTTCTAATTTGCATAGGCTATTCCCTCTGCCTGGAGCACCCTTCCTCTTGCCTCTTCACTCAGCTTCCTCTCGCTCATCCTCCAGGTCACCTCTGCCAGCCATCAGTCCCTCCAGGACAACTTCTGTGACCACTCCAAGACTTAGTTACCTACCTTTTCCACATGCCCCCAAACATACATGAATGAATGAATGAATCAATCAATCAACCAATCAATCAACTCTCTAGAGAAGATAGTAATGGTACTCAAGTTCTTAATGAAAAGGAAAGTTCGCAAGAGGAGAAGGGAAATCTATGTGTCTGTTTTTAGCTACTAAACACTTTCTTTTTGACACTCACCTTCCAAACAAAAATGTACTAAGTTCTTACCTTGAGTCAGCCATAGCCACGCTGGACACTGAGCTATAGTAGCTTAGGAAATTAAAATCTCACAGAGAAAACAGATCCTAAATAAACAATTCAGCAAAATGTAATGTGTACTAGCCCTAACCCTCTGGTAGCAGAGTGAATTTTCCAAAGATGGCTGCACCAATATAGACCCCATTCAGTATCCTCTCTCACAATATAACTGACAGTCCTCCACTGAGATGTGGGGTCTGCCTTCCCTCCTCTTAAAACTAGGTGGATTTTGTAACTGCTTTGACCAACAGGATGTTGTAGAAGTGACACACAGTGACTTTCTGGTCCATCAAAGGCAACAGAATTTCTACCAGTTAATCTTTATCTATCTATCTATATCTCCTACTTCCCCTCATCTCTCAACTCTTCCTTTGGAACCCCACCCACCATGTTTGTAAGGAAGCCCAGACCACATGGAGAGGCCACATATGGATGTACCAACCTATAACAGGTCTCAACCGACAGACAGCATCAATCTCTACTCATGTGAAAGAATGAGACTTTAGATGAACTCAAGCCTTTGGCCCTTCAGCTGAGCTCCTAGACACGATGGAGCAGGAAGAAGCCATCCTTATTGTGCTCTGTCAAATTCCCAATCCACAGAATCTATGAGCATAACAAGTGACTGCTTTATGCCATGAGGTTTTAGAGCAATTTGTTCTGCAGCCATGGCAACTGTATTACTTCTCTAGGCTTCCTTGCAGAAAAGAATGCTAGACGAGGAATAAAGAGAGAGGAAAAGACACCGCCATTTCTGTCTTTTAATAGCTGTTGAAACGCACTGGCTGGGCAAACTTGGCCATGTCATTTCCCATCTCTGGGTTCTTAGTCTTGCCATGTATAAAATAAGGGGATGGGGCTGGATGATTTCTAACACCCCAGGAAGCTTGAACGATTCTACTAATGGAGATTCACTTATGGGACGACCCAGTCAAAACCATGTCAGTTGATATGACAAGAGGTGAACTCTTTAATTGAAATTCCTGATTTTGTTTAAAAATCTTTCTAGAGGGTGAACTCAGCTAAGGCCATTAGAAAAACAAAAGGATTCCTCTTATGTATAATTCATGAAAGAAGAGTGGGTTTGACCCAGTGGGTCATTTGGAATAAAAATGCCATAAAAATAAAATATGTTTTCGCTCCCCTTCTGCCTCCCTCATCCCTTACACCAGCTAATGGAGGGGAAAGAGTGAATTAAACTGGAGTTCAGGTCAAAGGTTTAGTTGATTCATTCCAGAATGGTCATTCCCTCTGGCCGCTCCAGTAACGACAGACACTGCAGATGTTGACGAAGGTTTTGTCCCCGCCCCAGGGCCCCCCCATCCTGAGTGATAAGGCCTCTCCTCCTTCCCCAGGGAGATGACCTCACCTTCTAATGGACTGCCCAATTAGGAAGCATATGAGCCTGTTGAGAAGACACCCTGTCCGCTTCAAAAGCTTTGGGGGAAATTCCCCAAGGGGCCAACCTGTTTCACAGAGCAAAGGGAAAAAAGTAGACAGCCTGTAATTAGTATAATAACCTGTTTGGATTCCACCTGCCTGTGATTTCCCCAGCTTGTTCATCCATTCATGTATTCATTCACTCAGGCAACAAATATTTACAGAACAGCTGTGATGTGTAAGCCCTGGTGATAGGACAGGACCCCCGAAGGAGCTAACGATTTGTGTGCAAGCGATTGATTAAGGAAATGCTCCCAGGGGCATCTGGTGGGGAGATATGGAGGGAGGGTAGGACAGGGAAGAAGAAGATGCCAAGTGAAGGTTGATTTCAAGCAAGTCCAAGCCTCGGCTTGGTCCTGAAGGGAGCTCTGGAGTGAGAAGTAAGCCTCCGGATTTGTCCCAAGTGAAAGCAGGGAGCCGGGCGTTCACACCTCTGCATCAGTTATTGGTATGGGCTCCCCTCCTAGCAACCTAAATCCCAGACAATCTGGTGCTTTGAAAGTGCAGACAAAGTGGCTCCAATAGCCCGGTGGACAGTCATTTGAAAACAAAGTCACAGGTGCAGGCCAGTAGAAGTGAAACACCACAGAAGCCAAGAGCAGACATTTTCCACTCTTCCATCCCCAGTTTGTCAGCCATATCTCACCTCATGGTTGCAAGACGGCTGTAGCAGCTCCAAACTTCCCACCCTCTCACAACAATATACCCAAAGGCAAGAAGGGATGGCAAAGAAGGTAGTCCCGCCTACAGATCTGACTCGTCAGAGGAAGGAAGATTGCTCCTGGAGGCCTCCAACACACTTTGCATCATGTCTTATTTGCCAAGGTGGGTCAGTGCACACTTTAAAACAAATCATCATCAAGAGGACAGGATTACTGTCAGTGGTTTCCTGGATTGAGGAGGGGTCACTTTTCCTGAGCATCTTGCCCACCTGCTTGATATCTGATGGGTTTTTCTTAGCAAGAAAGAGGAGCGAATGGCTTTGGGGGTGGACAATGTGCTATGTGTGTGACACTAGCTAATCAGAAAACACCAAGCTCTTTGGACTACAGTGATTGGTTCAGGGGTAAGCATACTACTCAAGCCAAGCCAATCAGCGTTAGTCCTGAGAATCTTGCTTTAGTTGCTAGGAAGAGGTACTTACTCGCTGAAAGCATCCTAGGCAAGAGTTGTGACAGCCATCTTGGCATCATGAGGAGCCTGAAAATAAAACCATCACAAGAAGGAAAATTAAATGGAATATAAAGTGGTTGTGAGAACAAATCTGGATTCAGAACCCCTAAATCCAGGTTTTCTCAAAGCCAACTCTAGACTTGGGCAGGAAAAAAAAAAAAAAAAAAAAAAGATGTCCCTTCTTGCTTAATCAAGATTGGGTGGGTTTTCTGTTCCTTGTAACCAAAAGATTCCCAAGTGATACAGGTGCCAAACAAGACAGACCCAGCTTCTGCACTTACGGAGTTCAAAGTCAAATCGGGGAGGCAGGTGCTGAACAAAAAGCTACAAATATAATCTGAGTTACAAAGGTCAAGTGTAGAGGACCACATGAGACGGAGGGGCTGGTCTGGTCTCGAGTCTAAGAAGTCTCCTTGGGGTGGAGTGGTTCAAGCTGAGACTGGAAAGGAAACGGCTGTTTTCCAACTGGACTCCTCCATTACCACTTGACTTCCCAGACATAGCAGGGAGCGGCCCCCTACTAGGGGAGCCCACGGATTTCCTTTCTCTCTGTCACACCCCTTGCTCTTTCATCCATTCTTTCAGTATACTAATGAAGCTGCCAAGAAACATCAGAGTTGTTTTTTGGGTTTTTTTTCCTTGCACTCCTGTAAAAGCCTTTAGTTCTGGAGAAAGACTGATTTCTTTCATGGGCAGGAGTGTTTTCTTTTCTTCTTAATTCCTTCATTGCCCAGGTGAATTGGAGTAGTCGAGTCAGGCCTTGAGGTAGGGCAGGGGGATAAAAACAACTCTCAGCCCCATGCAGGTCATCATGCAGCTGAGAGGAGCTATGCATGGAGGAAGCCCTCTAGGAAACGTGGAACTTACAGCTCCTGGGATAGAGAAACTGTCCTCTGCTGTCTCCTCATCTGGCCTGGGGATGTTTGTTCTCTGGCATCATTCACAAACTCAGAAGGGATAAACCCCTAGTGCCACTGTCCCTTCCTATGTGGTCCCAAACAAGGCTCTGAGCCTCAGTTTCCTAGTCTGTGAAGTGGGAATAATAAGATCTGACTGACTTTATTAGCAGATTTTAATAACAATCTGAGTGAGCTACCTCAGAGGGCCCAGGGGAACACCAAAGGTGGCACAGGGAGTGAAAACGCTGACAGGCACGTTCTATCAGCAAGGCATGACCTGCGATGGCACGCCTTTGCTCATCAGTGGTCCTCAGGCCCTGTTCTCCAGGCCCAAGCAAAGGGACCAAGTCTCTCATCTGTCCTCACTGACCACACGGCAGGTGCCCTGGTCTCACGCCCAGCGCTGCAGCTTCCGTAGGAAGCACTGGGAGAACATGGCTAAGAGGACGGGTCATTGCTGTGGTTTGCCACAGCAGGTGGGGAAGCCTTGGGTTTGGGGGCCAGCATTTCCACTGCTTGCGGCTGATGGGCTCCTTTGGGAGGAGTAACTCAGCCACCAGGACCTTCACCTTGATTCCAAAATGGAGAAGCTGGGGCAGGCTGTCTGTGCTTCACCGTCCACTTTGTAACGCATGCGAACCACCTCCAAAGGCGAAGTCCGTTGGCCCGATGTGAATGGGCCCCCGAAATTGTGCCATTCAGCTTAGGGGTGATGCTTGAACACAGCTACTCTGCCAAGCTTTGCAGCCAGCATTTGAGCCAATGGGTGTCTTAACACATCAGAACAACCTCACGAAGCAACACCAGCTTGGAGTAGGAGTAAG
>CM053574.1:44153850-44308472 GCA_028646485.1 Cryptoprocta ferox | reverse complement strand
GTAACGCATGCGAACCACCTCCAAAGGCGAAGTCCGTTGGCCCGATGTGAATGGGCCCCCGAAATTGTGCCATTCAGCTTAGGGGTGATGCTTGAACACAGCTACTCTGCCAAGCTTTGCAGCCAGCATTTGAGCCAATGGGTGTCTTAACACATCAGAACAACCTCACGAAGCAACACCAGCTTGGAGTAGGAGTAAGGAGGGGCGCCTGGGTGGCTCAGTTGGTTGAGCATCGGACTCTTGATTTCAGCTCAAGTCATGATCTCATGATTGCGAGGGGTCCTGATGTCGGGCTCTGTGCTGAGCATGGAGCCTGCTTGGTTCTCTCCCTCCCTCTCTCTCTGCCCCTCCCCTGCTTACACGCACACACACACTCTCTCTCTCTCTTGCTCTCTCTCTTTCTCTCAAAAAATTAGAAAAAAATTTTTTAAGTAGAAGTTAGGAGACCAAGTCCAGTGTCCATGGGCAATCTTGGCCTCCACTCTTTAGCCATCCCTGGCTTTCCAAGCAGTATTTCCAAGCATCCACAGAGACAGAGATGGCATCCAGGTGGGCCCTGCACACACAGCCCCATCCACATCCTAACTTCAGGGAGAGCAGCCCAAGACCTCAACATTTTGTTTTATTTTATTTTATTTTACTATTCTATTCTATTCTATTCTATTCTATTCTGTTTTTATTTTAGAGAAAGAGACTAAGAGGGGCTGAAAGGGGCAGAGGGAGAGGGAGAGAGAATCCCAAGAAGGCTCCACGCTCAGTGAGGAGCCCAAAGTGGGGCTCTATCCCACAACCCTGGGATCATGACCTGGGAGGAAATCAAGAGTCAGACATTCAACCAATTGAGCCACACAGGAGCCCCAAGTCCTCAACATTTTAGAAGTGGGATTCTGAAGAAGGGTGTTTTTGAAAGAAGGGAAAGAAGAGAGGAAGCAGGGCAGACAATTAGGCTAGTGGGATGTCAAATCGTATCTCCTTTTTACGTTTGATGACTTGCCCATACCCCAGAACCTCCAGCCTGACATTTTTGTTCTAATGACTCCAAGAAGAGAAAGTCCTTTCACGGCTGAAGCCGGGTAAATGTATCTGCTGCACCAAAACAGTGCAGGTGGCTGAGGTGAAGGATTCTTCAGAGCAGCCACACTTCACTGCAGTGTCCACACGGATCCTTGGCAGCTTATTAAAAACCCAGATTCCTGAACCCCTACACCCCAAGGGTAGTGAGTTCGAGTGGGGGCCTGGGGCCAAGAGCAGAGCCCGGCATCCCCTCTGCCACCGGCAGCTCTCGAACTTGGACCACACCAGTTAACCGTCTGTGCCTCAGCCTTCTGGTCAGGGAAATGGGTACAATCGTGTATATGCCTTAAGATTTGGGAGGATAAAATGATTAAGTGTAAAGCCCTTAGCACAGTGTCCAGCACACAATACATGTTTAATAAATGTGACTTCTTACTAACATCAGGGTGGAGTCCAGGAAGCCGTGGGTGATTGACAAGCAGCCAGATGATTCCGGTGCAGAAGATGGAGGTCATCCTTGAAGCACTGCGGATTTACGAGCACATGGAGCCACCTCTGTCACCTGCAGGCAGCCCCGTTGCCTGTGGTAAGAAACAAGGAGTAAGACACTTGTGTCCCAGAGAGCCATCTGGGTGTCTGAAGAGGCAGCAGCTACTTTTCCCTCTAATGGAAATAGCTTGTTATTCCAATTATATGCGTAAAACATGCTAATTACCCCCCAAATCAGAAAGGTCAGAGATGGAAAGAAAAAAAAACTATAAATAATCTCCAAACCCAGAGAAAATAACTAGTAATGTGTTGTTTCTATGCCTACACACACACACACACACACAGATTTTCTTTTTCTTATACCGAAATCACCATTTTCCCTTTAATAATGTGACAGGACCATCTTGCCACGTCAATAAACATAGCCCAGTGACATTAATTTTCATGCTAGTCAGTATTCCAAAGGACGCCAAACCCTAACTGTCAGACACTCAGGTTACTTCCTTTTTGGCCGGCTGATGACCAACGATTGTGGGAACACTCCCACTGACCGGTCCTGGGGTGCCCTGCGCTTTTCCCTCAGGAATGATGGGCATGGAAAGATTTTGCTGTGTTGGCTTCACCTGCAGGGTGGAAAGTTCTGAGACCAAACGGTCCCCAGTTTACACCGTCAGGTCAGATCCACTGGCTTCAGATCCAGCTCCGCTAATTAGCTCTGTGACTTTGGGCCGCTGATTAACTGCCGAGGGCCTTAGTTTCCTGTCTGCAAAATGGGGACCCTGAGCAGTCTATGAGAGAATTAGGGAAGCGTCAGCAGGGGGCCTGGCACCTATGAAGGCTCAGTCACTTACCAAATATTTAGTGAACTGAAATGTCACTTAATATCATTGCTCATTAGTCAAAACTTAGGATAAGTTCCTAAGGTCAGAAGGACTACATTTTTATTTTCTTTAACTTTTTATTTAAAAAAATTTTTTTGAGAGAGCGAGAGAGAGCAAGTAGGGGAGGGGCAGAGGGAGAGAGGGAGAGAGAGAGAGAGAGCAAGAGAAAGAGTCTTAAGCAGTCTCCCCACTCAGCTAAGATCTCTACTCGGGGCTCGATCTAATGACTTTGAAATCATGACATAAGCAGGAGCTGGACGCTTGGGGCACCTGGGTGGCTCAGTTGGTTGAGAATCTGACTTCGGCTCAGTTCATGATCTCACAGTTCGTGGGTTCAAGCCCCGCGATGGGCTCTGTGCTGACAGCTCAGAGCCTGAAGCCTGCCTCAAATTCTGTTTCCCTCTCTCTCTTTGCCCCTCCCTGCTTGGACTCTCTCACTCTCTCTCTCAAAAATAAATAAACATTAAAAAAAAAGAGTTGGACGCTTAACCGACTGAGACACCTGGGCAACTCCTGGCGCTACACTTTCTAAGGACTTAATTCATACTATCGAACTGGGCTCCGGAAATGCCGTACCACCCACAAAATATAAGCGTTCTGGGTTCTCTTCGCCCTCACAAACACTGTTAGGCACTTTCTGAGCTCATCTGTCCTGCGCCTGTGTGGGCGGGGAGGGCCTGGAAGTGTCAGAGCGATTCCTTGAGGCCACAGAGGTGATGCCTCTCGAGTCACATCTCCGCAAGGAAGAGTTGGCTGGTGTCCCAGAGGGGTCGAGAGCATCCTCCCTCTCTCACTCTGTGACGAATCCACATTCACCTTGCTGGATACCCGAGTCACCCCTGCCAAAGTGTATCAGCAGAATATTCAGGCATCTCTATCCTGGACCCCGCAGAAGCCGCCCCTGCCTTCGGCCTGGTTCGTCTCTCAGCGTATGTGGCATCAGTGCTGTCCCTTCCCAGCGAGGACTGTGGCCCGCGGTGACGCCTCCTCGGGTCTCCCAGGGATGCGGAGCCCAGGCCTCCTTCCCTCAGCCTTTCTCCTCCCTCCGCCGTGACCAGCTGGTCTCTTTTTCAGCCGCCAATGGCTAATTCCAGGATTACGCTCTCTAAGTTGATGAAATGTAATATCCACAGTGTAAAAGCCTGAGACCTGCTCCCAGCGGTGCGGCGTGGCACATGTCTGCAGGGGCTGAAGGTCGAGTGCAGACCATGGTAGAGCACGGCCCGCCCTGCTGAACCCTTTCACGACGCACGGCCCCGTGAAAAGGATGGAAAATTCTGGCCAAGGGGTATGAACTTTATTACGACATGTTCTCAGTTCCTGAGGAATTGAGGAATCTGCTCTCAGTCACGTTCTCTAAATGTGTGGAGAAAGGACAGGGGGTGAAATTTCTTCCAGGTGCTATGACATTCTCTCCCCAGCCTTTTACCCTCAGAGTACATTTAGGAAAAGGGGATTTGAAGAACATAGAAAGAAAATGAGCATTCTCAAAGAAGGGGGCCATTTTTCATTTTCTGCGGTGACTTGACATGTATCTTGAAACGACGTCACCCCACAGAAAGACCTTTTTGGGGGCTGTTTTTATAAATTTCTTTCTCAGCTGAAGAATAATGACCTTTTCCCTAGATTGTTTTTAAAAAGGGCATTCAGAGAAATCTAAGACTGAGAAATCTAAGGAAGTATTCATAACAAAAACAATAATAATAATGATAGCCATAATTTACGAAGTACCTAACATGTTTAAGTGGTTCACTGTCATGTTCACCTTCATTAAATCTCTGTATAGCAACAGCCCTAAGATGAAGGCTGTATTATCCATATTTTATAGGTAAGGAAACCGAGCTTAAAAAGGCAAAACAATTTGATCAAAGTTGGCTAATATGTTTCTAACCTTTCATTGAGCTATACATTAAAAAAAAAAGTATACAGGGGCACCTGGGGGGCTCAGTCAGTTAAACGTCTGGCTCTTGACTTCGGCTCAGGTCATGATTTCACGGTTCAGGAGTTTGAGCCTCACATTGAGCTCTGCAATGACAATGTGGAGCCTTCTTGGGATTCTCTCTCTCCCCTCTCTCTCTCTCTTTCTCTCCCCTTCCTCCTCTTGTGTTCCCTCTCTCTCTCAAAATAAATAAATAAACTTAAAAAAAGGATACATTATTAGGGTATATATTACCAGCTGGCTAGATTTCACCATCCATGTAACCACACACATCCATGTAACCCGTCGCTCACCTGCATATCTCAAGACACAGAACATCATTATCAGCCCTACCACAGGAGCCCCTGTCCTGTTCTTCCCACTCACTAACCCCCAAGGGCAAGCACTGCTCTGACGTAGACCATAAACTCACTTTGCCTGTCCTAAAATGCACATAAATGGAATCGTGTGGTATTTACCCCTCTGCCCATAACCTGTTTCCTCTGGCACTGTGTCTGTCAGATGCACCGTGCTGTCGCGTGCGCACTGGTTCGTTCATGCTGGATGCAGCAGGAACTCTGTGGGATGGACGTGTGTTCCACAGCTGAATGTCTGGGTTGTTGCTGGTTGGTGGCTCTTATAAATGGTGCGGCCATGGGGCTCCTGGGTGGCTCTGTCGGTTAAGCACTGACTTTGGCTCAGGTCATGATCTCATGGTTCATGACTGTGAGTCCTGCATTGGGTGAGCTCAAGCCCCACTTTGGGTGAGCACGAGCCCCGCTTTCCAAAGTGGCTAGACCTAGTTATACTCCCAGCACACTGGAAGAGAGCTCCAGTTGCTTTACTGCCTCGTTGAGACTTGAGGCTGTCTCTCGCTTTTGCTGTCCACATTCTGCTGGTGGGATGTCAGATCACTTTTAGGTACAGGGGCACAGCACCAGACACAACCATTTCTAGAGCTGTGCTGAGCCTGGTGCTGGACCCTTGGGGGGTGCTCAAGGGATATCTGTTATTTAATGACTCCAGTGCTCACGGTGTTTGTTTTTTCAACAGCATTTTGCTGTTGCCTCTCCTTCAGTCCCAGACTCCTGAATATCACGGGCCCCACCATCTCTGAAACTACCCAGCAAAGCGGCCTAATGTAACACCTTCAGTCTCTAAGACGTAGAGTCAGTAGTAAAAGGAGGCCATGGCAGGCTGTGAGTTGACTCAGGAGGAAGCCTGCACAACCACGGGAGGTGGGGTCCCAGGTGCCCGCCTGCAGCCTGAGGTCAGCAGCAACGGTACCCCTCAAAGAACAGTCCCTGGAGCAAAGGGAGGAAAACAAGAAGGAGGCTGTGCCAACAGCCCCCCACATGCGCACTAACATGTCCTCCGGGAGGGAGGGGGTGGGGCATTCTGTGAGCTAAGGACAGAGAAGAGGCTCTTAATTCTCTTGCAAATGATACGGGTTCATTAGGGCAGCTGTTTCAGAGGAAATCAAACAAATGGCTGTTCCAATTTTAAATACCTTCCCGAGAAGAGGATTAAGTATGATTAAGACAATTCTATTTACTGGGGTAAATAGATGGCTGCCCAGGGCCCACTGCCCTCACCTGCCCATAGGCTGAGCCCTTTCCTTTGCCACTTCTTTGTTATCCTGACAGCGAGGTGTGGGGACTAACAGTCACAGCGGAAGTTACCGTTTCTGAGCACTTACTATACACGAGGCTCTGCCCCAAGCACCTTGCTGGAATTGCCCCATTTAACCTTAGCTAAGCTACTATAAGGCAGGGACCAGTCCTGTCCCCATTTAAAGTTGAGAAAACTGAAGCTTGGAGAGGTCATGGCTGAAGATCAAACCGCTAGTTAGCATGTGGTGTAGAAGGGACTTGAACCCTGGTGCTCTAGCTATCCATGCTGCATAACAAATTACCCCTAAAATGTAACAGCTTAAAGCAACAACCATTTGGGCAGGGGTCAGCTCTACACAATGTGGACTGGGGTCACTTTGAGTATTTAGCTGGTGGGGGAGTTCATCCGGAGGGTCCGGGGAAGCTCCTGTCTCATGACGGGTGCCTTGGCTGGGAGGCTGGGTGGCTTAGCTGGGACTGTCACCCAGAGGGAAGAGATGTGATCGTTCCAATGCAGCCACCACAGGGTAACAGCACTTTCACACGGCGGCTTGGGGCTCACGGAGTGTGCTGGGGTGGGGGGGGGGGCAGGTGACAGCTGCCTGAGGCCTGGGCCCACAGCTGGCACACCATCGCTTCGAGCCTGTCAGAGAGCCCGGCCAGACCCAGGGCAGGGACAGAGACGTGACCTCTCAGTGAGAAGAGTATCACAGAGTTCCTTCAATCCACCATATTTTATCTTTGTTGGATTCCAGAGCCCTGAGCCATAACCATGAACATATACTGCTTGATATCATCTTCTTTGTACGTGGCATTTTACACACCTCCACAGATTCTTTTACTTGTCCTAGAAGAAAAAGAGAGAGAGGGAGAAAAAGATGGAGGCGGGGAGGATGGGAAGGAGGGGGGAGGAGGGAGAGGAGGGGGAGGAGGGGGAGAAGGGGGGAGGAGAAGGAGAGGGAGGAGAGAGAAAGGAAGGGAGGGGAGAGGTGAGTACAGAAGTGAAGGGAAGTTAGGAGACAAGCATTTCTCACATTCTGTAGATTGAAGAAACTGAAGCTCAGAGAAACGAGAGCCTTGTCCAAGGTCACACGGCCAGAGAGGGTGAAAGTCAGGATTTGAAGCCCTCCTTCTCTCCTTCCTTCACACTTTCTTCCTTCTGGGCCCATGAATGCTTCTCCCTGGCAAGTCTGCGGCCATCCTTTCCCCAGTTCCCAAATACAGCCTTGACCCTTCACTTTGGGTTAAAGAAATCCCACTTTCCAGAAGAGGTTGCCCGGAACAAGGTGCTTAAAGAGCTGCCTTTTCCACAGTGGCAGCTCCGGTTTGTTCAAAGGGGGATGAGTCACTGCAGGGATCAGCTCGGACGGCAGAGATATTCCTCCATCTGTCCACCCTTAAGGCCCAATTTCCTCAGAATCGCTTCAGGGAGATACTGAAACTATAGATGCCATTCAGTGACAAAAAATATATTTATCCAAGTGGCTCTTGAATGCAGTGGGCAACTTTAAGATGTGCATGCAGGACCCAGAAAAACACTGACAAATCCACGGAGCTGTCTGGGTGAGATCTCTCATCCTTCACACCCTGACATAATCCAGGAGCCGCGGCGTTGCTCAGACACTGTTTATTGCGGCAATGTGTCAGCGTGGGTAACAGAAAGCAGGCAAGGAAGGCTTAATTATAAAAAGGAGTCTTTTCAAGACACTTTAATTCCCTCATTTTTTTTTCCCTGACAAGAACTCACACACATATACAAGAATGTGAATCTAGTTTAATTTTGGGCTCTCAAAATCATTGCTAATGTGATTTCTTAATACCTTGTGGTTCAATCTTAGAATTTCAAAGATTTCTGGCTAGGATTTTCTTTTGCTGAAAGCAGTGTAGCAAGGAGGGTGAAAATGGGGGTTCTATAGGCATCCTGCCTGCCGTCGAATACTGCCTCCACCCCTCAGCAGCTGGGAGGCTCTGGGTAACTCATGCCCGTGCCTCAGTTTCTCAGGTGTGAAATGGAGAGAGATGCAGAACCTTCCTCCCAGAGTTGCTATGAAGTTACAAGAGGAAAATATTAGAATAGATTAATATAATACCTTACATACTTAGTGTTCATGTTTATTAAATATTAGATATTTCCATATCGTTATTGTTAAGTAGCCCAAAGTATTCAAACATCTAAAGAGCCATACACATGACGTGGCTATGTGCGTGTCTCAATGTAAAAGGACCAGAGAGAATGCCCCTGCCAATCATCCTTAAACATTTCATTATTATGAAAGTAATTTGTTTATTCTAGACATTTTTTAACATAGAAAAGTAAAAAAAAAATAACCACTATCTATCATCTGTCATCTACAGAAAAACATTATTCAATATTTTGGCATATATACTTTCAGAGCTTTTTTAGCGTGGATGAATTTAATTTTTTTTCATAAAGTACTTGGTTTTTTATAACTTGCTCTACTCACTGGTGATATGGTATAGAGTCCCATGTCATTCCTAGACAGCATCACATGAGACATCTATGTAGCCTTCCATCTCTGGAATATTTTGCTATTCATTTAATTAATCCCCTGCTGTTGGACATGCAGGTTGCCTTTGTTATTTTTGCAACATTAAAAACAACACTGAAATGACCATTCTTGGAAAGAAGATATTGTGCACTTCCACGGTCTATTTCCTTCAGATAAACTCCTGGAAATAGAATTTCTAGGTCAAAAATTCCGCACGTTTTCAAGGTTATATGCAGGCCCACTGCACCCTTCAGAAAGGGTGCATCACTCCCCCCAGTGGTGAAGGAGTATTTCTTTCCCCTATATTTACCATCTCTGAGCATTCCTTGCTCATTTCTTTCAAGAATTTTTTATTGAGCACCTACAGTTTCCAACCACTGCTGAAGATGACTAGAACAAGTCCTTTTCTCTCTGTGCTCCATCTTCAAAGATTTCATATACTCAACTCCGAGGATGGGGTTTCAGAGTGGCCCTTTTATCTCTTTACTTGACTGTCAGAGAAATGGGACTGTCTGGTAAGTGGAACGGGTTGGAGACAGAGCATCAGCGTCTGGGATTGTGAAGAGCTCATCCTTTTATCTTTCAGCTGGGAATACGCTAGTTCTTTTTTTATTTTTTTTTAATGTTTATTTATTTTTGAGAGAGACAGACAGAGCACAAGCGGGGGAGACATAGAATCCAAAGCAGGCTCCAGGCTCTGAGCTGTCAGCACAGAGTCTGATGAGAAGCTCGAACCAACAATCATGACCCGAGCCAAAGTTGGATTCTTAACCAACTGAGCCACCCAGGCACCGGCACCCCGAGAATGTGCTAGTTCTAACACCCCTCACCTCCTGCTCTTGTGTCCTCTGTGGTCTGCTCTTCTAGTCTAATCCTTCTCCCTAAATGTGGGCAAGAGCTTATACCCAGCCAGGAAGATGGTTTTAATGCAAACGCTGACTCTAGCGGATTAGTAGTGATAACCTCGCTCTCCGACTGAGGACTCTGAGGCTAAGTTTGAGATGGTATAAAACAATGCTGTGGTTGATTAGTGATGTCTGACACAGTAACACAGAAAACCAGTACGTACACTTATGGATTCTATCTGTTATTTACTTCATCTCAGGCGTTGGCTGCCCTTAGGTCAGATCCTGCTAGATTCGTGGGCCATTTTCCTGTACTTCTATTTTCCTTTGCTCCTCTCTTCTTCACACTCTCCCTGGTTCACTTTCTCTTCCTTAGTTTCCATATTTCATATACATTCTTCATCCCTGTAAATCCACATCCTACGGAAGCATCCTTGTTGGGCTTAGCTTGCCAAGAGAGCGCTCTCTTGTGCTCTCTCTCACTCCCTTGCTCTCTCTTTCTTTCTCTGCCTCTCTGTTCCTACAGATCATCCACTAAGTTTACCTCTCTGGGTTACCAGCAGCTGTTGGTGGTCAACAGCACTCCCCAGACCAGAAATACATTCCTGATGAATGGACCACAGGAGGAGCTGTTTCCGTCAGGAAGCCCAGTGTTTAGGAAGGAGGGCCCAGGTGCCCCGAGAGAGGCACCAGGAAGCCACCTCACAGGAAACAAAGCATATCATTTATGGTGCTTTATTCACGCTGAAGCATTGCCTGACTGCTTCACAAGCTCCCAGAGACTGGTAAAATGTCACTTGTAGAATCAAGGGATTCTACACTTGAATAGTGTAGAATCGTATAGACAGAGCTAACAGCCTGACAAGGCTAACAGTCTCTGGGCACAGTATTACATTTCCCACAAACAGATCCCCTTACTGAGCTCGAGCCGTGGGTCAGACATTGTGCTAAAGGTCTGAACCCGTTATTTCAGTGACTCCTCGCATCAGTCTGGAAGGTGGTTACCACCATAATCCCCATTTTGAAGATGAGAACGCTGAGGCTCAGGAGTTACTCGCCCCAAATCTCTCTGCTATGGAGTGGAGGGGCCTTCGGCTAGGTCTGTGCAGCTCTACACCATAAATTAGTCAATACAATACACTCCTCTCTGGGCATGTGGCGGGACTGGTGAGGGGTGCGAGCGGCAAGATCTCCAACCTATCCATCTCCAGCACACCCAAGAACTTGGAAATAAGGAATCTAAAATCACCATCTGGGAGTTAAACCATTCAGTCGGCCCCTAAGAGATTGGATCAGCAAACTGCAAGGTGGTTCAAAAGGATACTATGGCATCTAGGTCTATAGGAATGAAGGTATTTGCAAATTTAGAGGAAAAAATTGTGTCCCTTTGAAGGAAGCTTAGCTACCACTAGTGGAGGCCCTCAAAAAGAGGATTAAAAAAAAAGATTTTTGAAGAGTCCTCACCCAAGCACCAGCCGGGGGGAGAGGTGGGTTCTCCAAGTGTGCTCTGCCCGGCGACATCCCTGTTAGGCTATGCGTTCACTGAACTGTATTTATACTGCACTGGCCCACTGTGCTGAGCCCTGTCCCGGCACTCATGGACCTGACGCCCTTGTCAGGAGGCAGGTTTACTGTGAGCTAATAAGTCTACGCAGTGGGGCCCTCACCCGCCGGGGCCTTTTCTAAGAGCCCTTGTGTGTGGTCGTGGGGTCACGTGACTTTGTGAAATTTGCCAGTCTAAGGTACTTCAACAGCCGTCAGTTAAGGCCATTGTCTCCACTTGTTTTTCCTCTCTGTGTTTAAAATAAATACTCACAGGGCGCCTGGGTGGCTCAGTCGGTTAAGCGTCTGACTTCAACTCAGGTCATGATCTCACGGTTCGTGGGTTCGAGACCCGCATGGGGCTCTGTGCTGACAGCTGAGAGCCTGGAGCCTGCCCTCTCTCTCTGCCCGTCCTCCACTTGCACTCTGTCTCTCTCTCTCTCTCTGTCTCAAAAGTAAATAAACATTAAAAAATAAATAAATAAATAAATAAATACTCACGATTGTGCTCACTTAATTTGGTTCTCCAGGAGGCAACCCCTGGGCCAAGGACAAGCATACACTTGGCTTACCTGGCAGGTGCAGGAAACCCTGGCAGGCAAGTGGGGACCATGACCAGGAGGGCAATCGGCCCGCAAAGGCTGTGTTGTCAGGCCGCCTCCCTGTGTGAGCACCTGGAGCTTCATCCCATGGGGGCATTTGGGGAACAGGACGTTTTAAAATACAGGTTTTATTATTATGTAGGTATAGAGGGGCCAGCAGATCAGCAGACAACTGGCACTGGCTAGCTGGTTACTCGGCAGTTCCCAAGAAGACCGGGCATGCCATGTCATGATGGGCCACACAATGAGGCACCGGCTTCAGTCAGGACGCAGGACAAGGGGGAGCCCCAGAGAGCCTTTACTGCAGAAGAGAAAGGATGAGGCGGGATGAGTAGGCTTAGGACTGGCCGGGTTGAATCATCTCGGGGTGGGGGGGGGTGGCTCTGGGACATAGGGCTGTCCCTCGTTGTCTGGTACATTGCCCTCAGGTGGTTAGGGCAGGTGGATAGTGTGGCCTACAGTGGCAGAAGCCAATAAAGGAGGTGGTTGAGGAGGATGCGCTCTGCACTGGTTGGTTGGCATTTGAGGGATACACTCCAGGGTGAGGTTTTTCCTCTTGTGTCAGCCATGGGAGGGGCAGCAAGCTCCCAGATGTTGACAGAAGTACAGAAAATAAAGACATAGTTAATGCGTGCGCCCGGTAGAAGCCAGACCACAGAAACCAACCACAGAGCGGGCCCACCTTTGGGGCGAGGCAGTCACTGCCTCAGGGCTCCTGGGGGTGGTGGGGGGAGTTGTGTCCCTAGCACTCTTGGGGAGCAAGAGGCTTTGGAGAAAGACGGAGGTCCTGGCAGCTGAACCGGCTGGAACATACAAGTGTCAGGACCTGGGGGGCAGAGGCTGACACCGAGAACTCTGCTCCCTGCACCTAATTTTACAGTTACAAAAAAAGAACTGTATGTTGTCAGTTCTGGCCTCCAACATTGTATAGACTCTGGGCTCTACGAAAGTGCGTCTGTCTCTGTGGGAGACAATCAGCCAGTATCTGATTGTTATGGGCGGAATTGTGTCCCCACACAGATTTGAATACTGAAGACCTAGCCCGCAGTACTTCAGAATGTGACTGGGGGTGGAGAGAGGGTCTCTGAAGAGGTAAACAAGTGAAAATGAGGTCATTAGGATGGGTCTGAATCCCATATGGCTGGCGTCCTTCTAAGAAGAGATGAGCACACAGACACACACAGAGGAAAGGCCACGTGCAGACACAGGGAGAAGGCGGCCATCTGCCAGCCAAGCAGAGACCTCAGAAGAAACCAACCCTTGCCAACACCCTGACCTTGGACTTCTAGCCCCCCAGAACTGAGCGGAAATAGATTTCTATTGTTGCAGTCACCCCATCTGTGTACTTTATGACAGCAGCCTGAGCAAACTAATAAGCTGATAAAGATGTGATAGGCTGGTAACCGTACACACTGGATCTGGCCTTCCTCTGTGGCCTTGCGGTTATTCAACTTCCTACGGAGCAGGCCCTGGGAGGGGTGGAGGCCACAGCGCTCCGGAAGGCTCATGGTCACGTTCCTTCTTCTTCTTCTTTTTTTTTTTTTTTTTTTTTTTTTTTTTTTTGAGAGAGAAAGAGAGTGAGCAGGGGATGGTCAGAGAGAGAAAATCCCAAGCAGACTTCACACCATCAGCGCAGAGCCCACGAACCGAACCGTGAGATCGTGACCTGAGCTGAAATCAAGAGTCGGAGGCTCAGCGGACCGAGCCACGCAGGCCCCCAGGCTCGCGTTCCTTCTAACGAGAGCCTCCGTCCTCAGCTCCAGCTGACTCTTCCCACATCTGCTTTACCCAGAAGAGCCAGAAATCTTCATTCTGTATGAAAACTCCCTGTTTCTAAACGTTGGTAATGAATTCAAACATTTAAAAAAAAAAAAAACACTCTCAAGGCCAAACAGAACACCTCGGCAGGTGGATTAGACTGGCGTCCACGGTTTGCAGCTTCAGGCCGTGTTTCTTCCTCACAGGGAGCTACAAGGCTCCCATCTGCTGACGCCTCTCAGTCTTGGTGTCAACACTTGGCATTGACCCAGGAGCCAGATCAACGGGGTTAAAAATCTCAGCTCTGCCCGTCACTAGGTGCAGGAGCCTGAGCAGATCACATCACGTCTTGCGCCTCCGTTTCCTCATCTGGGAAGTGGCCATCGCCAGGCTGGATGAGTTGTGAGGGTCACAGGCATGGCCCACAGACAGCCGGGGGTGCAGCAGGCTCTCTATGCCACGCTCACCGGTTCGCTTTGTTAGCGGTAGTCAACCCCCAACCCCCACCCCTCCAGGAGCCCTGCAACAGGCGGCACTGAGTTTCTGAGCCCCTGGGGCCTGTGATCACTGAATCACAAGGTAAACACCGCCTGGTCAGGACCTTGTCAGGCTGCTTGCTGTCCTTTCCTAGGGACGACCTGACCTGGAGACCCTCTCCTTTCCAGAGTCTGCACACTGAAATAAATTGCTGTTGGTTTGGTCTTACAGGGTCCACAATGCTGAGCGATAAAGGCAGGCACTCTGTCCCTGATTTTAAAAAAAAAAAAAAAATCACTTTTTAAGGGGCACCTGGGTAGCTCAGCCGGTTGAGCGTCTGATTCGGCTCAGGTCATGATCTCACAGTTCCTGAGTTCGAGCCCCGCATGGGGCCACTGCTGTCAGTGCAGAGCCCTCATTGGAACCTTTGTCCCCCTCTCTCTGCCCCTCCCCTGCTCACACTCTCTCTCAAAAATAAATAAACATTAACAACAACAACAAAAACTTTAAAAATTCCCTCTTTAAAACATAAACCCTGACACTCACTTCCCAGGCACTGGGTCACAATGGTAAGGGGTCCCAGAAGGCATGCTGGGGTCTGCCGTTAGACTCCTTGCAGCACACACGTTCGTTTTTAATCCCCAGCCAGACACGTAAAGACGGGGAAATACTGCCAAGTATTGATCCTGGGAAATGAGACACAAATCAAGCTAATTCTGTCCACCCAGGCTCCATTCCCACAGCGGGGCTAGAACTGCTGACAGGGCCTGCGTCTCCCTTTTTTTTGTATTTTTCACCAAGTAAACCCAACTCTTGGCGCCTGGATCAATCTGAGAACACCAGCCACAGCGCAGCTTCGATGAGCATGTTCTTACATGAATGTGGGGAATATCCTCGTGAGCGTTTTGTCTGCTACAAGGGACACCACAGAGCAACGTTTTGGAACTGAGTGGCCATCTGAGCTTGATTATTTCCTTGCCATGTGAGGACTTTGAGCAAGCTACTTGACTCTCTGAGCCTTGGTTTTCTTATCTGTGAAATGGGCAAACAGTAATGTCTACCTCATTGATAAGGTAAGAGGAATTCGCAAAAGTATGCGAATTGCTTAGTGCCAGGTTGTACTTAGTTGCCCTGCCCTGAGCCAAGCACGTTCCGTGGATTAACTAATTTAATCCTCCCAACACCCTGTGCATATGGACTACCTTTAGCCTCATTTTGCCACTGAGAAAAGAAAAGCACAGAGATGAGGAAAGTCACACAGCAAGCATATGGGAGAGCCAGGATTTGCATCCCGGGGTCTGGTCTCCACGTGTATAGTCTTAGCCATAACAGGAAGGTAATTTATGAAAAGGAATTACAGATGTACTTATCTGTTCAGCAAATATTAAAATAAGAAATAACTAAAAGTGGGCTAAATACTTTTTTAAAAATTTAAGTTCTAGATGTGCTGTGGGCAGAACAAAGAGACCTGAAGATGGCCCGAGGGGCCAGGAGACAGCTTTCTGGTCACACAACTGGCCAAGCCGAGGTGGGAATACAGAGACATAGCTAGGACGACACTTCCATACCGGTGGCATCAGAATCCCCCGGGGAGGCCCGTGGAACCAGCCCCCCAGTAGAGCTGGGGTGGGGTCTGTGCACCGGCATCTCCCCTTCTGCCCCCACCAAGCTCCCTGCCCCTTCTCCAGCTGGTCTGGGGAGCACACTTTGAGGGGAGGAAGGAAGGAACGGGAGGAAGTTAGAGATGGTTCTGGGAGACAGGACGGCAAGGCCAGAGGTCTCCATTCCTAGTGACCCCAACCCCTGAGGTCGGTGATAGTGTTCTCCCCATCCATTCCGCAAGGGAGGAAATCGGGGCTTCGAGCAGTGAATTTACTTGTCACAAAGTTTTGCCGTGAGAGAGGCAGGGTATAAAGCCAGGTCCCAAATGAACAGAGAGCCTCCCTGGAGAGTCCGAGAATCTGGAAGAACCCACCACAGGAAAGGAGGACCGTGGGCCGTGTCTCGGCCTCCTGGCCCCCCACAGCACAAACAGTCTCATGCCGACCTGACCCTGGGATTGTTTTTCTGCTGCTTTCTGGCTCACGAAGCCAAACAGCTCAGTTTTTCAGAGCAGGACAGATCCATTAAAAGTGCTGGAGTGTGGGGCGCCTGGGTGGCTCAGTCGGTTAAGTGTCCAACTCTAGATTTCCACTCAGATCATGATCTCACGGTTCTTGGGGTGCAGTCCTGGTCGGGCACCCTGTGCTGTTTGCTGACAGTGCAGAGGCTGCTTGGGATTCTCTCTCCCTCTCACTCTGCCCCTCCCCTGCCTCTTAAAATAAATAAACTTAAAAAAAAAAAAAGAGTGTTGTAGGAGGAAGTAAAATTCGGGGAGATGACAGGGGCACGGACAATATCACCCTTTGATCCTTTACAGCCTTTTAATTCTGAGCTTTTAGAGAGGAGGCTGCTTTTGCTAAAATCATTACAATAATTCAAAACGTTCAATCTCCTTCAGTAAAAACAAGACAAAACATTCACAGACACTGATGGGTGGTCCGGGGGTTCACAGTCAACAGCAGTAGTTCCTGGGTTGGGGGGAGGCTTTCCTAAATGCTGTGCCAAATATTTTTTCTTCATTGTCTTATGTAGTAGATCTCATGATTGGAGTGATTGTTCTCGGCGGGGGGGGGGGGGGATGTGTTGTTATTCCCATTTTACAGAGGGGGAAACTGAGGCTCCAGGGGATGGGGTGCCCTGTCACACACACAGTTCACAGTGCCTGAGCTAGGCTTCAGGCGAGCTGATGCCCAGTCCCTGCTCTAGTTTCCCAAAGCTCTAGAATCTTCCAAAGCTTCCACCCTCCTGTACCACACCCCTCTTTCTTCTCTCCCCCTCTAGAACTCTGTGGCCAAAAGAGTGGGCCCAGTGCAATCTGACCTGGGCTTGAACCCACACATATTCGCTGTGTGACCTGAATATATACCCTTGAATTAAGCAAAAAAGGAAATTTACTCGTGGTACACCTGAAGAACCCACGGATACTTATCTGGGGTAATCCAGAGGCTCAGATCTGTTTGCTCCCTCTCCATCTCTTATGGCTCTGCTTCCAGAATTTTGGACCCATTCTAGATGGGGTTTCCCTTCATGGAGGCAAAGTGGCTGCCATACTTCTTGCCCCACATCCTCCCAGGTTCCTGTGCATTAGAAAAGCGCCTCAGCCCTAGCAGTCCCAGGAAAGGTGCGTTAGGTTTCAGGGGCTCTGATGCGGTCTCTGCTGTACCTTGAGCCAATCCTTGGGGTCAGAGGATTGTCAGGAGCTGACTGGCTCAGGCCGAGTCATGAGCTTTAAGTCTGAGTTGGGGATAGAACTACCTCCCAAGCATATTTGCTGACAGTGGGGAAAGGGGTGGTTCTTCCGGGAAATTAGGGAACAGTTAGCACAAGTCTGAATAGATTTCAGACATGCTTGAAGAAAGAGCAACTTCTCTGTGCCTCAATTTCCCCTTCTGTAAAATGGGAATTATTGTAGTGTCTTAACTCATGGTGTCATAACAAAATACCACAGACTGGGTGCCTTAAACAACAGAAATTTACTTTCTCCTAGTTCTGGAGGCAATTTACTTTCTCCTAGTTCTGGAGGCTGAAGTCCAAGATGAGGGTGTCAGCATGGTTGGGTTCTGATGAGATCTCCCTTCTGGGCTCAGAGACAGCTACCTTCTCACTGTGTCTTCATCTGGACTTTCCTCTATGCACACACACAGAGGGAAAGCTCCCATGTTTCTTCCTCTTCTTATAAAGACACTAATCTCATCATGGGCACCCCACTCATGACCTCATTGAGCCCTAATGACCTCTCACACGCCCCATCTCCAGACACCATTGGGGGTTATGTCATATATGAATTTGGGGGAGGGGGACACAATTCAGGCCATAGCTGCTAGCATTTACCCTATTCAGTTAATGTGATAATTCAAAGATAATACTGTAAAGTTTCTTATAGAATTTGGCCTTTATTATGTGCCAGTTAATAAATCATAGCTTATAGATTATATATTTTTTGTTTTAATTTATGTATGGTGAAATTCACCTGTTTTTATTTAATTAATTTATTTAAGAGAGAGAGAGCGAGAGAGTGCGCGTGTGCACGCACGAGTAGGGGAGGGGCAGAGAGAGAGAGGAGAGAGAGAATCTTAAGCAGGCTGCATGCACAGCGCAGAGCCTGATGCAGAGCTCGATCCCACAACCCTGGGATCATGACCTGAGCCGAAATCAAGAGTTGAACACTCAATCGACTGAGCCACCCAGGCGTCCCCAAATTCACCTATTTTAAATATAGCACGTGATGAATGTCAGTAATTCTGTGTGTCAACAGAACCACCACCACAATCAGGATATAGAGGGCGCCTTCACCACAGAAGCACCTTCCTGGCCATTTGCCTTTGGGCTTCTCCTGCTATTCCCAGCCCCAGGCAACCATTAATCTGCTTTAAGTCACTACAGTTTTGCCTTTTTTAGGATTTCATCTAAATGGAATCATGGAGTAGTTTCTGTCTCTTGTGTTGGACTTCTTGCACTGAGCATAGTGATTCTGAAATCCATTCATGTTGTTATTGTGTATTAATATTTTGTTCCTTTACATTGCTGCATAGTATTCTAGTGCATGCATAGACCGCTGTTTTTTTAACCATTCGTAATTGATGGGACTCTTTCTAGTTGTTTTTTTTTTATTGTGAACCAGATACTAAGAGCGATCGTGTGTAGTTCTTCATGTGAACATATGTTTTCTAGACTCTAAGATTTTTTATGGCAGGTTCTCTGGTTTATCTCACAGTGTTCAGAAGAGGTTTAAATGTTTGAAAATCATTTGTACCAATACCTGCTACAACATGAAAGCCAGACATGACATGACGCTACTTGTATGTCGAGAATAGGCAAATGGAGAGAGACAGGAAGTAGATGGGTGACTGCCTCGGGCTGGGAGACGGGGCGGGGGGCGAGGGGGAATGGAGAATGCCTGCTCAGGGCCTTTGGGTTTCTTTTCAAAGGGATGAAAGGTGCTCAAATTGATGGTGGTAATGGCTGCACAACTTTGAATATGCCAAAAACCACTGACTGGTACCTTTAAATAGGCAAACTATATGCTGTGTGAATTCTATTTCAATAAAGCTGTTTTTATTATTGGTTAAATGAATGAAGGATGAAACAATTGGATGATTCCATGTGTGAATGAATGCTCTTATTTCCTGACTGTTTAATCACTCCAGTACCCTTTGGTGTTTATTTGTAATTCAGCACAGGTATTAGACATCTATTAAGTGCCAGATATGGTGCTGGGGGCAGAGAGTTCACAGACAGAGGAGACAAGGGATCCATCCTCTCAAAGACACACACTCGAGAGAGGGAAACAGACTAATTGCAGCTGCAATAGTTAACACTGATATATCACTTACAGTGCTATGTTCACTTATATATTCCATATTCTGATTATAAATATATATATATATATTACATAATCTTCACAGCAATCTTGGAGGAAGGTACTAGCATTGTTTGCACTCTTCAGATGGGAACACTGATAGAGAGAGGGTCAGTAACTTGCCCAAGGTTATCCAGCTAGTAAATGATGCTTCTGGGACTTGCAGCCCAGGAAGCCTGGCTCTGTGTCCATGGCCCTGACCGCTGTGCTCCACTGCCCGTTCGGGGTGACAGCGCTCCAAGGGCAAGGGTCCCAGCCATGGCAAAGGGTGAGAGCCGACGGCACTGCCATGTCTCAGCTCCACCTCAGTCTTTACATTTTCTCCCTTCTCCCCCTCCTCCCCACCTGGCCAGCCTCTGGCCCCGACCATGCCTGCACGCTCAAGAAAGGAGCCCCCCCCCCCGCCACCCCGAGACCTACCTCTGGCAACAAGTACTGGCTCATTACCTCTCTGTTTCTATCCCTCTCTCTTAACAGAACAGAAAGCACTTGTGATGGACTGAATTGGGTGCTCCACAAATTCCTATGTTGAAGCCCTAACTTCCAAGGACACTAGTTTGGAGATGGGCCTTTGAAGAGCTAATTGAGGTTAAAAGAGGTTATGGTTGGGGAGGGGGGTTCCTGATCTAATAGGACTGGTGTCCTTATTGGAAGAGGGAGAGACACAGGAGCATGGCACACCGAGAGAAGGCCATGTGAGGACAGAGTGAGAAGGCAGCCGCCACAAGCCAGAAAGGCCTCACCAGAAACCGGTGCTGCCGGCACCTTGATCTTGGACTTCCAGCCTCCAGGACTGAAAAATAAATTTCTGTCATTTAAGTGCCCCACTCTGTGGTATTTTGTTAGGGAAGCCCAAGTAGCCTAACACATCAGGACACACCTCCTCCTTCCAGAGGAGATGCAGGCCTGGCCCTGGCTGGGAGACACAGTGACTCCGGAGAGGGAAGGGCTGCAACACGGACCCTTCATGGAAACCCCACCGGACAGAGGGTCTCGTCAAACGAGGGCTGTGCTCCCACTGGTTCACAGATGCTCGAGAGCTGATGGTAAAATTTTCAACAACCACAGTCATTATTAAAAATTACATAAACTTCTATTAAATAAATTATATTAAACATAAAAATAGTAAATCCTCAAAACCACCCCTTCCTAAGGATTTTACTACATTTTACTACTGTGTATCTGCCCAGTGGGTAAACCATACAACCGCACATCTCTTCCCACATCTCCATTCGGCAACATCGCATTGGTAGCGTAAAATAGGTCAAGGTAGGTGTACTTGCACCGCAAACGTTGGCAAACACTTCTATTCAGAGCTTCGTCTATTGTTTTGTTGACTGTCTAGACTTAAGAAAGTGATTGAGAACACGTCAATAATTAGGTGCATCGTGTACATAGTTGTTACATTGCGAAGACCACAGAAATCAAGGAAATATTCTTGCAGTATTCAAACGCTGCCATCCAGCTCAGCAAAGAAGTCACTCACGCCACTGATGAAAACACGTCTTCACTGTTGCGCTTCCATCTTACTCTCTAACATAAGCAAAATTATCAACCAATCTGCCTGTGGAAGCTGCATCCGTTTGTCAGTGGAAATTGTTGGCTAGATACGGAGAGGAGGTGGGCAAAAATCAACAAAAGCATTTTGTGAAAATCATTTCCCTATGTGGATGTACAGCGTTGCTTAATTTTATCCTAAATTGTATAGTATATTCATATACTATAATTGCATAATATGTTATATTTATTTATGCAAAATTTCATAGTATACATTACTAATATTGGTCAAATGTATACTAAATATGTAATATATGCAAGAACACATACACATATATATGTGCATGTGCAAGCACATATATAGATACCTATGTATTTTCTGGGGAGAGGAGAGGTATTTATTAGGCACTTACTATTTTTTAAATTTTTTTAACATTTATTTTTGAGAGACAGAGAGAGAGAGAGACAGAACGTGAGCGGGGGAGGGGCAGAGAGAGAAGGGGACACAGAATCCGAATCAGGCTCCAGGCTCCGACTGTCAGCACAGAGCCCGATGCGGGGCTCAAACCCACAAACCGTGAGATCATGACCTGAGCTGAAGTCGGACGCTTAACCGACTGAGCCACCCAGGTGCCCCAGGCATTTATTGTTGAACATTCAGTAGCACACTGCTGTATTAAATCCTCCTGATTTGAGGAGCCTGGGGCCCAGGGAGTGGGACGTGTGCCCCAAGTCACACAGCCGGGGCTCCTGAGCCCCTGCCCTGGGCTTGCCGCTCCCACCTCATCCCAGCATCCTATGCAGTTGTGGAAGGACAATCTAGCGAGACAGGAGACGTTCCTGGGATCCTATCATTTCTATTTGTTCCTGAAACCCTCTTGGTACCATACAAATAGCTAAGCCATAAATCCTAAGAGGTGCATAATTTCATTATTCTTATTATGCTTAATTAAAATAACGCTGAAGCCTGGGTTAGTGATTAACTTTCTCTCCACCTCCCTCAGACTCCCATTAGGGTAATTTGTTTCTGAACCCTCTGAACAAACACAGGCCAAGATTTTGTTTTTCCTCTGACTATTTTGGTTATTCCTTATGATTTTTTTTAACCCTCAAGGGTGTGGCAAACTTATTTGTCAAACTTGTCCATCTTATTCTTTAAGATGAACCTTACTTGAGAGAATGGAAAGGAATGAAGGGCATGGCAGACTTTGGTTCAAAAACAGGTCTGACACCATTTAGGAAATGAATAGGCAACGTACACAGTGGAAAAAAGACCAATCGCATTACATATATCTGACAAAAACAATTAGTATATATAAAGAATTCTTTAATCTCAATAATAAGACAGACAACCCAATTAAAAATGGACAAAAGATTTGGGGAGCCTGGGTGGCTCAGTTGGTTGAGCATGTGACTCTTGATTTCAGCTCAGGTCATGATCCTAGGGTTGTGAGATTGAGCCCCATGTGGGGCTCCACGCTGAGCGTGGAGCCTGCTTAGGATCCTCTCTTTCTCCCTCTTCCCTCCTCTCCCATTCACTCTCTCTCTCTCAAATAAAAATTTAAAAATATGGGCAAAATATGTGAACAAACACTTCACCAAAGAAGATGTTCTATTGGCCAAGAGGGGCATGAAAAATGTTCACTATCATTAGTCATTTGGAAAATGAAAAATTAAGCCATGGTGAGACAATGCTAGACACCTACTTCAATGCTTGAAGTTAAAGAGTTTAATTTCAAGTTAAAAACACCGGCCATACTAAATGTTGGTGAGGATGGGGAACAAAAAAAATCTCATGTACTGCCGGTGGGAATGCAAAGTGGTCCAAACGCTTTGGGAAACCATATGGCCATTTCTCATAAAGACGGCAACCATACAATGCAGCAATTTCACTTCTATTTTTTACCCAAGAGAAATGAAAACATATGTCCACGTGAAACTTGTACCTGAATGTTCACAGCAGCTTTATTTCTAACAGCCAAAATGACCCAAGTGTCCATCAACAAACAAATGGATAAAGACATTGTGGTATAATCATTTAATAGAATACTCCTCAGCACTAAAAAAAAGGAATACGCTGTTGATACACACAGCAATATGGAGTAATCTCCAATAATTATGCTGAGCAAAAGAGCTAAGCATAAATGAGGACCTGCTGTATGACTTCATTTTATACCACATTCTAGAAAAAGCAAAAGTATAAGGATAGAGAACATTAGGGGTTCCCAGGGGCTGGAGAAAATGGACTACTGAGTAGCACAAGAGAAGTGTAAGGGCGGATGGAAAGGTTCCACACCTTGCTTGGGTAACAGATACATGGGTGTATCCACTTGTCAACTGTATGTTGACCATGGGTGCATTTTATTATATGCAATTTATCCCTCAGCAAAATTGATTTTAAAAGTACTAGCTGTGGAACCTTGGGCAAGTTAGTCTACTTTTCTGGGCCTCAGTTTCCTCATCTGTATAATGGCAATCACAACAGTTGCTACATTATAAGAATGAAAGAAAATACATGCAAGCACTTAGAACTTGGGTATGCACAAGAGTATTGGCTTGCTTTCTTTGATTTTTGGTTTTCATTAAACTATAAATGGCCATATAATAGGTATCCCTTCATTCGTCCATTCAATAAATATTTAATACGGACCTACTACATTCTAGGTGTCGTTCTAAGCACTTGAGATATACCAGTAAACAAAACAAAGAAGTCTTCCCTTCTTGATATTAAATTCTATTAAAAGAAGACAAACAGCAAATAATAAAGATAATAAACAAATTATATATTATATTAGAAGATAATAAATGCTGTGGGGAGAAAAAAAGAAACAACAGAATAGGGTGACAGACACGACTGTTGAGTCAGGACTCTCCCAGGTTGCGATTTTAAGTAGTAGCCATAGGAGGTTTTACTGAGTGGATGATGTTTGAGCAAACAGTTGAAGGAAACATACTTTCGAGGGAAAGGAAAAACTACAGGCAGGGAGGCAGGGAAGGACGAATCATAATTTCCCAATTTAATTATTAGTCAATTGCCTAAAACTGACGAGCATTAGCTCTACAGGGTAAGGTTGGAGGATGGGGGTGGTCATGCTCTTTCTACTGTATCAGTTCCATTATGTTGGAGCATAAGCACTGAGAAGGTGACGCGTGAAGAATGGTTATGAAGAATGGATACAACATGGCAGGCACGTTAGCACACTGAACCCGAAACACCCGGATTCAAAAGTCACCTGGGCCACCTACTAGCTACATGACCTCTGGGAGGTCATTCAACCTCTCAGAGAAATAATGGCCCCCTAAGATGGCAAGAAGGATCAAAGGAGATAACATAGGTAGGAAGGTGCGGGCATAATTCCCGGGGCCTTTGTTCCCAAGACCCCCCGCCCCACCTTGTACGTCCCCCTCATCTGACCACCCAAACTCGGCAGCAACAATGACTGCGCTGCTCTCTACAGCCTCAAGGCTGCTTCCCCAGCTCGCCAATTAGCATGGGTAATTTCAACACCTCTCCGAATGAATGATTTTAAATTCATATTCAATAATTTATGGAAATGAATGCTGGTATTTTCCCCTCCTTTTTTTTTTTAAGCACTTTAAAGAGAGGGCCCAATCTTCTGACACTTGACGCAGTTGATGAGCGATCTGCCCGGTGGCAGAGTGGTTCCACTTTTGCCGGCGCTTGGCCTCCTGGGGAGGTCTCCTGGGGAGACCTAGGAGAAGAGAAAGCTTTCTAAAACATTTCAGTTGTAAGTGGAGTTCATTAGTTCGGATCCCATTACAATAAATTATTAGCCACAGCTTTAAAGCTTAACAAAATGGACACGGCAATGATTAGAGCCTCCTCTGTTTGCTCAAAGACCCTATAATAAACCTACACTTGATGGTAAGAACAGCATATTGGTTCTCAAGCAAACCAGTCATTTGTCCCAAAAGGAAAAGCCAATTTCAATTATCAAACCCTCCCCGTCTTTTGACAAAGGTAGGAGTTGGGTCTCTTCATTTTCTCAGAGGAATATTAACGCTACGTCCCTGGGCAACTGTGATCATGGCAGCCACCTGCTTAAAACCCACCACAGTTTCTTATCACTCTCAGGAGAAAGTTCTGTCAAAGAATAATATTGGGATGAGAAAAACCCGACTCTTTTTTTTTTACAGTTTTATTGATAAATAATCATCATATAACATTGTATTCATTTTTTAAAGTTTATTTATTTATTTTGAAAGAGAGGGGGAGAGAAAGAGAGAAGGGAAAGGGCAGAGAGTGAGGGAGTGAGAGAATCCCAGGCAGGTTGTGAGCTGTGAGCGCAGCGCCCGATGCAGGGCTCGAACTCACAAACGATTAGATCATGACCTGAGCCAAAATCAAGAGTCAGCCACTTAACCAACTAATCTCCAACACTGTATTAGTTTAAGGTGTACAACATAATGATATTCACATATATTACAAAACCACCACCACAGTAAGTTTAGGTAACATCATCCACAACTTAGGCATCTTGTAACTGAAAGTTTGTATCTTCTAACCACCTTCATCCATTTCGCCACCTCCCAGCTCCTGCCCTGGCAGCCATCAATCTGTCCACTGTTCCCGCAAGCTTGGTTCTTTTAGATTCCACGTATAAGTGAAATCATACAGTATTTGTCTATCTCTTTCTGGATTATTTCATTTAGCATAACGCCCTCAAGGTCCTTCCATGTTGTCACAGATGGGAGAATTTTCTTCTTTTATATGGCTGCACAATATTCCAGTGTGTGTGTGTGTGTGTGTGTGTGTAATATATGTACATACACACAATGTGTGTATGTATATACACACAATGTATGTATACAATTGTGCATATTTATCTCTTTAACCATTCATTGGTAAATGGACACTTAGTTTCATGTCTTGGCTATCGTAAATAATTCTACAATGAACATGGGGGTGCCTCCAAGACAGCAATTTCTGAAAACCCAACCTCTTACACTGATGAAGAATAAATATGTGTCAAACATTTATTTAACTCACTAATGAGAGAACTAGTGGTAGTGTAGAGCCGGTCCAAGCAGCATTTGATACAGTCCCTCAGAAAAAGTGTACAGAAGTGAGTTTCAATTTACTTGCTCATCTTTCAAGTTGGAGGCAAAACTGACGAAAGCTCTTCAGGGTGATGAAGTGACCATCTGGGGTTCCCTTCTCTACCAGACAGAAAGCACTGGCTTCTCTGCAGGGGACGGCTATCTACAAGCGTACATGTAACCTCCCGGAGATCAGCCCCAATCAGCTCATAACAAAATCACACCAAGGTACAATCCCATAGAGAATTAAGTCACTCTGGGGTGGACCTGGTTGATTATACTCTAGTCTGACAGGACAGTGAAAGTGTCTATAGTCTTTCTTTTTGCCATATTTCTAAGTTTTGGACAATTTTCCTTAACAGTTCTAAGTCTGCAACATGGCGGACAAAATGAGCATCATCGTCTGCTCCCAGCCCTGTCTCATACTGCTGCCCGCCCGAGGCAAGTTCCTTCTCGTTTCTGGGCCACACAGCTGCTTCCTTTGGTGGAATCACAGACTTCCCCCTTCCCCACTTCTATGGTATTTAAGGTCTCAGGTAAGTCATTTCCTCAAGGGAATTTTCCTAACCCCCCTGGGCTAGGTCAGCCGTCCATAGACCTAGTGATTGAAAGTCTAGCTCCCTGACTGGAATAGAAATCTCCTGAGAGTAGGGGTGCATCTGCTTGACTCATCACTGGATACCTGGGGCAGAGCCTGAACCGGAGAGACTAAGGCAGAGGGTAAAGAGGGCAGCACCCTTGGGTCATAGGCGTAGGGCTCTCTCTGCTCAGGACCCAGAGGCTCTGCACTTAGGGGTCTCGTGCCCAGCTCTGGCTGAGCCACCGATGTTCCAGGAAGTTCACGTGAGGGTAGGCTAACAGGTCACAGGGATACATGGGACCTCCGGCCAGGCTGCCTCCCCCTGCAAATGGGGAGGGATGTGACTTACCTCCTTGGGCCCATCTCTCAATCTTATATTTGGGCTCTTTAGCAGAATCCAGGAAAGCAGTTGTATTCTTCCCTGCACAAACCCACGGTGATGCTCATGTGATTTGAGACTATGACAGATTGCGACGAGACACCAGGGGATGATTGAGGGCTTCCTCTAATCACACCAATTGATATAAATTACTACATCGGCCACCCCGAGCGGCATCTGCGGGATTTACACCTCATTAGATCGGCGGAGCCAGAGGAAGCAACAGGGCTGAGCCCTCCCCTCCTCGGGAGCGGTCTCTGTTCCCTGCAAACATGGCAAGTGGTACCGGGAGAGTGACATCAAAAACCTCCAGTGGACAACGGCAACAGGGCTGGATGAAACAGAAACTAACATCGTCACAATTCTGTGTTTGGGGGTTTCTGATTTGAATCAGCTCTTTACACTTCTGCCAGACTCCTACCTCCTTCTTTCTGAGGTCGTGCCGGAGCCCCAGGAACCACAGAACCAGGTGGCCTGGGGACAGTGCTGACAGGGATGCGATTCTGAGGTCTGGGGAGGCTGCAGAGGCAGGAATCTAGCCTTGCTGGGGCCCATGCCAAGCGCGGTTCGAACCTCCCATAAGATCCATTGGCCACCCTCAGTAAATGGACCATGGACAGGAAAGTACAGCTGTGTGACACACAGGGTTTCCAGAAAAGCCCCGGACCCCCAGCCGAGCCTTGGCCCCCTGGCAAGCCTCCCTCCTGAGCTGTGAGCAGTGCCCAGCCAGCTCCCGCCCCTGCCAAGCCTCTGGAGGTCCATAGGATACAAACAGGAAGGCAGGAAGCCAGGAAACCTGGGCTTCTAGAGGCAGCGGGGAGGAAGGGGGTGGGAGGAAAATGAAGCCAGGCCACTGGACTAGGCACACATACCAGAGCCAGGAACAGATCCCAGACTTGGGTGTCGGGTCAGAAGGCTGTATGTCACAATTGTGTTTTAGCAGTGGTGTGTGCTTTGGGTTTTTTCCAGAAACGATCCCTGTTTAGACTGTGGGAGGACAAGGTCAAGAGGTGGATGTATCAGAAGACGGATGGGGACTAGGTCACAGACAACAGCTCGGCTGGAAGTCAGGCTTGCCTAGAGGGTGCCTAGGGAGGGCGCTCTCCCCGCCCTGCCCAGATGCCTTGCGCTCACGCCCGCAGTCAGAGCAGCTCATTGGAAACCACTGTGGTCCTCAAGGAGGGCCCTCTGACACCTGGAACACACAGCCGCCTGCAGGGCTGCTAGAGGAGCCCCGGGAAGAACCCCTAATGATGGCTGATGGTGCACTAGGATGACTCAGGGCAATGACCCCAACTGCCTCTGCAAGGATAACCATCTTGATGCACACTGGGATGGTTCCACCCCTTCGCCGTCCTCCCTACGCCCTACCGGTGCGTCCTGGGATGCCTCCCAGAAGACTCACACTGCAATGTTTCTCTCCAGGTCTGCTTCCAGGAAGACCCGAGCCAAAGCAGGGCCTTTGCAAAACTTAGGAAGGGGCACCCACCTGATGGATGTGGCCTCAGGGGTGCAGGGCTTGGCAAGAAACCCTTCTCTGGTCTGAGCAAGTGCACACCAGGGTACGGACGGGCAGGTGATGTGGGGGCTGGGTTTCAGCCCCCACCTGGCCCCCGTACTGTGCAGCTCTGCCCCGCAAAGGGGTTCCTCCGTGGCCGTTAGCAGAGTCACCACTTCTCTCCGCTCGGCTTCAGGAAGGAACAATTTACCTGCAATGGACAACTAATCTATTTCTGAGGCACATCAGAAATTCCACCACATACTCTTGACAGTCTGAACATTCCTAGGAATTCAGGGAGCAAACAGGGTGTGGGAGAAATAGAACAGGCTTGAGTGTGAGTGCTCTGAGTTCAGATCCTGCCTTTGCCACGTTGGGGTGATCATTTCAACTCTCTGCATTGCCATTTCTGCGGCTGAAAGAGAGTTCATGATTGCTTGGGGCATAAGTTCAGGAAGCAGATAACCAAACACAGGTGGTATCTGGCCACCAGAAGATGTCCTTTCACACTTAGCCCTCCTCGTTCCTCCTGCTGGACTTCTGAAGCGGTCAGGGCCTGACTGGGACCCATGGGCATGAGTCTCTGGGGCCCCCTGACATTCAGAACCAGGTCAGCCCCCCCACTTGTGTTGAAGGCTCAATGCTGTTGAGGGCCAAGAGGTCAATACTTTAATGGATGAGGTGGTGCTGACAAACCTCACTGTCCCATCTGTCCTTGACCTCCCCCCACTTTGGGTTGGGCATGAAAACCCCTTACTATTCCTTGGCTGAGTGAGGTGATGCATGAACCGGGACTCCTGAGAGACCCCACGCCAGGGGAGAGGACCAAGCCTTCCCTCTTTACTTCTTGACTCTTGTGCCCCAAGGGTAACATCCACAGTTGTCTCTGGATTTCTTAGCAGGGCCTCGTGGGTTTGGCACTGCCGCAGGTAGTCCTCACCTGGAGGTGCTGATTCAAAGAAGAGCGGCAGACCTCCTTACCTGAGCGCACACCTTGCCAGGCTTAGTACCACGATCAAGAGAAACCGCCGATAAGACCTATGAGAATTAAGACTCCCGGAAGCCTGGAGATCATGAGAGCACTTCCTCCAGCTCCCCATCCACCCACAGCCACCCAGGCAAGGATGCTGTGTCCACTAGGACACACGCACATGCATGCACACACACACACACACACACGCACAACATACTATACATGGCAACACAGCCCGGGTCTCACAGACATGTTGGAGACCAGGAAAGAATACAAGGTGTCGGCCTAAAATAGTCGAAGAAAAATATGCAAAATCAAAATGAATAAATGTTTAATTAAATGTCTACAAACATTAGGCCCACTGTGTTCACTGTTGAGTTTTGTTTTCATAAAGATTTCATTACATCTGAAAAAAAATTGTGATTTGGTTACCGTGTTTTGCGTGAACTTCTACTCAGTATGCATGATGACTGCTTACAAAACACAGCCGACAGTAAATTAAATGAGTTACTGTTCAGAGCCAAATAAGTTCAGAAGCAAATTCTAAAAATTATTTTTAAAAAATATAGGGGCCCCTGGGTGGCTCAGTCGGTTAAGCGTCTGACTTCGGCTCAGGTCATGGTCTTACAGTTCTTGAGTTCAGGTTCTGCATCAGGCTCTCTGCTGACAGCTCCGAGTCTGGAGCCTGCTTCAGATTCCATGTCTCCCTCTCTCTCTGCCCCTTCCCTGCCTGTGCTCTTTCTCTCTCTCTCAAAAAAAGATAAACATTTAAAAAAAATCAAGAAATGTTGCAGGACACTGCACTCCTTTAAATAAATAAATGAATAAATCCCCATATTTACAGATGCATTATGATATATAATACGCAATATGTATGTATATGTACAGTATATACTATATAATATATATAAATGATATACACATGTGATAATGGTTCATTATAATGTTTGATATAATATATCCTGTGGGGTCAGGTTCTAAAACTAAGAGTAACTCGGGCCGATGAACATCTTAAAATGGCTTGCTATGTGGCAATAGTTAAAACTATTATTAGTTCTTGGGGAACTCTTTACTATGATATACACCCTCCAATGAGGACCCTATTTTTTTTTTTAACCCTGGATATGCAGATTTGAAAGTCAGCCACTGGTCACTAAAGATGTACACAAATAATAATTATTATTATTTCAATGGAGGTAAAAAGCCATTTTCTTCCTTAGAATTAAGAGACTTCATGACCACCAACCCATATGCCTTCCTCCCTCATGCCTCTTGTCCCACAGACAGGCTGTTTCCTGCAGAGATTTCAGGAAGTTGGCTGGGTTCACAGGCAACTTAGCCTCTTTTTAAGAATCTCTGGAATCTGCTGGGCCCCAGAAGTCCCCCTCCCCCCGCCAGCAGCCACCATGCATGTGCAAGCTATCGTGGCCACCCAGCTTCCAGCCTTGATTCTCAGAGGCTGTACCCACAGGGTGCAGCCACCACTGAAAGGCCCTCGTTCCCCACAAGGCCACTTCCACCCCATCTCAGTGTCTGCCAACCTCTTCAGAGCAAAAGATGCGAGGGGCCATTAAACAAAGGCCATTAGCGGAGACTGAGCCGAGTGGCCCCAGGGAAATCCCGTCACAGCGGGCATCCTTGAGACTTTGGTTTTCATGCCACTTCAAGGAGCAAATTGATTTCAAATGCACACTTTAGAGCCTCTTGCTTACCCCATCATCTCTCCAATTAAGGCAAAAGCCTCAAGGCTTTTATTACGAGGAGCCCACAGGCGGGCCTGGGTTGGAGGTGCCCTGGGCAGCTCTGGGCCCAGGGAGGTGCCAGCAGTGCGCCTGGAGACAGACAGGTGCTGGGTTTGCCCATGAATCATTCCCACCCTCTGAGAGCCCTGCTGATACTTGGCATCTAAGAAGGATTCTTTCCAAGCCTGGCCACTGTGCAGATGGGTGGGGGCTCCCGGGCAAAGGCCTGGACAAGCATGGCGGGGGGGGGGGGGGGCTGGGGGAAGCTGCATCCACGGATTCCTCTCAGGACCCTCGTCCAACATCTCGGGCAGCAAACAAGCTGCTTCCGGAGGATGGGTGGTGAGCAGCTCTCATCAGCATGGCAAGCTGCTCAGCCTGGCTCCTGCAGGGCTGCTGAACAAGACCAGAGCGGCTCTGTCCCCACCTCCTTGCAAAGCTTTGCTCTTGGATCTCCTTTACCTCCCAGTCCCAAGCAGCCCTTAGGAAGTCACTGCTGGTCACATCTCACAGAATCACAGACTCACAGAAATACAGAACTCAATTCAAGAAGCATTAGGTGCACATGATATGCCAGGCCCTGTGGTAGTGCAAGGGGATACAGTGTAAACAAGAGAACAAAAAACCCACATGCTCATGGGGTTTACGTTCCTGTGGACAAAGTCACCGTAAGGCAGTATGATCTAGACTCCTCTGCTGGAAGAAAAAAGAAAAGGGAGTGAGGTCCAACTGTGGGTCTAATGCTGTGGTAGGAGCTTTACATTCCTCATCGAATTCTTTCCCCCAACCACCTTGAAAGACGAGATTATGACTCCCATTCTAGAGAAGAAATGGAGACCCAAGTAAGTTTAGTAAGATGCCCAAGGTCACAGAGCTGGTAGGTGAGAAATCCTGATCTGTCTTCAAAGCAGGTGACATGTGTCTATCAGGAGGCCTCCCCATTTCTCTAGCCCATATTATCAGTCTCCCTTATAACCGCAGCGTTTAAGAACTTCGTGCACTTAAGCAAGGGATGCAGTTTTCTCATCTGTAAAATGGGACTGACAGCACCTATCTCCCCAGATTGCAGTGAAGATTAGAGGTGACCAGGCCTGTAGGCACTTTGTCCGGACTGTGATGCTGGTAAGTACTCAATATATGTGAGCCCTCCTCAGGAGTAGTAGCGGTATTTTAACACTTGATATGAGCAATCTCATATAAGGAGAAAATGAAAAATTACATGCGGCAAGTCACCCTTAATAAAAGAATAAAAGTGTACTGAGTCAGAGAGACTTACTAGGAGCACACTAAGTCAGGACTACAGAAGAAAAAAATGGTCGCTGTGTTACGAATACCGTAGGTGTTCAGTAAGCGACTGCCTTCTGAGTCTTCCTATCATAGCCATAGGACATGACCAGGAGGAATTCTGAATTGTTACGTGTGCAACCTGAGCCCTCGTCCTGTGCTGGCCATGATGACCCGCAGAGAGTACTGCCCAGATTGGCTATGGGTGACAGTGCCAGGCACGGATTTCTCAGCCTATGGGGCTCAGCTCTGATTCAATAAGTGCCGTGGGCTCCTGGCTTAAGTACTGGTGGTCTAGAGCCAGTCTTGGTTTAAGCTTAATATCACAGCCTCTTGTTTTCCTTAGCCGTGAAAAAGGCCACTGGGTGATAAGCTACACAGGTCTTTAGTGTCTTTCAAATACCTTTTCCACCTATTGTTGTGTATCAGCCTTTGCAGCCTAATAGCCCATGTTACAAATGAAGGGCTTTCAAACCTCTACCATTTATTTAGCTCACAGTTCTTGGGGCTGGCAGTCTGGGCTGGGCTCAGCTGGGTGGTTCTTTGGCAGGCCTCATTCTTAGGGTTACTATCAGCTTCCAGAGAAGCCCAGCAGGCTGGTCTGTGGGGCTTCAGCTGGGACAGCTCATCTGAGCTTTATGTATCATCCCAGCATCCCGGCGGCCAAAGCAGCTTGCTCTAAGCGCAGAGTCGGAGCACGAGGGCACTGAAAGTTACATGACAAAAAGGGCTGTGGGCGCCAAGGGAAGGCATCCAAGGAACCTGATAAAACCCTACATTGCTCAGGATGTGTTTGGATACAAGTAATAGAATCCTACCCACATCAGCTTGACTTAAAAAAAGGAAGAAGGCAATTTACTGGCTTGGGTAATGGAATGATCCAGGGTTGAACTAGCTAAAAGGAATGGCTGAACGCTGAGGTCGATATGATATCAGATCTCTTGCTCTCTCTCTTTCTCTCTCTTTTCTATCTCCTTCCTTTCTCCATTTCTACTTTCTTGTGTATGATATTCCTTTTCCAGGAAGATTTTACCCACAAGATTAGATAATCATCAACAGCTCACACATAGCTTCCTTCCAGTTTACCAGTTGAGAAGAAAAGCATCATTTCTAATAGCTTTGGTCAAAGTTCTGAAGAGGAATTTCATTGGCTGGCCATTCATCTGCTCATCCCTGAACCAATCACTGTGGCCAGAGGTACAGGATATTCTGATTGGCCAGACCTGGGCCATGGGTCCAACCCTATGTCAGAATTACAGGGTAATATCAGCTCTTAAGATAGGCATGGAATAAGCAGCATTATTACAGAGAAGGTCAGGAATGGTTTCCCTGAGAGGATGCCAGACAGGTGACTCAGGTGATTATGGGAAGATGCTTCGGATGACAAGCTTTTTAAAATGCTCAAAAAAGAAAACAAGAGAAAGTGTCCCAAGATAAAAGGCAATAACAGTGTTCGTGGCATATGGAAAGAGACTCCAAAGTGGGAGAAGAATGTGTTATATGGTTATATGTGTTACATGTTCTGGAAAGGCATCTCTGGTAGGCTATTTACCTCTTGGTCAAAAATCCACTGAGACAGGCTTGACCTGCCAGGTTATCCATCTCTGGAATATGACAACTCTCAGGTTATTGTATCCTGGGCTGGTCTCCCTCTTTACTGTGGGATCACAGAAGGGCCACAGCTTTTGGAAAGAGAACCTTGAAGCAGAACTCTACCATTTCTTGTCCTAGAAATGGTCAAATACATGTAAGTCACCTCCCCTACCTGGAAAAACAAGTATTCCCCTGGCTGGCTCCTGTGACAGTTGCCAATGAGTTTCTTCAAAAGTAGTAAATCTCCCTGTCCCAACTGCCATGCAGGGGACTCATCCCTCTCATCCCACCTTCCTGTGAAACTTCCTCTGGGAGGGCTTGGAAAACCCCAGAAGCCCTAGGCCTGGCATCCAAGATGCTACTGGAGAGGTATCCATATCTTACTTTTCCTAACCTGGGAGGTCGGCAAACTTGTTCTGTGAAAAGGCAAACTGTAAAGTATTTTAGCCTTTGTAGGCCAAGAGGCCAGCTCGCAGCTATTATGTAGGTATTAATAGAACAAGAAAGGGAACGAATTTGTACAAGTTCTTTTCAATCTCTTAAAATATATTTAAAAAATAAAAAAATATAGTCCATTTGCAAGCTGCACAAAAACAGGTGGCAGGATAGACTTGACCTTAGAGTGCTAGTTTGTTGATTCCTGCCCTAAGCCATCTAAGTGACAGGAGGGAAGGCAGTTGCTGTAGGATCCAAATCATAGCCACTGAAAATGAAAAGGAGGGAGGAAACCAGGGAGGGTAGAGTCTGAAAGAGAGACTGAGGAAGTCTGGAGGGAGAAAGAGGACTCTTTTGGGGCAGTGACTACGATAAAAGAGTGATAGCAAGAGAGTGAGGTTACGCAAGAGAGAACAGGAGATTTTACAATAGTTGCTGTGCTTTACGACGAAATTCACAAAGGACTGCAGTAAATACTCAACTGCTTTTTGGTTACTGTGGTACTGGGTTTTCTTCCCGTCCCTTTCTTTATATGATCCACAGCTGAGTCTGGGCCCACAACTTTAAGTGGCTTTCTATGAGCTACTTCCCAATCCTCTAGCTGGGCTAACACTCCTCTTGGTCCCAATCATCCCGAACAATCTGGCTCCCTCACTCATCACATCATTCCACCTGGAATACACTCTCTCCACCCCAACCTCCCTCCACTTGACCAACTCCTGTTTATCCCATCTTTGGAGACCTTTCATTACTCCTGGGGTTTCACTGTCCTGTGTGCTCACCCCTCAAAAGCCTGAGTGCCTCTTCCTCCCTTTAAAATGGGGCCACCCCTGCCTGTCCCTGTTGAAAGCGAGGCAAGGCAGAAGCACTCTGCAAACTGTAAAGGGCTAGGCACATGTTAGCTGATATTTGGCCCATTTGGCCATGAAAGAGCACTGTGTGTGATCTCCGCCCACACAGCGTTACTGGGAGAGGAATGATATGCTTGTGATTTGGGGATCTGCTTCGCCAAACAATTGAGTCAGCTTGGGAGGAGGGGGAGGCCGGGCGCGTGCTGACTTCTCCCTTAGAGCCTCCCCATATTCCAGGTGATTCTTTTTACAGATCAGGAAATTCTGAGCGTGCCACTCTCAATTAAAGACGCAGGTGTCTCTCCTCCCCAGCAGCTTCCAGTCCGCTACCTTCTCCAGCTCGGCTCAGAACTCCATCTGAACATGCCTCCTATGATTCTTAAATAAAACAGGCCCCTCAGTCGACAGTAATTAAACGGAGAATCGGCCGCAGCGAGCTTGGCATCCACACCTGCCGCTGGGATCCCCTTTCTCCAGACACCTGCGCTCGGCGGCCATCCCGTCCCCCCTCCCCCCCCCGGGGGGGGGGGTCCCGCTGGCGCGCACGCGCAGTGCGCCCGCGCCCGCAGCCGCCTCGGGCCAGCGCCCGAGGAGCAGATGGAGCAATCACGCTCCTCACTCCGCCAGAAGGGCCCCGCTGCTCTGGGGGGAGTTCTGTGCTTGTAAGACACATAATTAGACACGTCAGTGGACAATGCGGCGGATTAGAGGGGGTGGGAGCGCATAACGGAGAACAGGCGTCCTCACTGATGTGCGGCGCGCCGACACGCCCGGCGCCCCCACTCAGCCTGGCCCCCAGGGCGCAGGGGCCCCGCGACCGCCTCCTGGCGGGGGTGCCGCCTGCAGCCGCCGCTACGCTGCTCTCCCGGCCCCTCCGAGCGGCGTATGCCTTTGCCCTTCCTTGTTGAACACCGCGCCGGGCTGATGTCAGTGCAGAGGATGCCGCTCCTGTGGACGTGTCACCTGTCAAGTGTCCAAGCACGACAAGGTGGCAGTGGGTCCCGCCGGCGGCAGGAAAGACAGTGACGGTTTCAGCTCATCCACCCCCAGCCATATCCCTGACCCCACCTCCCCGCCCCCCAGGGATGAATGCTTCCAGAAAAGCCCACTAGAGCAGACACACGCTGGAATTCACCCTCCCCGCCCCTGAGGAGCCAGATGAACTTGAACCACTCAGGCCACCTCACCAGGCTCTATAGGGGCAGCACCTAATGATGGGCAAGAGCCGGGGCTGCCAAGGGGAAGATGGGGTTTGCACCCAGAGCTGCCGCTTGGCTACATGGGTGGCTGGCAGGTTACTGGGCCTCGGTCTCCTCTTGTTTCATGGGAATCATCTCCACCTCACAGACACTTGTGGGGCAAGCTATATTTGAGATGAGCTCCTCTGTGAAAATCAGAGATTCATTCAGGGTAGTTTGAATAATCAGGGTGTGTCAGGTGGGTCGCCTGGGCATCGGAAGCCAAGAAAGGATTACAAGCGCAAACTCAGTGAAGGGGGAGAGGCAAGGAGTAGAAGAGGAGGGCCCAGGGCAGTGAGGACTGGCATTTCTGGAGGGAGGGAGACCCCACACCCCCAGCCATGCAAACTCAGAAAGTCTGGAAAGACAACAGGGAGCCTAGAGTAAAGAGCCTGTGGGAAGGGTCCCACCTTCAGGGGGAATGGCCCAGCGCTGGCACCTGGCTGTGCCTGTCAGGGGCTAGGAGCAGCCTGGGGAGAGGGTGGCCTCCGAGTGAACAATGCGAGTGCGTCCTCTGCAGGATGAGCTCTCGCACCTTGTAGAGGGAGCGGAGTAGTGCACTGCCAGGGCTACCCGCCCCCTGCCACCCACCCCCACCCCGGCACCATGGGGGGGCACGTGACTGAGACAAAACCAACCAGCACATTCCATTTTATTGGCCAACTGTGAGTGACTCAGAATTTACCTAAACTGATCTAATTAGACTGGAAAGGAGGACATTTGCTGGGGGTGCTAGATCCCGGCTAATCTCTTTTCTGATGGACGTTAACAAGAAGCAGGTAGCTCTAGGGAATCCTGGCAGCCACCTTGGGACCTGAGACATATCCAAATTGGGATGAAATCAACACTTGAGGATGCTAGAGCAGAGAAAACGACAAGAAACAGGGCTCTGGTCACATGGCTGGGCAGCTGGGTTAAGCGTCTCCTAAAATCCATTCTTTTGCTGGACTTCTTTCAATGAACTAATAAACCCTCATTATGGTTGGAAGCAGTTTGGTCAATGTTCCTGTTATTTGTAAGAAAGGCCTCCAATTTGATCAGCAATATGGGACACAGATGTGTCTGAACTCCACAAATAAGAACAATCACAGGGTCAAGTCAAATGAAACTGGGACTGAGGAAAGGGTGATCCAGGGATTCCAGCCTGCTCTGGGACCTCAGGGCAGAAATGTTTGACTCTTCATTGTAGAGAGTAACGTGACTTAGCTCGTGTCTGCGTCCTTGGGTGCCCAGCCACTCTCTCTTCCATGACCAGCTGGTGTCCTCATCCTCTCCTTGGTATTTTCTCCCCCACATAGATTCTAATTCATATTTCTTCTCCTTCCTGAGACTGCAGGACTGACTCGAGACCCACTTCGTGACTTTTCTCGATGCGTCTCATGGTCAGCAATTCTGCCAAGGGCCTGATCTGCTCTGCACTTCCCAGTATAAATTTCTGAGAACACAAATCTGATTATCCAGCTCTTGCCTGGTTAGACACCAAAGAGATTCTGATTCCACTCCATCTGCAGCAGAGGCTGGGTATCAGGATTTCTTAAAAATTTCTCAGATGACCCAAGTGTGCTGCCAGAGTCAGTCCAGTAAAGTTTTCCAGGTCCACAGAAGCCCCGGCCTGTCCTTGGGTCAAGTTCAATTCCAATCCAGTCAGCCAAGAGCACAGCCTCCTCCAATGCTGGGTCTGTGGCTGGAGAACTAACGTGCAGACAGGTCCTGCTTGACACACTTCAAACAAGAGAAGCCTCACAGAGACTTTGGCACAAGGCAGTGACTCAACATGTGACAGCGGTTAGTAAAGTCTAGTCTCCTCTCTAATTCAAAGGTGTACTGTCCTTAAATTTTTTTTAACATTTATTTATTTTTGAGGGAGCGAGACAGAGCACAAGTGAGGGAGGGGCAGAGCGGGGGAGGGGAGGCGCACACAGAATCTGAAGCAGGCTCCAGGCTCTCAGCTGTCAGCACAGAGCCCGACGCGGGGCGGGGCTTGAATCCACAGACAGCAAGATCATGGCCTGAGCCGAAGTCGGACGCTTAACCGGCTGAGCCACCCAGGCGCCCCAAAGGTGTGCTGTACTGTCTTCATAGTACCCTGGGCTACTGCTGTGCCACAGCTGAGGAAGAGCTGCTGAGGAGGCACCTAGATAAGCCAGACACCCATGCCGGGCAAGTACATTGCACCACAGGGAAATGCCGATTAATCCAATTCACAGCGGAGAGGAATTTCTTCCCCTGCAGTAAGACCTATTGATGCAGCTATGAGAAGTCCTATTTGGGGAGGCTATTCAGAGGCCTAGAGAAATATTCATGACCTCATGTTAAGATAAAAGAAGGGATATTGGGGCACCTGGGTGGCTCAGTCGGTTAAGTGTCTGACTTCAGCTCAGGTCATGATCTTACAGTCCATGAGTTCGAGCCCCGCTTCAGGCCCAGTGCTGACAGCTCAGGGCCTGGAGGCTGCTTCGGGTTCTGTGTCTCCCTCTCTCTCTGCCCCTTCCCTGCTGTCTGTCTCTCTCAAAAATAAACATTAAAATTTTTTTAAAAAATAGAAAAGAAGGGATATAAACTTTATATAGTACATGATTCTAATTTTTTTTAAATGTGGGTATATATTTGTATAAGTATACACAGAAAAAAAACAAACACTAGAAATAGAGACACCCAAAAGGTAACTCTGGTTCTCAGGGAAAAGTTTTTCTTGAAGCTAAATATGTTCAGTTTAGAGGACAGACTTTTGTTCTGAAATGTCCTTTTACTTTTTTGATGGTACCATGCTTTCATGAAAGGATGATTCAGTGGAGTACCGGCCGGGTGAGTATACTGTACGGCTGATCCCTGAACAACACGGTTCCACTCAGATACACAGATTTTCTTCAGTTAATACAGTACTATAAATATACGTTCTCTTCCTTATGATTTTCTTAACGTTTTCTCTGGCTTACTTGATCATAAGAATACATTGGATAGTACACGTAACAGAGAAAACGTGTCGACTAACTACATTGTTGGTAAGGCTTCTGGTGAACAACAGCAGGCTAATAGTTAAGTTTGGGGTAGTCAAAAGCTCTCTGTGGGTTTTCAGCTGCGTGAGGGGCCAGCACATTTGCCCTCTGTGTTGTTCATGGGTCAACTGTATATGCAAAATTAAATGTTGGCATCTCTATGTCAGCAGCTCTCCGCAGTTTGTTTTTTTTAATACTCATTTTATAGAAGTCTGAATCCAAGAACTCTGGAACCCACTGCTGTGTGGCACAGCCTCGCAGGAATCCCACTTCCCCACTCTGCTCCCTCCAGCTTTCCCTGGATTCCAGGCCCTTCTGGCAGGACCTGGCCCTCATTCAGTGGGAGTTCAGAGGAGGGAAGTAACTTCCAGCTAGGAAGAATGAAGGGTGACCTCTTGGAGGAGGTGGCATTTGAATGGGGCCTTGAAGGCTATGAAATGTCAAGCTATGCAAACCAGCAAGGAGAAGAGAAAGCAATACATGAGCCACATGGCAAGGTGGGAAAACACAAAACATAAATACAGTAAATATTTACTCGGTATTGTAGAAGGGACTCTATGCGAGGCACTTGGTTGCAAGAGGCATACTGCATTCAGGGGGTTCTGGGCTGGGCATCAAACTGCTGGATCCTCAGGCTGGAGGCCTGTAAGCTGGGCTCTCAAGTCACTCGGCCATTCCTGCGGCTTCTGCCCTGCAGGCTCACTCCAAGGAGAGCACTTGGGAAATGTGTCCCTGGAAAGAACATAAAAGACCACAGCACACCACTGCCATCCCTTCGGAATCCCGGAGACAGAGGCTGCAGCACTCAGGCTTGCTGGACCGAGGCTTGCTTGACAAAATCGCTGCCCCAAGCATGTCTGGATGAAAGAGTACCGAGGACAGCCTGGTGGCAACACTCTTTCTAGAGGTAAATCCCTTCTGTTCGTGTTTCCCCAAGTGCTTGGGCACCCAGCGCCACATTCATCCTTCTCCTCCTGCTTATCTTTCCGTGACTTTGGAGAGCAGTCTTCCTTATCTAGGAAACAAATGGCCTCTGCGGAGAGCTCAAAACAGCGAAGTCATTTATCTGTCTGACATGTGTTTCCCTGTTTGTTTTCTCCAGCCTTGACACAAGAGTTGTGTCAACTGTGGATGGCTGTGCCCCAGTCACTTGAGAGGCATGAATCAATTTCCAGCTGCATTTATCACTTGCTGCCTTAAATCAAGTCTAATCAATGCTTCCTTCATTTGGTATGGATTGAAACTATATATAACACGCTCAGAAATCGGCCGGGAAAGGGAGCAGATCACAAACAAAAATTCCGCAGGGGATTTAGATGGGATGATGTTAAGGAAACATTTGTAGTCTTTGACTCACTTTAATGGAGATGCCTGTCCAAACAGTTACAGACATCTGTTTATGAAGTTTAACTTCAGTGTATCTGACATGCAATGTCATTTCACGACGGATCAGTTTATATGAGGGGACTTTTGCATCTTGAAATATTTTATAATATGTTATGAAGATTCGGTATACATCTGAGTAAGGTCCTCTACAGTCTTTAACTTTTTTTTTTTTTTTTTGGTCACCATTGACTATATGGGTCAGTTTTTAGTTACAAGATGTAAAATAATAAAAATCTATTTGTATTAAAATAGATATCCAGGAGCCCCTCTGATATAAAAAGTTTTTTATGAGATCACACAATCGAGAAACTTTAGCCCTCTCTCTTCTTCCCCCCAGATCTTCATCACAGAATTTGATCCATACAACCAAAGTGGATTTTCCACTAGCAGGTGTGAAAACCACCCCGCAGCTGTTCAACTCACTTAGAAAGTGGTAGGGGGCAGCCCTGTCTCATTTGTAAATTAATCCTGTGCCAGTGAAAGATGATATCAGCATAGTTACTGGCACCTAAAACCCATCATGCCCACAGCAAGGCCTCGGATTATTCTTCAAGGATAATGGGAGAGGAGAGACGGCACATAGAAAAATAGGTCAATGATAATGCAATCCCAGAAGATGAGGCAGTGCTGTGATTCACTGACATAATTAATAATTAATACTTCTGGCTCATCTGCTGAACTGTGTAGACTCTTACCACAGGCACGCCTCTGAAGCGATTAGCAGGCCTGACTCATTTTCACAGTGCCGGCTCCCCCAGTGACTTATTGTCAGGTAGCTGAACAGAGAGACAGAGAGCCCTGTTCAGCTCTGGGAAGTCCGAGGATAATAACAAACCCTGATGCTGGCTTAAAGTTTCCCAGTTCACAATGTTCCCAGTGTTTTTGAACATCCGGTCTCATCACCCTTTACGATACACAAAAAAAAAGTTCTATCCCCATTTTCCAAAGGAAAGAGGAAGTTCGGAGGTTGGGGGTACCCCCTTGGGGGCTGGTCAACACCTGAACTCTAGCTCTGGAACTCACCTCCTCGCCTCATCAACCCCAAAGCCTTGGTTCTCCCTACCGAGCCGTGACACGTCACTGAGGTCCCCCTCCTGCTCTTTCCCCAACATATTTTTTTCTCCCATCACCCAGGGTTCTTGGGAAACTCCTACAGTTACAAGAGATCCCTAGAGTGGCTTGGCAGGTTGTCTAGTTTAAAAAAATGAAATAAAAGGCAGCACCTTTGGACCTGTTTTGGGTTACAGACGTGGTGTAGTGTTCTTAACTCATCTTAAACAAAGGGTAATGTGATATAACAAAGCTTTAACCCTCCGTGAACAAAGAGAGGGTAGGGGAAAGAAACACTGCAGATCTGGAGTCGACAATTAAGGCGCCCACTCCTGTGGTCTTTGATACTCATGAGAGTTGTTTAATGAGCTCCTCTGTTCTGGGAATTTCTGGGATGGATCACGTTTGCTTGTTCTCTGAGTGGGTAACAGGGTTTTCCACCCATAGAGAGCCTCACACAGAAGTAGATCCTGTGTAGACAGGCAGAGTTGACAGAAGGAAGAATTTTCATGGCTTTAAACTTTTTGACAAGAGTGGATCTGCTCAACTTGACATTAGTAGAAGTAAATGAGGGGAGTAACAGATAATGCATTTTCAAACTGGCTTCAGGTAATGTGCCACTGAGAAGAAATGCATTTTCAATGGTCATAGGCATTTTGAAGCTCTCCAGGGAGCCTGAGAAAAGTCTTGAACACATTCTGACAAAGCTGTTACAGTGTTCAGGAGTTAACATGCGTGTCCAATGGCACCGTCACCCCAACTATCCTGTTAATACAAACTGAAATTTATACTGGAAATACAAATACTCACAACCTATATAAGCCCAGAGTAAAAGGGAGCCTACCCTTTCTTGAAATAAAAATGCTACTGAGATTAATACATAGCAGATTTCATTTCATTTCCTCCGTAGAGCAAATTGGTTTATTTCATTTATTCATTCATTCAGCAAATATTTATGGTGCACTGAGAATATGGGCCCTGATGATTCAGCGGAAGCCAGACCCGGCACAGAACCAGAACCTGCTCCCTGGGAACTTACCCTCAAGTGGGAAAATTCATATTTAAAATATTAATGGAGACTTACGCCTCCCATAAAGATGGAGTAATAAAGACCAGACTTACTCTCCCACCCAACATAACCAAAAAAGAAAAACAGGACGGTACACATAACCATGGTTTTCAAGACACTGGATGGCGGGCCATGAAAGACCGTGATCCTGGGGGATGGGAAACGAGCACAGTGAGCTGTGTCATCGCCTGACCCGAGACACTGTCCAGGCTGCACAGGAAGGGACAATGTAGGAAGTCCCTGGGGGACCCCGGAGTTCAGGAGACAGAGCTGAGGGTCAGACCGGGAGACCGAGGCAGCCAGCCTTTGCAGGACAGAGAAGCAGAGAGGAGAGAGCTGCAGAGAAGTCCAGATAGCTGGAGAGGCCCCCCTCTAATAATACTCACGAGGGTACTTACTGCTGAGAGTGTGGAATCATGGGAAAACAGCATCTAAAAGTATTAGAGGGAACCGTGCTCAGCACTCATACGGGTGCCTATTTCCATCCACCAGATAGGAATATCTGTAATTCACGGGGCAACGGGAAAAATCTCTCCTTAGTACCAGGAAACAGTTCCTCCTAGACTGAACACCATTCCAGACCTGCCTAACAAATTACATGGGCACAACCCACAAAGATCACACCACTCCCAAGTCACTTAACTGCATCCCCAAATGAAGCTGGAGAATATAAGGATACATATTCAGCCAGGTAAAATGTTTACAGCGTTGGGCACCCAGTCGAAGATGGCAAGGCGTGCAAAGGAGAGGATGTGTCTCCAGAATTTACAAAGAACTCTCAAAGCTCAAAAGTAAGAAAACAAGCAACCCAGCTTTAAAAAAAAAAAGCGGGGGGGAGAGATTTGAAAAGACACTTCAGCAAGGATTTGGGGATGACAAATAAGCATATGAAAAGACGCTCAGCAATAGAAGTCTTCAAAAATGCAAGTTAAAACCACAGTGAGATACCACCTCAGACCTAATAAAATGATGTGAAAGCCAGATCAGACTCCGGGATGACAAGAACGCGGGACACCTGGAACTCTCATTCATACTGGTGGAAAAGCGAACTGGGCCAGCCACGTTGGGACACAGTCTGGCAGTTTCTTAAACTGTTAGACATCCACCTACCATACGGCTCAGCCATTCCACTACTGGATATTTACCTAAGAGAAATGCAAGCATATGTCCACAGGAAGACGAGCACACAAATGTTCATAACAGCTTTATTTGAAACAGCCAGAAGGTGGAAACAACCCAAATGTCCATCAGTAGGTGAATGGAAAAATCCATCCAAGGAACTACTGCTCAGATACGGGGGAAAAAACAAAAACCAAAAAAGTCCTCTTAATACATGCTACATAGATGAATCTGAAAATAATCATACTGAGTGAAATGAGCCTAATTTAAAAAAGAGTACGTATTACATGATTCAATTTACATTAAATCCTAGGAGAGGCACACTAATGTACAGTGTCTGAGCAAATCAATGCTTGCTGGGGAATGGAGGGGTGGGCGGTAGTGGGGGCCAGGGAGAAGGGTAACAAGGGGGCACGAGGGCACTTGGAAATGATGGGTAAGTATAGAATCTTGGCTGCAGTGATGACTTCATTTGGGTGTGTGTGTGTGTGTGTGTGTGTGTGTGTGTGTGTGTGTATGTATATCGATAGTTACCACAGTGTACACTTTAAATACGTGCAATTTATTCTATGCCAAGTACACCTCGTTTGGGCTAATAAAAATATTAATGGGGGCGCCTGGCTGGATCAGTTGGTAGAGCGTGCAACACTTGACCTCAGGGTTATGAGTTCAAGCCCCACGTTGGGTGTAGAGCTTACTTAAAAATAAAATCTTCAAGAAAAATCTATGAATGGGCTCTGCATCCTAGAGATTCTGGCAGAACTGTTATTTCATCTTCAATATTAATGATACTTTGGTGAAAATACTTTAAAACTTTACTTTTAAAGTTGTCACAAGGAAACCAAAAGGGATCAACGTAAGGTCACTGGAAAAGTGTTGCATACACTAAGAAAAAGGACACAGTGAAAATGGATTCTCGTTCCAGAAGGAAAACCAAACCTGCCATACTTCTCAGCAGTGAGGAAAACATGCTGAGTCAATCGCTCGGTGTCTGCCAGTCACCTCTGCCCCGCACGCTGCTGTGGCCTGCAGCGGCAGGGTCCTCGGGTCCGGACACCTGAACCGTCGAGTTCAGTTGCTCGCCAAGCTCCTCTATGAGCGGCCCAGAGCCTCCAGGAGCCCGGGAGGACGCAGGTGGCTTTCTTGGATCACCATCAGAGCTCTCCATGGCTGAGTCTCTGCACACCCCACCAACGTCAATAAGCAGGTCACTGCGTTCCTCGAGAAGGGGACCCTGCAAGGAATGGGCTTTCTCAGGCTCACCACCTGAGAGCTCCCCTTGTTCGGAGTCCAAGCCTGCAGTCTCACAGGAGGTCGTGCTGTCTGAATCCTCCGCGTCACTGGCCTCCAGACTGCAGGGCAGTGTCTGCAGCCTGGACCCAGCACGGCCTGCTCTCGACGCAGTTTCTTCCTCCTGGACAAGAAGTGCTGCGGCTTCCAGTTCCTCCAGCTCTAATCCCAGCTGGGCCTTCATCAGGGATGCTTCCTTTAAGGCCTCTGCAAGAGCCGCCAACTTAGTGGACCTTGAAAGCCATTTGAAGAAGAAATATTAGGACTGTTCATTAATTGGCCTGAGAACACAACAGGATACACAGCTTAAAGAATGAGAAAATAAAGATGGGTCCAGACCTCACGTGACACACCAAGATAAGTCCCAAAACAGATCAAAGAAATGTAAAAGGAAATGAAGTGATGAGGTATGATGAGGAAATGTGGCAGATTCCCTTTACAACCCGAGAATGAGGAACCCCGTTCTATCTACGAGTCAAAATCCAGAAGCCACAAAAGATGGACAAATTCACATAAAAAAAAATTTCCATAGGACAGCAAACAAAAAACAAGACATCATAAACAAAGTCAAAAGGCTAATGCAAAATTGAGAAAAATACTAGCAACTCATGCCGCAGAGCAAGGCCTAATCCCCTAACAGCGTTCTTCAAAATGGACATAACACTTCATGAGAAAATGGACAAAAGACATAAGCAACAATTCTCACAAAAGGAGACACACATGCCTCTTAAGCATATGAAAAGATGTTCAGCTCCAGTCAAATAGGAGACACCCAAACTAGGAAGTCACACTGAGATACATTTCTCATTTATCACGATGGCAAAAATCCAAACATGTGATAACACAATTAGCAGGTCTGAAGGGGAAAGAGCCCTCCCCACACCATGTGCGAGAAATTCAACAGTTTCGGCCCCTCTGAAGAAGCTGGCGATAACTTTCCAACTTGAAAATGTACATACCCTTGACCGAGCAATACCACATCTGGAAATTAACACATATGCTACGGGACAGAGGCCCCAGGGTGTTTACTCTGGCATTGTTTTCAATACCCCCAACTGGGAAATAACCACGTGCCCAGGACTGCAGGACTGGTTAGCTAAGTTAGTGAATATCCAGGCAAAGGAAGCATGTACGGCTGCGTAAGGAATGAAGCATCTATGGGCTAAGCCAGGTTACATCATCTAACAGCAACGACAAAAGGCATGCTGTACATACAGGCTACCTTTTATGTTAAAAAGGGGGAAGAAATAAAAACATGTTTCTGTTTGCTTGTATACTTATCAATAAACTCTGGAAAGCTGCAGGAAACACTAGCTCATGAGGGGGGTCTGGTGGGGACTGGAAAGCTGGAGAATGATTGTAAGAATGAGGCTTTTCACTGCAATTGTTTAAACAATGAGAGCATTAACACCTAATCAAAAATTTTTAATATACAAAAAATAAAAAGCAATACTATCCAGAGCTGCATGACATGCTTTCTACTTTTTTAATGTTTATTATTTTTTAGAAAGCGCACGCAAGTGGGGGAGGGGCAGAAAGAGGGGGGACAGAGGACCTGAAGTGGGCTCTGCGCTGACAGTAGAGAGAGATATGGGCCTCGGACTCATGAACTGTGAGATTATGACCTGAGTTGAAGTCAATGTGCAACTGATTGAGCCCCCCAGGAGCCCCACTTATATTTTTATCAGGAAACCATGCCATGTTATTTCACAGGATATTTTTTAATTTGTAACATCACATTATACCAAACTTTTTTATTAAACTTGGACGCATTTGTATTTTTCCTTTGCTCTGAAAGAAGCAAAAAAAAAAAAAAAAAAAAAAAAAAGCATACTGCTGGTGTCCACAACTCACGTCTTTACTCTGCCCTAAAGGGAAATCTGAAGTGACAAGTGAAAAGGGCGGCAGTGAGGGGGTTAAAATGGTCAGCAGGCTGACATGGCTTCTACGTTTCTCCACCTCCAACGATGAGATGAGTGGCCAAAACATTTAGTGGGTTTGAGACACACTGACTGAGGGTGAGTTCACACGACATATTCACTTGTAAAAGCATAATCCATCCCGTAGTATGGAGAGAACGAGGCTTGGTCTCACTGGAGCAGAAGTGACTGGTGGGGCAATGGGAATGAGTAAACAAAGGTGGGGATTTTCACCTAAGTGCCCAGGTGATATGAGACCCCTGGGTCTCAGAATGTTTAGAGTCACAATGACTCTGTGCAGGGACTGCCCTCCAGGAACGCAGTCAGGGCGCAGAGGCCCCACTGCAGTGGTGTCCCAAAGTGGGTGCTGAGGTACAGCAGGGTGCATGGCCAAGGGCAAGAGCCACCACGGAGGGCAACTTCCTCTTATGTGAGGAAACCCCTGAGTTTCAGCGCTGGAATTCCCAGAGCTTAGAAACAAAAAGGTGGTGAGGGTAAAGAGGAACACTAAGATGAGATCAGCAGACGTCAGCTTACGATTCACCAATGGGCTATAAACTCTGGATGGACTCTCAGCACTTTGAGACATCTCTAAAAGCACGGCTGTGGAGTAACATGGACGCGACGTAATTTACATCCAAGACAGTTGTAGATGACATCCACAAACCACATATTTTGAAGTTCTGACCGCCCGTGGTAAAGAATTCGGTCTGAGTTAGTGGACCAGTTTGCAACATCTCTGCCTAGAAGCTAGTTCACAGCCACCTTTCTCACTGAAGTGGGTCCTCTCTGGTAGTGACCCGCAGTTTTAAGAGGTAAAGAGCAAGGAACCTGGGAAAGAACACAATGCCTCTTACTAAATTACAATATTAGAAATAAAACTGGGGCGTGCCTGGGTGGCTCAGTCGGTGAGCATCATACTTCAGCTCAGGTCATGACCTCATGGCTCATAAGTTCAAGTCCCACATTGGGCTGCGCACTGACAGCCTGGAACTTGCTTGGGACTCTCTCTACCCCCCTCTCTCTGCCTCTGTCTGTCTCTCTCACTCAATCAATCGATCAATAAACTTAAAAAAAATAGAAGTATTTGGGTGGCTCAGTCAGGTCAGCTTAGGTCACGATCTCACAGTTTGTGGGTTTGAGCGCTACATCGGAATCTAAGCTGTCAGGACAGAGCTGGCTTTGGATCCTCTTTCCCTCTGTCTCTCTGCCCCTTCCCTGCTCACACTCTTTCTCAAGAATAAACATTAAAAAAAAAGAATTAAGATTTTAAAAATCAAAGCTCTTCCTTCAGTGACCATACATCTCTGATTAGCCAACACAAATACTACCAACAGTATATGAAAGACAAAGTTCCACAGACATCCCGACAGGTGTTCCAAGGGACGGCCTCATGGGTCAGTTTCCTTTCTGTCCACATTACCGATGACAAAACAGAAGTCTAGTGGGTTAAGAGACCTGTGGCAGTTTCCCCAGCTAAAAGGGGCAGTCGTGACCGGAGCCCCACGCCACAGAAGTCTCGTGGGCTCCCTCCTCCATACAGGGCCTCCCACGAATACCCTGGCTCTGAAAAGTCCCCTGTCCTAAGATCACAGTCTTCCCTTCTCCCCAGCCGCAGCTCGATTCCCCATCTTCCAAATGAGCCAGTTCCGACAGGCATACAGGCACAGAGGCTGCAAACCATGATCGCTTTAGCTTTGCAATCTTAAACGAAGTATGCATCTCACTGAGCCTTAACTACAGAGGTTTAGAATTGAAGTAAAACATCTGAATTTTTTTCAAGGATACAGTGAAGAGAGGAGATATGTCAACTCTAAGACTGAAACTTTCTGGATCTTCGTTATTGGCTACTTACTATCTGTGTCTGTCCTGTGTAACAGAGCAAACTTGAATTTCAAAGCCCCTCACCCCCAATCCTGCCTCTTTTCAGACACAGCGTATGCCACACATTGTGAGAATATAAAGGATCCACTCTAAGAGGCAGGAAAGTGGCCCAGATGAGTCATGTGATCCCAAAAGGACCCGTGCCTGTTACCAAGTGATGTGAATTTTTATCCCTCAGTTTGTTTCTCACTTTAAGGGCTACATTCTGTCTAAAGTGATCCATTTATAGAAAATATGTAAAAAATGAATCCTATGTTCATTTTTGCCTCTTCACCATGCTGACCCATCTCTGTATCTTATTCATTCCAATTTTACTACCTTGAGCTGGCTACTTTCCTAAATTAATAATAAAGTTCTGAGAGAAACCTTAAGTTTATTTAAAAAAAAAAAAGCATTCTGAATTCCCCACCTAAAGAATCCTAGAAAAAGGAATTAAAAATTTCAAAACATCGTTGACAGAGGACGTGACCTAACAGTCAAAAGAATGAAAGTTGGGTTTGTTTCTATTAAATTATTTTATGCAGAGAATTTAGCAATCACTGTTTGCAATAAAAGAAAACTATCCATTGGGGGAAAAAATTAAGCCTTGAAAGAGTAGCCTTTTTGTTCTTTCAACCACAGGTACAATTAGAGTTGGTTCTAAATCTGCCACTCCTTCTAAATTCTAGAACCTAACTCTGCAACGGCCCTTTCCATTTCAGAAAGCACCTCGTTTAATGTAGTTACTGGTTTTTCACTGTCACAGTCAAAACAGACCAGCTAGTTCATGTCAGAAAGCTTTGCCGAGTGACATGATTAGTTAATCGGAATGCTTACAAAAACCAGGCACATGCTGATACCATACAATGACTATAGTGAGTTACTAATTGTACTTACGGTACATATTTTATACTGAAATGAAGAGCACCTACTTGTTAAGAATGTATTAAGGAATGAGGGGATTCATTATTTAAGAAACGTGATAAGTGGATAACGGCGATGCCATATTTTAATAAAATTATACTCAAAATGGGTTTTCCTTAGACAGTTTTTGGAAATGTAATCCTACCATGTGACTTCTTAAAAAGCATTCACTCTGTTTGCATATGTGAAATAATACCCTATTTAGAGGAGTTTCTTTTTTTTTTTTTTTTTTTTTTTTTTTTAGTTAAAAACTGCTGACAAGTTGTGGCAAATACAACCACCAGGAGAGTAATAGTAACAGCTCCAAGTACACACCTTTACCATGGCTAGGCTAATACACAATTTCCTCAATTATTTTATATTTTGGTGAATGCATTAAAAGAAGGTGGGAGGGATCCATGGCCTTATGAAACAGCCAAAACAAAGTCCAAAAGGAGCCCTAAAATGTAGGGAAAAGGTGTATAAATAGAAAGCATACATCCTGTTTCTTGTTGTAGAGTTTTGTCTCCAACTATCAATCAACTTTTCCCCACTTCCTGAAATAGCAGATCTACTATAAATCTTGTAGTAACTGACTAGGTTTCATTTCCTCTGCCAAAACCCACTAACCTGCCAGGCATAACACACTGACACCAGAGCCGGCAACTGATAACGTGAGACAGGACGCCAGTGAGGCAATACAGCAAACATTTCATACTGGATGATGGAAGACTCTTATTTGGCCTCTTAATTTCAAAGGATCCATGCACCAGGTTCTGCATGGGAACAAAGAGACATCTACTATCTTTTTAAAGGGTACTGGTGATAATGGCGTATGATCATAATTCCTCTTTACTGAAAAGTACTAGTTCCAAACTTCAAAATCCCCTGCCCAAAACACACTCATGGAGCCTGATAAAAAAGATAATACATTAGCTTTCAGAAGTTGCTAGTGACAGTCTTCCCTGAAGGCTGACTTGAAAAACATGTACTGATTGATGCAGAGATGAACACACAATTGTGTTCTAGTGTTCACTATACTAGTGAAAACCACCTCCAGCTCAGTCATTAACAGAAACAGTCTCTTTAAATAAGAAGCTACTAATTTAATACAGAAAACAACAGAAGTTATTTAGGCCATATTGAGTTTGGGCCAGTGAGATCAGTTTTCACCCTTTAATCCAACATGATGTAATACCACTGTGGGCGTGGGCTATGCAAATTAACATGTCACCTCCGGCTCCACCCAGTAATTTCCTGAAAACTCCCAGTATGGGTTCTAGGGTTAACAACCTGCCACAAACTGGTGGCTGAAACAACAGGGATTTCTTCTTTTACACGTCCAGAGGCTACAAGTCCTCAATCAAGGTGTTGACAGAGTTGGTCCCTTCTGAGACTCTGAGCGAGAACCTGTCCCATGCCTCTCTCTTCAATTCTCACGTTGCTGGCAATCCTGGGCATTCCTTGGCCTGTAGACCCATCATTCCAAATTCAGCCTCTGTCATCACACAGCACTCTCTCTGTGTGTCTGTTTCTTCACATGCTGTCTTCCCTATGGAAGTGTTTCTGTCTCTTCTCTCCTTACAAGGATATCCGTCATATTGGCTTAAGGGACCACCCTACTAGAGCAGGGCCTCATCTTAACAATCAATTACATATGCAACAACCCTATTTCCAGATAAGGTCACATTCTCAGGTTCTGGGAATCCAGAGGGGATACTCTACAACATACTGTACTCCTTACAGCTGAAATAGACAGTGGAGATGCTCATTAATGGAAGGTAAATTAAAACCAAAAAAGGTCAGGGGCGCCTGGGTGGCTCAGTTGGTTAAGCATCTGACTTCCACTCAGGTCATGATCTCACCGCTCGTGGGTTCGAGCCCCGCATTGGGCTCTGTGCTGACAGTTCAGAGCCTGGAATTTGCTTTGGATTCTGGGTCTCCCTCTCTCTCTGCCCCTCCCCCACTTGCTCTCGCTCTCTCTCACTCTCTCTCTCAAAAATGAATAAATGTTAAAAAATTTTTAAAGAAACAAAAGGGTCACTTCAAGGTAAATCAACATAAAAAGCCAAAATTTAATAGTAAATAGCAATTTTTAAAAGGTTAAGATTTCACCTTCAAACAAAATTACAAACTACACAAAGTTCATAAAATGTTTAATCATTTAACATATAGGTTATAATTGCAACTATGTGCCATTTCTCCAAATGAACAAAGAACAAACCAGATATTAACTGTATTTGTAACTGTTCTAAGAAAATTGTATTATGGCATTAATGACACTCATAACTTTAGGTTAGTCTTCTAGGGCAAATCAGAGAACAAATAACCGTCAAGGCATCATCCATTTTATCCAGGGTCTTTCAATCAAGTCATACTCAAGTGATTCCTTTGGTATTTGAAGACTTACTATTGCCTTTATTACTGTAGAATTTTCTTCGCAATTAACCCTTATTATTATTTTTTAATGTTTATTTTTGAGACAGAAAGACAGAGCATGAGTGGGGGAGGGACAGAAAGAGAGGGAGACACAGAATCCAAAGCAGGTTCCAGGCTCTGAGCTGTCAGCACAGAGCCCAATGCGGGGCTCGAACTCACAAACTGTGAGATCGTGACCTGAGCCTAAGTCAGACTCTTAACTGACTGAGCCACCTAGGCGCCCCCTTCTGCAATGAACTAATCCCACACTCAAAGCGTCAGTGTCCGTGGTTCTGTCAAGCACAGCTCCTCTATCACTTTCACAGCCTTTGTGAAGTCCTTGATCTTTCGCACAATCTGCAATTTATTTGTACCATACACTATCAACGATCGGCTAGAGGTCAAACAACCAAAACACCCGCCAGATGGGTGGGGAGGAAGCTAGGAAGGAAATGATATGCTAGACTAGGGACTAAATTTATTAAGTGGTTTGATCATAAGGGAACATTTCTGTGTTTTGACTATCATCACTTCTCTTTAACTCTAAAGTACAGAAACTCAAATAATGAATATTCAGCAATAAGGACACCATGCTTGACATATATACGTAGCGGCACGTGTGCGCACATACACACGCACGCACGCGCACACACACACACTTTTAGACTTTATGTAAAAAATAAACTGCTATGGTAATCCCACATACTAAAGAGTACACCTCAGGTAGGTAAATGGTTTATCCAAACCCAGAGATCTACTGAGGCAATCATTTGCCTCATCACTGATATCCATCTAAGAAGTGGAAGGGTGAAGGTGATAAACAGATTAAGAAAGGTACAATGTTCATAAAGAACTGTTTGAAAGAAATGGACTCAATTCCTCCTTGAAACCATTTTGCATTTATGCCAGACCAAATCAGATTAGCAGAGATGGAAATGTGAGTCCCATAAATTTACCACATTTCCCTCTACTCCCCCCACATCTCAGCAGAACAGCTTTTGCTGAAATGTGCTCAACTGTAATCCTCCAAAACTGAGTGTACGGGGTCAATTTCAAAACCGGCCCCATGAAACTCTTGAAGTGTGAAACCCAGAGGGCTCCCTTGCCCTGCTGGCTGTTAGGAAAGTCAAATCTGCGACCCGCCTGGTGGAATGGAATGTACCTGGAGCTCCTTCCTGCCTTCTTTTTCATTTTGTTGCTTTTGTTTTCTTCGTTTACCCCCACCTTTAACTAACGCCATGTAGTTTTATACACACACGCACGCGCACACACGTGTGTGTGTGTATAAATAATTTCTGGTAGAAGGCAAAGAAAATAAGTAACTTAAGTGAAATCAAATAACTGGTTAAAAAAATACACAAAAACAAAACAAACAACAAAAAAACCCCACTTCCATCGCATAGAAAAGGATATGGGGAAATGAGGATTATGGGTCCCAGGCTGAGACAGACAACAATTTTCTTCTCTAAAATGATTCCACGAAGCACGACATTTTGGGTATTTCAGACTTGAACAATTTTGACAACATTTCTACTCTTCATCTATGTGAAAAGGACAGACAGTGCTGTTTAATAACAGAGGCACAGTATTCTGACCTCTTAAATGTTCAGATGAAACAGCTGTTTGGATTCCATTAAACCAAGTGGAGGTCAATCAACAAGATAGGGAAGACATTACTATGAAGGTGGTGTCAGAAGAAAGATGTTATGGGTGGAAATGTGTCCCCCACAAAGATATGTTCAAGTCCTAACTCCCAGAGCCTGTCAATATGACCTCGGTTGGAAACGGGATTTCCAGATATAATCGAGTCAAGGGAGGGGGGTCACACTGGGTTTGGGCAGGCCCTCAATGCAATGACTCCATGGGGATTGGTGTCCTGACAATAACATCATGTGAAGATACAGAGACGCAGGGAAGGCCAGGGGACAACAGTGGCAGAGACTGGAGTGACATATGTACAAGCCAGGGAATGTCAAGGCTTGTTCACTACCACCAGAAGGAGGAAAGAGACATGGAACAGATGTTCCCTCAAGCCTCCAGAAGGCACCAGCCCTGTGGAGGACACCTTGATATGGACTTCGGGCCTTCAGCACTTTGAGAGACTTTCTGTTTTAAGCTATCCAGTCTGTGATCATGTGTTACAGGGGTCCTCAGCAACGAACACAGAGGGATGTATAAAGATCAAGATCTTCAAAGCTGAACAGAAATTAGAAAGCATTTCATACAAGTTCCTGGTTTGACAGATGAAAAAGTGGCACCACAAAAAAATATCAATGGCAGCAGGCCACAGAAAAGTTGCCTCCAGTAATAAAGTGCCGAGAATGGATCGGTCTGTTTCTAATTCCCCTCTGAATCTCTCAACACCATGGTTCTCCATTTCTGTGTTTGGATCATGATATTTCCTGGTGTAAAAACCTACAATGGCTTCCCAAAATAGCGTAAGATCCGAACTCCCCACTGAAGACAGAGCCCCAGGGACCTGGCCCCTGGGTCCTGCCTGCCTCTCCAAGAAGTCACCGGCCATTGTGTCCAGGTCACTGTGCTCCATTCGCTGCCCTCCCTCCGTCCCGAGGACACACTAATACATTCGTGCCTCAAGGCCCCTGTACTTGTCGCATCCTCCATCTGGAACGGTCTTCCCCTAAGTCTTCCCATACTGGGTCTTACTCATTCAATATCAGCTAAAATACCACCTCAGTCTTACAAAAGCAGTCTATTTAAAACAGTGTTTCCGGACTGATTCTATGTCCTGGAACACACAGAAAGTGGCATTTGCCTGGTGTGGTACAGGGCTGGCACCCTACTTGGCATCCTGAAGGCTGAGGGGCCAGTGTCTTCATTCCCCGGACACCCATCTGTGACACCATGGACCGCCAGCCAGTAAACCCTGCCCTTCACCCTCCGACTTCTCATACCCAGCCCTCCTCCTAGGAACTTGATGGAAGAGGGCAGTTTTGAGGTCTACAGAAGTGGAAGTTCTGGCTGAATTTTTCAAAGATGTCCTTTTTGTCTCCACCTTGCCTCTTGAAAGCAGACCAAAAATGGCTGCTTCCCAATTTCCTGGCATCCTCTGAAAAAGGGGGAGTAAGTGATTTAATGTGTTTATTTCTTTGTGTACTTGCTCTAAATGCTACAATTTTCCTTGGTTACAAAATATAAAGTTCGTGCGCTCTGCTGCTTTCCCAATACTGAGCCAGGAGAATACTTACGTGCTGGTATGTCTACCACATGCACAGGCAGAGGCCTGCGGCTCTCCAGATTATGACAGGAGTCAAAAACTTGCAAAATTCGAAATATTTATCCACTCGCTGGCATGATACACAGTGGAATGTCTTCTTAAACACACATCGGAATGGCATGAAGCACTTAATCCTGAGCCATTTTATGGTTTCTTAATGACAATCCTCCCCTACAAAATGAATGACAGTGGTGCAGTGCTCGCTGGTTTGGCTTTTCCAGAATTATTAATTGCCTGACGTATCACATAAGCTCCCTCTGCCTCCCCCCACTCACTGGGAACCACGGTTAATATGCTCTCTAACGGCAGTTTGCAACCTTTGCTTCCCTAGCAAGAAAACAGGAACATGACAAGACTCAGTTCTGGGACAGACAGCTCCTTGCCAGGGCAGTGACAGTGCTAAGGGGCCACCTTTGGGGCCGGCCCACCACACCTTCCTCTGCTCTTACACACAATCACTCTAGGCTGTGCCCGTCCGTGCAGCTCTCTGGTGTAGCAAGGGCAGCTACGTAACCCGTCTCCCTCTGAGGGGAGGCCGGACCTAGAGCTGCGGCCTTCAGCTCCTTGCTAAACACATCTACCAGGTCTGTTCCCTGTCGGACCCAGAAGACGGCCCTGGCAGGGAAGCGGTCCTGCTGGCATGCCTTAGCACTGGTCAGCAAAGGTGAGGAGGAAAGTACTCAGAAAATATGCCACCTATAATCTACTCGGCACTCAGACTCCCCATCTCCCCACTTCACACTCCTCACATAGCTACAGAACTATGTTACTGGCTGTGCACCTCCTTCGGATTTGACACTCCCAACCTGCCAGGAGATGGGTTTGTATTTTTTTTAATTGCACCAAAGAGACCTAATTGAAGATTGGTATTGGGTTAGAACATTCACAAAAATAACGCAGAAGGAACGAAGCCATGCACACAAGAGTAGAGACTGTCTTATTTCACTTGTACGCTGTTCGAAAACAGGCAAAACCAAGAGATGGTGAGAGAAGTCAGGACAGTGGTTACAGGGTGGGGGTTGGGGGATGACGGTGCACTAAGGGGCCTCTGGGGGACCTCTCAGGCACAATCCCTGATGTGGGTGGTCCGCACCACACCAGAATTCAGTCTCTACTTGTCATCTGTGCGTACTGTGACAAGAATCAGCTTAAAACCACCACCACCACCACCACAAACACGAGTTCTGGAAAAGAAGTCACAGGCTTTGGACAATTTGTTCTGGAAAAGAGGATGGAGCGTTGGAGAGGAGGAATGTGTCCATCTGGGGGGACAGGATCATAGAGCTGGCTCCAGTCTCCTCCGGCAAACTGGCAGGACCTCTAACACAACACTCCTCACTGCAAGCTTCCTTTTAAAAGGCACGGCACGTTCTACCAAATACAAAGAGAATCTCAAAATATGTCTAGAGAAAGACCCATTAGTCATCTCCTTCAATGTGCATACTACACACAGAAAGTTGTTCTCTGGAAAGCACACAGCTCACCGCCACGGAGGTTATATCCCAAGTGTAGGTGAAAGCCTGTCTGTGGGGGCATCTCAAATGTTATTTTTAAAGGTATCTGCCGCCTACCCCCCTGGACATTTGATCTACAGACTAACCCTAGTACTTTCTTAAATACAAAAATAATAATTTCCATTAATTTTCTTTCTAGTACTGCTTCCACACCTCTAATACTGCACCATCTCTACCAAAAACCCAAAGATGAGACACCAAACGTCTTTATGCCAGTTGTACGAATATTTTACTCGAAGTGAGAGATGTTATCTAATTTGTGTATTACAGAATAAAGCTTACTTTTGCACAACAGATAGCTTTTTTAAAAATGAGCATATAACATTTAGAAGACTTCATTCTGTGTGGGCAATCCCAATTAAAATTTATACAGCAACAAGAGAAAACTTCTCACCGGGGGGCGGGAGGGGGGACAACAAGACCGAGTTTTCAGATGCTTCATTTACTATGATGATGATCAGGGAACTGAACAAGGACACATGTTTTTGGCTGATCCCAGATGCTTGGTGGTCTTTTGCCTCAATGCTGACCTTTGGTTTTTTTTTTGTTTTTTTTTTTGCCACAATAGGATGTTTACCAACACATTTCTCTGTGAAATAATAGTAGAAATGAATAGTACAGTCAGACTTTGTTTTTTAAATATTTAGTTCTGTGAGAGAAAGAAAGAGAGCACATGTGTGCAAGTAGGGGAGGGGCAGAGAGAAGAGGACAGATGATCTAAAGCAGGCTCTGCACTGACAGCAGCAAGCCTTATGTGGGGCTTGAACCCACGAACTGAGAGATCATGACGTGAGGTGAAGTTGGATGCTCAACTGACAGAGCCACCCAGGTGCACCTAATGGTCAGACTTTTCAAATCAATTCTGAAATTCAAGGGATTTTTTTCTTAATTTTTTTTTAACATTTATTTATTTTTGAGAGAGAGAAAGACAGAGACAGAACTCGAGCAGGGGAGGGGCAGAGGGAGAGGGAGGCACAGAATCTGAAGCAGGCTCCAGGCTCTGACCTGTCAGCACAGAGCCTGATGTGGGGCTTGAACTCATGAGCCATGAGATCATGATCTGAGCCAAAGTCAGACGCTTAACTGACTGAGCTACCCAGGCGCCCCTTTTTAATTTTTTTTTCATGTTTCTTTATTTTTGAGAGAGAGAGAGAGCACAAGAGGGGAGGGGCAGAGTGCGGGAGACACAGAATCTGAAGCAGGCTCCAGGCTCCAAGCTGTCAGCACAGAGCCCGACATGGGCTCAGGCTCTCAAACCATGAGATCATGACCTGAGATGGAGTCAGTCGCATAACTCACTGAGCCACCCAGGTGCCCCAAGGGATTTCTTTTTCTAATAAACACCACTCATGTAGATTACATGCATGTGTAGATTAACACTCAAAGTAAATATTTCTTGTATTGATGATAAAGTCTTTAGAGGAATCCACTCCTTCCCCTTCCCTTTCATTATTTAAGCTACCTCTTCACAAAAAGAACTATTTAGCACTCTTTGGACTAACCCTAGGGCTTTACTTTATATTACCTGCTGTCCCCTCAGGAGTTATGCCATCAGGTTACATCATTCAATTCTCCTGTCACCAGACAGAGACTAGCTATTTACGCCTCTGGCTAATCTGCTTCTAAATAAATTATCAATTTCCTCCAATAAAAGTTCTAAAGAAAATCCCTCAATTTTACTACAAGTCAACAGTGACTTATCCGAAACCCTTGGACCTACAGGAGTTTCAAAACTTCCATTTGTTGGTTTTGCATTTCAGAAAGGTAATTCTGGATAGGTATTACTAAACCAAATATGACCAAACACCCCCAGCAACAACCTGTACTCAAATACACTAATATTTTTCTGCAGCAAAATGGACGGCTAGTCTCTCCAAGTGGAATAAAGAAAGATTATAAATAGCCTCAAGTCAGGTGAGTTCAGGTCAGTCAGGTTTTGCTGCCAATTGCCCTGGAGACACTTGTGCTTTCATAACATTCTGGGTATCAGAATTGTACACAAAGGGTTGAGGACTAGAACCAGAAGCAAGGAGACTGAGCTGCAGTTTTTCAGCTCAAGTGCCCGAGTCCAAGAGCAGCCTTTTGACAAATATTCTGCCAGGTTTGCTGTATAGAAGGGTGAAGACAAAACACAGTCTTTGATCTGCAGATCAGATCATCTCAGTCCAGGGAAGGCAAGAAACAAGCCATCACAGTTATGAGAATGATTAACACAAAGTACCCTGGGAATGTACAGCTCAGGGGCTCGCACAGAGAATTCTATGCAAAACCCATTCTGTACTTTTAAATGGAGGCAAGAAATCCACCCAAAACCTAATTTTGCCCAGTTGACTACTTCAATGCTCTTCTTGAAATTTTAAATATTAGGGGCACCTGGGTAGCTCTGTCAGTTAAGCGTCTGACTCTTGAGTTCAGCTCAGGTCATGATCTCAAGGTTCGTGAGTCTGAGCCCCACATCAGGCTCTGTGCTGAGTGTGGTGTCTGCTCTCCCCTCTCTCTCTGCCCCTCCCCCACTTGCTTTCTCTCTCTCTCTCTCTTTCTCAAAATAAACTTAAAAAATTTTTTAAAGAAATTTCAAATATTAAAGTCTTCAAGGAAACATATATTCTTCTTTTCTGTCTCTTCTGTGCTAATCCCTATACCAATGCTTAGTCAGTCTATAACATATAGCAGATTCTCATTATTTGCAGGTTCCACATATGTGAATTCACCTACTAACTAACCTCAAAGTCAATACTCCTTAGCACTTCTATGGTCATTCACGGACACGCACAGAGGGATGAAAATTTCAGTTGCCAATCAGCACATTTCCAGACTTCTTGTTTTGGCTCTCATACTGTGAAAAACGTGTCCCTTTCATGGTCTCGTGAGTGCCACACTGGGCTTTTTGTTGATAATTTCACTCTTTAAAATGGCCCCCAAACGTAGGGTCAAATTACTTTCTAGTACTCTTGAGTGCTTGAAGGCTATAATGTGTCTTATGAAAGAAAATATTTGTGTTACATAAGCTTTGTCCAGGCCTGAGTTACCATGCTTTTGGCCATGGGGTTCACTGCTAATGAATCAGCAATGTGTATTAATACGGTGCCTTTAAACACAAACACACATAAAACAAGGATACATATTGACTGATGAAAATGTGACCAGAGGCTCATAGGAAACTAACCCTGTATCTCTCCTGGGAGCAATGGTTGAGTTTGCTAAGTCAGGGTTTATAGAAACTTTATGGAACATAACTGCTATGAATAATAAAAACTGACCATAATTCAGTGCTGGCCATGACACCAAAGAGGAAGGACAGCTACTTTAGGGTGGAATGGTAAGAGGAAGGGACAAGAGCAGAAAAGGTCTCCTACAAAAAGGGTAGTAATCTACACTGAAACAGTGTTAAGGCCTATGAGCGCAGTCCAACTGAGAAAAGTGGGAAGGGTTTGGTGACACGGGAACCGTAGGATCACAGCACTGTTAGGGCCATCCCTGGACCATAGGACAGTCTGACAACATTCCACAAGAACTAAATACAACTGACCCTGGAACAACATGGGTTTGAACTGTGCAGGCCCACTGACATGCAGATTTTTTTCAACACCTACAGTACAGTGTTATAAGGGTATGTTCTCTACGGTTTTCTTAGTAATACTGTCTTTTTTTCTAGCTTACTTTAGTTTAAGAATACAGTATATAATACATAGAACATACAAAATACATGTCAATTGACTGCTTATGTTATCAGTAAGGCTTCTGGCCAACAGGAGGCTATGAGTAGATAAGTTTGAGCAGAGCCAAAAGTTATATGCAGATTTTTTACTACATAGAGACAGAGACAGGGACTGGGAAGGGGGGGGGAGGTTTGGCAGCCCTGCCCCCCATGTTGTTCAAAGGTCAAGTGTCCTGTATCTTGGAATGGGCAGGAAAGAGAAGTGCACATAAGAACATCTACTTACAAGGGACCTTGACTATCAGACTCAAATTCTGAAATGTCCATAGTTTTGGAATACCTATTTTCTCTCATTAAGTCTTCCAGGATAGTAATTCTTTCAAAGGTACAGTGAGCCTTCAGAGTGAGACAGGTGCTGCCAGATTCTCTGTACCATAAAAACTGACTTGTAACTCTGACCCAGGCCCCTATAGGGCTATTTTGATCCATGACTTAGCACATACACACATCCCTCCTGGGCGCAACCAGCTCTCAGGGGTAGGGCATCAATGTAAAAGTCTGCTAAGGCTTGGAGTATTCAATGGCTGCCTTTAGAAGCCATTTTGACAGGTGTGAAGGGGTATCTCATTGTGGTTTTGATTTGGATTTCCCTGATAATGAGTGATGTTGAGCATTTTTTCATGTGTCTGTCAGCCATCTGGATGTCTTCTTTGGTGAAATGTCTATTCGTGTCTTTTGCCCATTTCTTCACTGGATTATTTCATTTTTGGGTGTTGAGTTTGATAAGTTTTTTATAGATTTTGGATATTAATCCTTTATCTGATATGTCATTTGCAAATATCTTCTCCCTTTCGGTCGGATGTCTTTTAGTTTTGCTGATTATTTTCCTTTGCTGTACAGAAGCTTTTTATTTTGATGAGGTCTCAGTAGTTCATTTTTGTCTACTTTTGTTTCCCTTGCCTCCGGAGACATGTTGAGTAAGAAGTTGCTACAGCCAAGGTCAAAGAGATTTTTGCCTCCTTTCTCCTCTAGGATTGTGATGGCTTCCTGTCTTACGTTTAGGTCTTTCATCCATTTTGAGTTTATTTTTGTGTATGGTGTAAGAAAGGGGTACAGGATCATTTGTCTGCATGTCACTGTCCAGTTTTCCGAGTACCATTTGCTGAAGAGACTGTCATTATTCCACTGGATATTCTTCCGTGCTTTGTCAAAGATTAGTTGGCCATATGTTTGTGGGTCCATTTCTGGGTTCTCTATTCTGTTCCACTGATCTGAGTGTCTGTTTTTGTGCCAGTACCATAGTGTCTTGATGCTTACAGCTTTGTAATATAGCTTGAACTCCGGGACTGGTTTTCTTTTTCAAGCTTGCTTTGGCTATGTGGGGTCTTTTCTGGTTCCATACAAATTTTAGGACTGTTTGTTCTAGCTCTGTGAAGAATGCTGGTGTTATTATGATAGGAAGGGCCAAGGAGCCCTATTCTAATGGTCCTTTTGGCTCAAGAATCACCAAGTTGGCCTCTCTTGATCCTGAGGCTCATTCTCAGATTCTTTCTTAGTTTGCTCTTTTCATTCATTCATTCATTCATTCAGCACTCACTCAAAGTCCTAACTGAACAAAACAGACAAGAATCCTTGTGTTCATGGAGTTTCTACTCTTTTATAGGAAAGGACAGACAATAAACACAAAGCAAGTAAAATACACAATGTGCCAGATGGTCTAACTGCTAAGGAAAAAAATAGCTAAAAAGGTGGCCCAGGTGGGAATGTAAAGTGGTGCAGCTGCTCTGGAAAACAGTGTGGAGGTTCCTCAAAAAATTGACAATAGAACTCCCCTAGGACCCTGCAATAGCACTGCTAGGGATTTACCCAAGGGATACAGAAGTGCTGAGGCAAAGGGGCACATGTACCCCAATGTTCATAGCAGCACTTTCAACAATACCCAAATCATGGAAAGAGCCTAAATGTCCATCATCTGACAAATGGATCAAGAAAATGTGGTTTATATATACAATGGAATACTATATGGCAATGAGCAAGAATGAAATGTGGCCATTTGTAGCAATGTGGATGGAACTCGAGAATGTTATGCTAAGTGAAATAAGTCAGGCAGAGAAGGACAGATACCATATGTTTTCACTCATAAGTGGAACAGGAGAAACTTAACAGAGGACCATGGGGGAGGGGAAGGGGAAAAACAGTTGGGGAGAGGGAGGGGGGAAAACCATGAGAGATTCTTGAATACTGAGAACAAACTGAGGGCTGATGGGGGAGGGGGAGAGGGAAAGGGGGTGATGGGCATGGAAGAGGGCACTTGGCAGGATGAGCACTGGGTGTTATATGGAAACTAACTTGACAATAAACTATAAAAGAAAAAAAATAAAGAAATGGAAACATTTAAGTAAAAAAAAAAAAAAAAAAAAAAAAAAAAAAAAGCGTGGCCCAGGAGGACTATGGGCAGGGAATGTGCAATTTTTCGGAGTACTTCAGGAAGGCCTCACTAAGAGGTGACCAAAGGGACCAATATATTTGAATAGCCTGGACTGGGGGATCTAGCTTATTCTTGCTTTTTACCTCTTTCATTTCTTCCTGGCTGACCTCTCTAGTCTATTAAGCTTCTCACACCTACCCCCTCCCCCTCTCCTAGCCCTGACAGCCACCTGGGCATCAAATCCCCTCATGGCTATTTCTAATCTCCAGATCATGCTGCCACACCTCAGCGACCTCTTCTTGTACCTTTTATCCACCTGAGCCTAAGACCCACCCTATACTGTCCCAAGTTCAGGGGCAACAGGTTACCTTGTTCCTAAAAAGGAAGACCCAGAAGCTTAGCCAAAAATGAACAATTCTGGCCAAGTCAGAATTCTCTATTACTTCGTATTACAAATATAAACTAGACAGAACTGTTTGAGGGCCCAAAACTGTATCATTCTACAACTAACTTATCTCATGTGAAAAACCGGAGAAGATGCCAGAGAAGGCCTCATGCTCAGCCACCAGGACAGCAAGGAGTACAGATTTCAGCCTATCCAAGCCCGTTACGGGTGGTAGGGATGGCATCAGAGGCACGATTCTCTCTTTAAGAACCAAGCGAGCCACTTTGTTGAAGTCTACACCATCTCAGTTCAGAAGATATCTTCTGAGACATAACCGAGTCCAGGGTTATCTGGTGAGCTTTACATAATGACGGAGAAGTTCTCTATGCTGTCCAACACGGTGGCTGCTAGTCACATGTGGCTACTGAGTGCATGAAATGTTACCAATGTGACTAAGGTCATTTTAATTTTATTTAATTTTAATTAATTAAAATAGCCTCATGTGGCTGTGAATACAAAGTTGGATGACACCGATCTAATTTTCCTGGACAAAGATGAGGCCTAGACATAGCTAAGGCCACAGGACTAACCACACCCTTGAGTACTAATATTCCACACTGGCATCACACTGGAGGGTTTTCAAATGGCTTTCACATGCATGAGCCCATCGGATCATCTCCTCGGCCACATGAGCTAAGCGGGTCTGTATACCCGTGCATACTCACCGGTGCCCAGGAACAAACAAGTGCCTAATGGCAAGGGTGAACCCCAAGGACGGCCAGAGCTGCTGCAGTGTGGACCAACCAGGTCCTGGTCCACACTGAAGCAGTGATGTCACATGGGTTATTAGAGCTTACTTACTACATGAAACAAGACTGTTTCATGCTTGAAGAGGGCATTTGCCAGGAGAACCACTGGAGAAATCTCTCCTATGTCATGGGAGCCAATCCTTGACAAAACGTGTATGCAAATTAAGTCTCCGGCGTAGTTTTAGCTGGATGGGAACTGTACGGTGTTCCATATTTTAAGGTGGTAACCACGATACTCAAAAATTAGGACTCAGCTAGTCTGTTGGCCAGCTCTTTAAAATGCCCTGTTCATTTAATCATCAAGACATAGAAACAAAAAGTCTTCTATAATTAGAACTGAAGAGTTGCCAAAATGTCCCAATCAGACCCAAATTACTACCTACAAAAATTACTGATGGCTAAAAATAAAAATGAAAAAGTGGCTCAAAGATATTATTTGGCTAAATATAGGGCTACACAGTACAACTTAAACCACCAGTCAGATGGCTGTTAGAACCAAACCTGTTGGCTGAACAGCATTTCATGTTCTCACACGAACTGGCTGCAGAAACCTAATTATGGTTTGATTCAAATGATGTTATCAAACGCTTCCCGCATGGGGTGAGAGGCAGAAATGTTTCTCTCCTTTCATTCCTTGTCAGGGCATCTGTGCTGGTGGTTTTTCTTGGAGCCACCTCACTCCGCAGGGACAAATCCAGCCCCCGCGAGGAGCGGTGTACAAAGAGGTAAGGGCCGCTGTCGGCAGGAGAACTGGAGTGGGGCTTTGATCCCAGCTGCGGTTCCCACCTGCTCAAAAAAGCCGGCCACGGCGCTACCGCGCTTCATCCCCCGGCTCAAAAACACAAGAAATCAGCAGAGAGGAGCTGACAGGGAAAACATGACACAAACCACTGACCCTGCTGCAGGCGGCGAAGGGCTGCCTCCGCTTGGCTTTGATTTTCCAGAGCGGGAGCCCGAGGGGAGAGGCAGTTCGACTTTCTTCTCTCATAGTGCTCCCGACGGCAAGGTGCCTTCCTACGGAGCCCGAAGGAATACCAAGTGCAGAAGAAAGGCAAGTAAATAAATAAACAAAACAAGAACACAGGCTGAACTGCGGAGAGCAGTACCACAGGAAGGAAGATCACATCCCTGGTTAAAAGCAAATCGGTGTTCCAGGTTTTGCGAAGCCCACAGCAGCCCACGCACTGGCCGTGATCTCTGGCATGCTGCTGTCCTGCTGAGTGAGGCAACGAAGTACGGGCCCCAAACCTTACTTATGCACTCCTACTGTCTAGTGTGTGTCCGAAGGAGAAAGCGACAGGGTAGCACTCCACATGAGGGAGAGGCGCTGGACACAGCAATTCCTGACCAGCTTTTCCCTGACAAGCACACAGACCACTCTCCTTCACAAGCAGCCGATTTGCTGCTTAATGGTCACCCACATTTTGCCTTAAAAACAGGGTTCGGGGTGAGCCCTGCAGCCCACTGGTGGGAGCCTCATCAGGCTGCTTCCTCCTGAGCATTCCAGAGCCCTGTGGCAGCTCCTGAGATGGCGTCTACTGCAACGCGGGCTCTGCCGTCGGGCAGCTGCCCATTACCGAGCGCCTGGGAGTCACCGCGCATCTCGCCAGCCCCAGCGGTGAAGTGGTGCACAAGCAAAGCACGGCTCCTGCTTGCATGCGGCTTGCGGTCTGGCAGGAGCCAAGTGCAAGAGCTGCTGAGCCGGTAGGGGACCCCTTGCTAGTTCAGCCAAGGCCACCAGCTGTGCAGATAGAATCTGGGGAGGGAGCAGCGTCTGTGCCACAGCAGAGTGCCCGTCCCACATCATAGAGACGGCTGGCCTCAGCTCTAGCCAATTGTTACCATGTGGGGATGTGGGCCCCACAACTGCCAGGACTTCCAGGATTTCAAGAGCAGCTGTAAATCCAGACTTTTACATAAAATCTTTACATTTTTAAGTGCTGACAACCAATTCAAAGTTTTTAAAAACTCACTGAGAGCCAAATGTGACCCCAGGGCCCCTGGTGTGCAACTTCCACATTGTGCAGACTTCGCTCCATCTCCCCCATGCCCTACCATATTCTGTACACCCCACACACACCTGCCACACTAGTGTGACCAGTTTACCTCTGCCCCCATACCCAGCACACCCTGAGTCTGGGGATCTGCCTCCAGTTGTACCCTTGCCTAGAACTTCCCCTTCCTTTCTTTCTGTCCCTGGCCAGACTCCACCCATCGCTAGCTCTCAATTCAACACCCTACTTCCCCAGTCTCCCAGACCACACCGAGTCACCCTTCCCCGAATCCCGATCTTTCTTATGATCGAACAACTGGCGATGGGGCGGGGCTCCCACTCCATGGTGCCCTAATTCTACCATCTGTGTACCTTCTCCCCAACCAGACTAAATGCCCAATTAGGGAAGCCACGCTGGGACTCTGTCAATGGCGCGTGCAGTGTTAACGGGGGGCAGGCTGGTGTCACTCGCTCTGGAAGATGACAGAGAACTGACGGACCACGGCAAGGGGGCTAAGAGCTCAGGCTCTGAAGACAAACAGGCCTGCGTTACCTTATCTCTCTGAGGCTCGGTTTTCATATTTCTAACCACCGGCTCTCAAAATGGACACATACCCCAAATTCACAGGGTACCTGTGAAATCAGGAGGGGTGATGAGTAAAGCACGCGGCACAACACCTGTAAGGCAGTGAGCTGTCACTACTGCAGACTCCGTGCCCACCCCAGCCGGCGATGGTGTTAAGCAAGCACTGCGTCCCTGGCACTTTGTTATTCACGAACCGCTTATCGACTGCTTACTCTGTGTGAACATGCTCCGATCATACCGCATGTGTTTCCTCATCTATTTCACCCTGTTTCGTGAGCAGCTGAAGCAGAGAGAATTTCTATGAGTTGTCCAAGGCCATGCAGGCAGAGCAGAGATGTGAGGTCAGCCAGCTGGCTCCCACACTCTGCCCATGATACTGTATGGTCTCTCCACATTCCTAATGGCAAGGGACAACGTTCCAACCTCAACCTGCTCAAATTAAAAGCAGGATTTGGCTTTGCGGACCATGGCTTAAGACGACAGAATGATCAGAGCCTGGCTTGGGCCAGACTGCATCTCCGAAGTCCCACAGAGTTTGCTGCTCTGTCCGTGCAACCAAGGTCTGTCGGTTTGCTCAATAAACTGAGAATGAAGAGAAGAGGAAAAAATCGTAACATCATAGCTGGTATTAGGGAAGGCAAAACTTGTGACACAGATTACACTAAGAGAAAAGAACTAGTGACGGAATCAGAACGACGTTTCTAGCCTCCAACATCCAAAGGAGGCAGAAAAGAGGCATCTATATCCTGCTTAACTTCAAAAAGGTAAAAAACGAAAGTGATGAATGAAACCAAAGCTGGTGAACTGAGAGAACCCACGAACGGCAGGCAGTGAAGAGGTGAAACGGCGATCTTCAGGAGCTGGTGCGGGGATGTGAGGACGGATGCCATCCCCCGGACCGCCCAGAGCCTGGGAGCCCCGCGCAGAGACAAGGCCTCAGTTTTAAGCCAGCATATAACCATCTCCTGTGTCTTCTTTATGGGCAGAATATAGAAAACAGGGCAGATGGCTATAAAGCTGAGTGGACATGCAATTGACTTTACAGGTGAGATCAATTTAAAAACTGAAGTGACTAGTGAAGGGCGCAAAGCTGTAACGACAGACTTCCTTATTAAGCATTTCATTCACTGTCTTAGGTGAAATCAGAAAACGCTTGCTCGAATTCCTTAAGGGTGGAAGCCTTACCTAACTTACCGCCTCTTTAATTCCCCAGGGCCTTGCCTTGCACTTGGCATACAGTAAGTGCTTCAAGAAGATCACTGCAGGGATTTCAAGTAAAGGTTTACAAACAGTGTTACAGGAGACGGCAGAGTCCAGTTCCAAAAGATCCAAACAGGTGGATAGAATAAACCGAATCCAAAAACGTGCAAATGAACAGGGACAAATACAGAGTTCTTCAACTGCTTATACAGAGGCAGAATTACAGTTAAACACCAATATCTGAGACTAAAATGTTAAGGGTTTTGGCTAATTGCAAATGGTAAGAACAGTGTGTTGAGGTTTCCCAATGATAAGCAGATGAGCTCCCAGACTAAATGAATATAGTAATGTCACCAAAAATCCCAAAGGCAACAGCACAAAAGCTCCTCTCCACTTTCTGGCCAAACCTGGAGAGTTTTGCTTGGCCTGAAGGATACTCAAAAAGGGCGCTGACCAAAAAAGGGGGGCAGGAGAAGTACTGACAAAGAAGTGTGCCTAAAAAGAGACCAGGAAGGCTGAAGATTTGGTAAGTGTGAACCTGTAAGAATAACTCTGAGACAAAAAAAGTTGATCTGGAACCCTTAGAAGGGATAGAGTAGTGATCCTCTAGAGGGCTGAAGACACACTCGAAGAGGGAATGGACTTCTTCTATATGGGTTCAGATTTAAAACTACTGTGGGGTGCCTGGGGGGGGCTCAGTCAGTTAAGTGCCTGACTCTTGGTCTCAGCTCAGGTCTTGATCTTAGTTAGGGTTGTGAGTTTAAGCCATGCACTGGACTCCACAATGGGCATCGAGCCTACTTTAAATACATACATACATACATACATACATACTAACGTGAAGAAAACAGATTTCAGTCCAACTTAGGGGAGAACTTCTTTAACCAGTCTAAGGTTAAAGGTGCTTCAGAGTGCAATGGACTCTCACTCATGAGCGGGTTTCTAGGCACTAGAGCCATCTGTGACAAGGCTAAGCAATCACACAGTGACAACAGCACAGGGGGAACTGATCCACAAATGAGAAGACTGTGCAGCGTTTCAGTTCTATGAGTGACTGAATTCAAGGTGATCATCACCAAGATAAGCCTTCCAATGGAGATGACTTCGCTGGGGTCACGAGAGAAGGCTTTAGACAAAATGTAGTATTTTTGATAGAGAAAACAGAATACACAAAGGCAATGAAAAGCTGAAGTTTATGGCAAACTTGGGAAGTGGTGAGTGTATCTATTTGGCGGGAGAAAGGGAGGGAGCTCAGTCAGCAGGAAAGAGGGATGAAGCATAAAAGAGAAGGAGGAGGAGGATACGGGACTCAGGCTCTGAGCCCAGCTTGAGGCACCCAGGCTTTTGTGCTGATAGGAAGGGGAAATCACCAAGAATGTCTGTGGACAGCCATGATCAAAATGGCAGTTCAGAATGATCACACTGGCATTACTGCTACACGAGCTTCTGGTGGCAAAGAAGACAGACAGAACACTCTGGCAGCAATGAGTAAACAAGAGCCTGAATTAAAAGAAAAGTAGTTAAGATCAAAAAGAGGAATTTAAATGAAAGACGTCTAGGAAGAATTACAAGCACGTCGTGATGGATTCAGTGTGGAGTGGGGAGTCAAAGACAGACATGCCTGAATCAGGGAACCCAGATATGTCAACGTGCCGAACAGGAAGACCAAAAAACCCCCCAAAACATCTAAAGTCACAACTGGGTCCCAAATTACTATCCTATCACAGCTTTACATTCTACGTTCAGAGTATATTTTTCACATACAAAACATACAAGATTTTGTAATTCTCTTTGAATCTGAAACCAGTCACCAAAAGCTTAGTGAAGTGGGTCTACAAAACTTAATTCCTCCAAGGACAGAAAGAAGGTATGCCAGGTAAATACTAACCAAAAGAAAGCTGGGATGTCTATATTAATATATAAAATAAACAAAGCCAAAAAAGCATGATTAGTGATAAAGAAGACCACTACATAATAAACATTTCAATTTGCCAGGGAGACATAACGATTTTAAACTAGCAACAATGAATAAAATATGCCTCAAAATATAAAGTAAAAATTGACTATCCGTCTACAGGAAGATAACGACACGACCACCAACATAGTAGGAGATTTTCATACAACTCTTCCAATGCAAAAACTGATGTATGAAATGGACAAAACAAACCAACAAGGACAAAAAACTTTAAACAGCTCAACTGACGAGTTTCATCAGTGGACACAGAACTCAAGCTTTAAAATCTATGAAAGTGACTGCATACGAGACATAAAATTAATCTCAACAAATTTCAAACAATGAAATTCTCTGTCAGAGAATTTTAGACAATACAAGGACATCAGAAATCACTAAAAAACCCATTTACATGGAAAGGAGAAACATACTCCTTCACATTCCATGAGTAAAATCAGAAAAAATCTGGACTAGAATAATAATGAACATTCAGCATATTTCAAACCCTGTGAGGGCACACCAAGCAGACACCTGTGGGGAATGTGTAGGCTTAAATGAAGGCTCAAAGCTAATGAATTAAGCATCTAGATAAGAAGTCGGGGAGGGGTAGCCTAAGAAACCCCCAAAATAGAAGGAATTAAATGATACAGACAACAGCAAAACATAGTGGCACCTGAGTGGCTCCGTCAGTTAAGCATTCGATTCTTGATTTTGATCCCAGGGTCATGGGATCGAGCCCTGCGTCAGGGTCCTCGCTGAGCGTGGAGCCTGCTTAAGAGCCTCTGACTCTCTCTTTCTCTCTCTCAAATAAAAAAAAGCAAAAAGTAATGACACAGAAGACAAACAAAACTAGAAGATCAAAAGAACAAATATTGGTTCTTTGATAAACTAATCAAATATTCTCTCTTGAAAGATTAATTTAAAAATAAGAAGAAAACACGAATACTACAATAGGATAAAAGGACACAGTAATACAATTACTACAGTAACACAATGCACAGATGCTGTAAAGAAAACAGTTAAGAGAAAATAAGAATAATTTTATGTGAGATACTTTTGAAAATTTAGATGAAGCGGACAAATTTCAAGAAAAACACAACCTATCAAAACAAACTCAAGAAGAAATAGAGAACCAGAACAGTTTTATAATGATTGGAAAATGGACTGAATCGTTAGAATCTCAAAAGGAAGAAAGATGGTTCTGGTGAATTTTACTGAAGAATCAAGGAAGAGATTACATTTACAGAAATTACCTCAGAGAACAAAAAAAGGACGGTACAAGATTGGAAAATTATGAGCCAAATTCCTTTCTCCTTCTTCCTCCCTTTCCCTCCTCTCTATTTCTCTCTGTTTCTTGGTGTGTGCAATACACAAACACAGTCAAGCAAATCAAATCCAGAATCATATTTTTAAAATTCATCACAGTCAAGATGGGTTTATCCCAGGAATTCAAGGCCTGACTTAAGTTAGAAATTTTATAAATGCCATTCATTACATAAACAAATTAAAGACAAAAAAACCTTAAGATCATCTCAAAAGATGAGGAAAAATACGCCATGAAATTCAAGGACCGTTTGAGATCAAAAACTCTTTGCAAACTAAGAATAATAGGAACTTTCCTTAACTTGATAAAGGCAATCTACAAAAGCCTGCAGCAAACATCAAAAGCATTTTCTTCAAGATAAAGAACAAGATAGAGAAGTACCTGACCATCATTACCTATTCGGCATTGTGCTGGAGGGTGTAAACAGTACAGTAAGATGAAGAATAAAGAAAAAGAAAGAAAGAATATAAAGATTGGAAAAGAAGAAATCAAACTGTTAGTATTTGCGATTCTACTGCCTATGGAGAAAACTGGAGAGAACCTATACTAACAGTTAATAGTAGAGTTTAGCAAGGTAGCTGGATACAGAAATCGATATAAAAATGTGAAATTAAGATTTCTATATGCTTAAGCAGTTGGAAAATGATTTTTTAAAAATTATCACCTACAATAGCAACACACAAAATATCCAGCATGAATTCCAACCTGAGATGTGCCAAGTTTTTAAGGATACCATGATAAAATTTTATTGAACGACATTAAAGACAAACACAGAGTCATGCCATGTAATGGAAGGAGACTAAATGTTTTGGTCTCCCCAAATGGATGAACAGATTCAAAGAAATTCCAATCACAATGTTTTTCATGGAACCTGACAAGCTGATTCTAAGATATAAGATCACAGTGATTAAGAATGTATGGTATCCGCACATGACAGACAAGCAAAGCAGTGGAACTGAACAGATGACCCCGAACGACATCCGAGCAGAGACGTAAACCTGACGTGTGGCGTGGTGGGCGCTACAGGATGCACGAGGCGAGGACGGACTATGTGAGAAATGAAGCTGGGGTAAGGTGGTCCATATGGGAAAAAATGAAACTGGATCCCCCTCTCATAAAATGCACCAAATCAGTTCCAGGTGGACTAAAGACTTAGATGCTAGATGCAAAAGAATAAAAATTTCAGAAGATGCCATATGAGAATATCTTTATGACATCCACATCATACAAAGTTTCTTAAATGAGAAACAAAAGGCATGCTGTAAAGGAACATACTGATAAATTCTACAACATTAAAATGAAAAACTTCTGCTTATGAAGACACTACAAGGAACCTAAAAGATAAACTACAAACTGGGAGAAAACGTTTGCAACATATTTAACCAATAAAGGACTAATATCCACAATTCCAGAAGGATCCTAAAAATCAAAAGGAGAAAGAGAGCACTAATGAGCGATAGGCAATACCACAGACAGACGTCACAAAGAAGACGGAACACGAATGGCTCATAAACACATGAAAAGACGCTCAGCTTCATCAGCTATCAAAAAAACAAAAATGGAAACGACAAAAGGAACTCTTTCAATGCCCTCGCGGATTGTCAAATCTTAAAATCTAAACAAGTGTCGGCATTAAGGTTGAACTAGGGAAATTCTCATACGTTTGGTGGTGGGTGAAGCAGTTGAAATAAATTGGTCCCACCACTTTGGAAGCCAGCTGGACATCACCCAGTAAAGTCTCACCTCCAGCCATCCCCTAAAAACTAGCAATTCCATTCCCAGGCACAGAGCTTACTAGAAAAGTTGTACACAAGCACATCATGAAGCCTCCACAAAGATGTTCAGAGCAGTGTTTGCCTAATAACCCAAACTGGAAAGAAACTATTCACCAACAAGCAATCTAGAGAATAGATCAACATACTGCAATATATCCAGATGGTAACAAAGTACACAGTAGGAAAACACTAATAATAAACTACACCACTGTGCATAATCATGGATAAATGAGAAAGGAAAAAGAAAAAAAACATTACATCAAAGAGGTAAGTGATAGAAAAACACAAAGTATGAAAAGTGAGCAAACCTAAAAGGAAAATGGGGTACATCTCCATAGACGGTAAAACCTTAAGGGAAAGCAAGGTAATGAATAACACATGAGTCAGGGTTGTGGTAGAGGGGGAAACATGATTGGAGCTGGTCCCACAGGAAGCCTCTGGGAAACTGGTCACTTATTTTTTTTTTAAGTTTATCTTATTTATTGTTTTAGTCATCACTACACCCAACGTGGGACTCGAACTCACGACCTTGAGATCAAGAGTCATTCGCTCTTCCGAGTGAGCCAGCCAGGTGCTCCTGGTAATCTATTTTTTCAGGTTGATGGTGGGTACAGGCAGGTTCAGTGTATTATTATTCGTTAAAGTGTACAGATATATTTTATGTATTCTATTATTATTTTGTATTTCATGAGAAAATATTTTAAGAAATACTCTACAAACAAAAACGGCACATAAAGGGTAACCTTCCATAAATACCTGAGTTCCTTTAAGTAGTAAAGGAGACAATAACAAAGAAGGAAAACTAGCCCTTACCCAGAATTATGAACTATAGTACAGATCACCGACAAAGAGGCAGCGTTCTAGACACAGAAGAATTTCTCTAAGAAAAACCAACAGCGTGAGAATTACTTTATGCTAATTAGGGCTCTTCATCCACTCAGCTGTGCAAGCCATAAACCCAGGTGTCATGCTCCCTATTGCCCTTCCCTCTCGCCCCAAATCCACGTTAGTTCCTAGTGCTACCGCCCTGGTCAGGCTACACGCATGCCTCCCAAGGACTTTTCAAACTAGCCTAATAAGCGATTCACCCTACTGCCCCAGCCAGGGATCTTCTCCCACCCCAAAGCCTTTACTGGCTTTCTGCTAATCTAAGCACAAAAGCTAAACTTCTGAACAGGACTTAGAAGATACTATACCATCTGTGCAGTCTGGGCCGTGCCTAAATCACCAGCCTCTACATGACCCCTTTACACATGCACCTCACCTCCTACACATGCACACCTTTCTCTGTTTCAGCCACACTGAACACCTAATGTTGTTTCAGTTTCTGGAACACATACAAAACACGCGCCTGCCACAGGGCTTCTGCACATAGTGGACCTACTATAGCTTCCTCAAGTCCATCTCTCTTAACTCCGACTTGTACTTGAGTATTCAAAGCACACCTTTCCCTGACACAGCTCCCCCACCCATCCCCCCAAGTGGACTGGGTCAGCGATCATATGCTTTCTCAGCGGCAACAATCTTCTTCTGTAGCCCTTTCCAAGGTTTTAATTCTACTTTCTGTGTAGCTGCTTATTTGATTCCCAATTCTCCTCCCTTAGACCTTAAGTTCCTGGAGGGTGGGGGCCATGCCCAGTTTGGGCTTACCATCCTAGGCTCAGGATCTTGGCATGGAATGTTACATAGAATAGAACCCTGTGACTCTCTGTTGAATGGATGGATGGAAGAACAGATATTTAAGCCTATGCAGTCACAACCCCCACTTCCGCCCACCACTGTAGGGTAACAAGACCCCAACAGAGGTGAAACAAAATAGGTATGTGGCATCACCTCTCACTCCCAGGCCTCAAAGGGAGAGCCCAATCCCTGGAAAAGTGTGATCCATGGAAAAATGTTACATGGTCCTACAAAGATGATGGGAACATGCTTGTAAGCTCTTGTTTAAAATCAAAACCTAAATGTTCTCTTAGAAACCGGGAACAAGACTGGATTTTTCTGATGAAAAGGTAAGATAAATCCTGTATTTACTTTCTGAACATGGTACATTTGCAATTTCACCCGAAATCATGGATTATAATAAAGCTTCTGAAACCTAAGTATGTGTAGTGCTGTTGTGTTCAGAATACAAGCATTGCAACTTCTTGAGTTTTTAAAGCTTGCGTTTTATAATTAATCCAGTATTTAATAGAGTGGAGAGCCTTTACCAATAGTTTTATTCAGAGAGCTTTAGCTAACACAGCTCAAAAGTGAAACACTTTTAAGTGCTGTGTCCATTTAAAACAAGAATATAGGACATATGCTGACAACTGTAATTTTTAACATCAAGTTCAAAATGAAGGCAATTTCTCCCAATAAGAACTAAACCCTTGTTTTCCTGAAGCATTCGGAGGCTCTAAGGATAGCAATAAAATCTAACTTGGCTGGTAAGCTTACTTGGACTAGCACAAGGGTACCTAATACTACATGTGCGAAGGTGTTTTTTTCTTTGCTCAAAAAAGTACCTCTGGGTTCTAGTAAGGCATCAAAAAATGACATTCCCAAAAACAACTCTGGGTATGTAGGTGGCCTGAGGTTGCCAGGCGAGAATGAGTCTGGAGAAAGCAAGTTGGTCAGAACAGATATCACTTTTCACTCTCATCATTTAAAGCACACCACATGATAAATCTGTGAGGTAATCTATCCACCGCATGACTAACAAAAGTTTAACTAAACAACGGGTAAATATGCTATAATAGATATATGTTCTATTGCTTCATGTGTTCTTGTAAGACTAAGAACACATGCACAGTTGACTGCTAATGGTGGTGTCTTTTCTGCTATGTAGTTTCCTATAAAAAACAGAACAGCACACCAAAACCTTTAGACAAACTTCACATTTGAAAATAATGTCAAATTATCACCTGACTTAAATGCAGAGTTAATATTTGAGAGAGCTCAAACAAGCACTGATGGATTATCAAATTATTCCGTTCATTTCATTTCACTCAGGGCATAAGGGCTTTCTCTTTCCGTGCCTTGATCTATTTAGTGGAGCCTTGAATGTAGACCACCACGATTTTTACTTGAGTAACTTGTGTAATATCTTGTTATACCTGATGAAAAAGAAACACAACAAGCATTTGTATCACTCCTGTAATTTCTTAAGATGTTTATCTGGGGAAAAAATAAAATACATGCTCACTAAAAAGTATGAAATAGAAAAGGTGCCCATGAACCTACAAACCAAAGACAGTTTTTGACGGACACAAACGAGCTTCCTTCTAGGATTTTGCTCTGTGAACATGTGTTTTTCAACGTGATCGCAACACTTCCGCATATACTGCTTATACGCACTGCTTTTGCCATTGAGCTTTCCAGTTATGATTTTTCATGATAGTACAGTATCCTTAACCCTTCTAGACAATGCGCTCCTTGCTGCAGAAATTCTGACCTTGATCTCATCTCCAGCACAGCAGAGTTCAATGCCAGCCATAGCAGGAGCTCAGTAAATTTCAGGTTCAATCAGACTCTAAACTCATTTAAAACAAATGAGCCACAGAAAACAGAAATATTTATAATTATACATAATTATATTTAATAATTAAACAATTGATCATTATAAATAAGGTATTAATAATTAATAAAGACATAAATATTTCAGATAGATGTGGTTTTATCCACAAGACTGTTTTCACAGGTATCTCCCCACGGGAAACAGGATTAAACCGAATGACTACGCCTGATATCCCTCAGTCATATCACAGATCACTCAGTATGTCTCCTGGCCATGTGCATAATTTGGGGATGACAGTCCGGGGAACATCCTGGAAGTGATGGCTGGAGTATCTTCTTCCTTCCCAACCGGCTTACACTTGGGGAAGGACAGCAGGTGGGTACAGATCCTGGGATGGTTAGTTCTTGAGCCTGACTCCTTGGAAAAGGTACATGGCATTCCCAACACCACACTCTGAGTCACTACTGCACAACAATAAAAAGGCGGCATGCAGGAAATCGAAACATCCATCTACCGCACAATCCAAACACCCACACACTAGTCTCTGGCTCTCTCCTATATATCTCCACCTCATTCTGACTTCCTCATACATAAGTAGACAAGCATGAAGTTATAGGTTTCCTTTGTCATTTATTCCAATACATACCACCTCTATAAGTAAAAGCATGCATCTTTGTTTAATGCTAGGGTATGAGGAGTAGGACACACACTACAGGTCCTACATGAGGGAGGTTTAGTGTTATGTAAAGAGAAGGTAAAGCTGCTTCCTTTCACTGAAGACTTTAACTGAATTAGAAAAGAAATTTTCAATTCAATGAGCATTTACCGAGTGTCATTAATAAGCAGCATCCATTTGGCTAAGGTGCTGGGGTACCAAGTGGAGTAAGACTTTTGCCCTTGAGAACAGTCACAGTCCAGGTTTCTCTGGACCCTTTCTCCTTGAGTCAGTAATTTACAATAAAGCACAAAATCATTCCTCACAGAATCCTCCATCTTGAGAATAAACCTCTATCACACCCCACTCCCAGACAAGTGATATCTGTTTGAAATTTCATTCTTTTTCTCGAAATGATAGTTGGGTTTTTGTTCTTCAATGTTTTAAATTAACCTAAGAATCTGGAGAGCAAGGACTACATAAAGCCCAGGTGCTTTTGCTGGGGAAGTACGAATGCCATCCCAACAAAGGCTCTGCATTCACAAGTCAGGCGTCCTTTTCTTCCCGAGGCAAACAGGACAACTGAAGCAGGGGGCACTTCCCAGCTGGCAGAATATCTCAAGCGCCATCATTTGAGTTTCTAGGTCTTCAACTTAGTTCAAGCAACTGGAAGAGACCAAAGTGAGTCCCTGAACCTGAACTCCAATGGCTGAGGCAAGATGACCCTCCACTGCCATCACTCAGAATAAACATATGTGCTTCTCTTTGGAAATAAGGAGGGTTGTTGCCCCCAACTTCTGATCAAGTATCCTATCACTAAAAATATGTTTGGTACTCACAAACATGATATTTTGCTAGAAATCAATTAATGACCTTAATTTCTTTCTTTTAAAATAAACAGATAGGGGCGCCTGGGCGGATCAGTCGGTTAAGTGTCCGACTTTGGCTCAGGTCCTGATCTCATCATTCGTGAGTTCCAGCCCTGCACTGGGTTCTGTGCTGACAGCTCAGAGCCTGGAGCCTACTTCAGATTCTGTGTCTCCCTCTTTCTCTCTGCCCCCTCCCCCTGCTTGTTTTCTCGTTCTCTCATTCTCTCTCCCATGTATAAATAAACATTTAAAAATAAAATAAACAGATATGCCTATTCTAGCCTTCCTCCACTCCAAAAAGACTGTCCTATGTGCTCAATGGGGTAAATACACTTTACTTCTGAGGCCACTGCAATAAAAAATTTGGAGAATAAATGTATAAATCAAAATCACAATTTTATAACATTCTAAAACTGTCCAGGCAAAGGAGGTAAGACAAACATAAAATAAAAACAGAAAACATGATCTGCTTTACGAAAGCACCAATTAATCATTTTAAGTTTAAGAAAAGCACAGAGCTTCTATGAGGAAAGACAATACGAATGTGTAACAGCTAATATTTTCTTTAGTTTAAACCTTTCAAAAAGCCACACTAAGTGAAAACATTTAAAAATGAATCAGAAATTTGTTGATATCCACCCAGTGAAAATAGAATCTGTCAAATTCTTTCAATGTTGTGTTAATATCTATATTTTTTAGATAAAAACTACTTCCCGGAAAGCTGTTTAAATTGAGAAGAGTAAGCGAATAATCACCGATAAAATTATCTAAAATAAATAGCACGTATCACTCAAAATGTGGAACTCTACTTCAAGCAGGCCCATTCCCCACATCATTTCCCACCTCAGTCCCGACAATAGGCTCTGTAGCTCTATTTATTATTTTCCCAGCTTCTATTTATTCAGAAAAGTAGTCAGAGCAGGAAATGGGACAAGTCAAATGATCACAATCAATCTCATCACCTTCACAACATGCTGTGGATGTAATTAATCCTCTATTTATTTAAGGGACTTCACACCCCTTACATTAAGGCAGGGACCCCTGCTGGCTTGGGTTGAGATAATTATGTTATAACAAGGATTGGGTTTCAATCATAATAGGCAGAAGAAAAAGGAAATTGTACTTGAAGTTGACAGTTTTTTTAAAAAGCCTTCTTGTGACTCCATTCAAAGGACGCTCTTGACAAAGCTCTCCTTAAACAGAGCACTTTTGGAGTGCGATAACCACACATACGCCACATTAATCAACGGAAGCCTCTTTTCGGGAGACGCGAAGACAATCCGAGCGCTGTGACAACTCTGCATGAAGCAGAGAATACTGGTTTACAGAGCCGGACGAAGTCAAGCCCCCCCGAACTCACTTGATCCTGTGAGCGTCCTCCCAACAAGAATGCTCCAAAGACCTGTGACGGGTGAACAAGCCTCAGAACAAGGAGGCGAGGGAGAATGTCAATTTGTTCGCACGGTAGCTAATTATACACCGTAAAAAGCCTTGGCTCCGGCAAGCCAAAACCAAGGATTTGAGAAGTCTGGAGCCAAGTACCCGAGACCAAAAACAAGTAAGGACACAGACAAACCTAACACAGCCACCCAGTCACGGCTCTAAAATGGGCGTGACGCCTGCAAGCCTCCATGTACCAAAAAGTACAGGGCATTTTCCAGTTCAAGGGCTGTCTATTTCCCCCGAGACTTTTCATCTTTTTTTTTTTTTTTTTTTTTACAAGAACTCACAGGCACACTTTCACCTCTAATCTCTACCTTAAGAAAGTTAAGGTGAGAATATAAAGCCTTGCCCACTATATTTTTACAAACTTCTATTTTTTATTAATAGATCATCATCATGATGCCTGCAGCACATGTAGAAGTAAAAATAATAAATGATTGACATTTCCAAATTTCTAAAACTTCTCAAAATATGGCCATCCTACTGTTTTCAAGGTCTGGAATCTTGATCACTGGAGTATTTGTATGTATCAGCTCTCTCAGTATCTCAGTGATACTTTAGTATATTTCAATAGCATTTAAGCTCTTGGAGAATCAAAATGTGCAAGAAACTGAACCTTACTCATTCTTGAGTTCCAGTTCTTAGTAAAAACAAAACAAAACAAAACAAAACATGGTATCCTGGAATAGGAAAAACTGTTAGGTAAAAATGAGGAAAGACCTAAATAAACTATGGACTTCAGTTTGTAATAAAGTATCAATAATGGTTCATTAATCGTGACAAATACACACACCAATGTTAAGACATCAAATCATAGGAGAACTGAGCATAGGTTATCTGGGAAGTCTGTATCATATCCACAAATTTGTTAGAAATATAAAACTATTCTAAAATAAAAAGTTTACCTTTAAAAATGGTAGGATAAAAATTACAAATGAGGAAAACACAATAAGCGAAACAAAAACTTTTACATTCAGATACAGAATTCTTTTGCCAGTTTTCTCAATACACATAGTTACAGGGAGCATTTGTCTCTTTACAAAGAGTTATTTTAGCCTGAAATCTGTAGGAACATTCATAATCCTATGATTTATTGGCACATTTCTTGTAAGGGAAGCCTAATGAAGAGCTGGAGTCCCCAGTGGGCACTGCTGGACTACGAGTGATAAGGTAAAGAACCATTAAGTCAATCCTTTCTATATGAAACCCCACAGAAGGGATACAAGTGCGTGAATATTGGCATGCGCTAATCTTTTCTTATGGAGATAAAACCCACTCCCATCCAGGATGAATTTGTGGATTTAATTAAAAATAAACAGTAGAACCAAAGAGCAACCTGACAGGCTGGAATAAGCACCTTACCAAGAACGATTTCGATTCAAGACAGGTTTAACTTGCTTGGAATTATGCACAATTGTTTCCTGAAATTTCTATAGGCTAATCATTAGCAGCTCATGTAACACTCAACACTTTACCATTTATCACAGAAGTAACTTCCCAGACAAAAGTAAAACCACCGCGAGGGTCTCATTATTATGTGGTATGCCTGAATTTAACTGACCCCTGAAATCACCTTCAATACTGTGCGTTTATTATGACTATAGGTGACATGGGTGACGGTAAAGGGTTAGGGTTCTTCCTCAGTTATGGCTCAGAACCGCATCATGTGTTCTCTTAAGGTGTCTGCAGGCCCCACATGCACCCCTCCCCAGAAAGCCACTAGCGACAAAGTGGGCTCTGGCGTCATGCGTGTACCGCCTTGTGGAGCATCCCTGACCTGTGCCCACTGTGGCCAAGACACTCAGACCAGGAAAAGACACTGACTCGTGGCTGGGCCCATTATTCTTCCTCCCTTGCGATTACAAGCAAGAGACTGGTATTTTATCTCTACTGAACCTAGATACACATGAACTCAGCGGAACAGCCATGCTCCTCATGTACATCGAAAGAGAAGGGTGGCAGTGCCCTCCAGGACGAACTAACATGAGACCACATGTCACCAGAGAGTAAGCTGACTGCTGCACTTCTTTACGACCTGAGCTCACGAAGCCCAGCTGTACTCCCTGTACTAGGTTCTAGAAGATAACCTAGAGCCTCCTAATAAAGTTCCTATGTTTTACTATAAAAGTCTGAGTGGATTTCTCTTGTGTAACCAAATGGAGAAATAAGGATTTCAAATCCAAAACATCATGACCCCAGCTAACTGTGAACTATCTTATTCAATAATAAAGAGATACTACGAGGATAGATAAAACTGGTCTAAATGCAAAAAAGCCTTACATCCATTCTCACCCTTGCAACACACCACAGCTACAACCAGGAAATCTGTTCATCATGTTGCTTACATGTTTTACTCATCTACTCCTCTGCATGATGTTATTTTCCCAGCCTGGAATGTATCCATTCCTGATTATTATTATATTCATATGTGTAATAGTACTGAGACTAGATATCGTTTTTTATGTTTTGCTATTAATTTCGATCCTTTCTTTGTCCAAACTCTCTTCCATGTATCTTTTCCAGCTGTGATCCAAATGCTCCTGACTACTTCCTCATGGATATTCCTTAGAGACCACAAATCAACATTTCTACAACTCACTTTCCCTCCCTCTCTCTTCCCTTCCAACCTACACCCTCTCTCCACTATTATTTAATTTCAGAAAATACACCTCCAATGGCCCAGTTAACTGGCCAAGTCAAAGACTGGATCTTCTCTTTGATGCTTCCCCTTCTCCCTCTCCCCTGACATCTCATCATTCTGAAGCCCTGGCTCATCTGCCCCTCAAACATGACCACCAGTCTCCTTCCCTGCCCACTCCCCTGGCTCGGCCTACTTGCTGGCATCACCCACATCCTGATGAGGCCTTCAGTCTTGAGTTGGAATTCTGCCCCACTGAGTTCATTGCCTGCAATGGGACCTGATGGCTCTTCCCAGAATCTGAATCTCATCACATCACTCACCTAGACATGGCATGGTTTAACCTCTTCAATCGCTCCCTACTCTCCCAAGACAAAGTCTAAAGCATCTTCAAGTGGCCAAGGCTTCACAAGAACTCCTTGGCCTCTTTCTTTGCTCTCATGTCTATACTATGATCCATCCATATTGAGCTCCCGGGCTCTCTAGGAGAACCATATTCTTCTGTCCCTACTGTCTGAAATACTTTTCACCCCAGCTTCCCCAACTGCATCTGACCAACTCTTCCTCATCTTTCAGCTCTCAGCTTCAACTGTTCCTTCCAGAAGCTGTTTCCTCTATCTCGAGGCTAAACGCGGACTTCCTAAATGCTCCCCCAGCCTCCATGCTTCCCCACCGCAGCCACATCGGGGGCTACAGCACTGTGTTCGGCTCACATCTGTACTCCCCTCTACACATTAGCTCAAAGACGGGGTGTCTCTCGCTCACCACAGTATCCCCATCGCCCATCTAAGTGCCTAGCATATAGTAAGGCTCAATAATTAGTGGTTGAAAAAATAAGTAATTCCACCTTCACGCTCAACGTTAATGTTCTATCTTGGCATGTGAGTTACCCCCATGCCCATGACTTTGGCAGTAAACCAAGAACAAGAGAGAGAGCCACAAGTAAGAGACCTGTACCGTTCGCAGGAGCGTAACCCTATCCCCTACCATGCAGAGAGGAAGCAGGTGGAACAGTATAAAGCAATGACGAGGTCCTAAGTTTTCTAGAATTTTATGATTTCAGTGCTGAAATGGCTTACGTTCATTTATAACTGAGGAACCTGAGGTATGGGATTTATCAAATGAGAAGTATTCCATGATAGAACAGTTTCCTTATAAAACCTTTCTATATTAGTGTCCAAAGGGCCACAAAGATCTGGTGGAGGAAAGTATGCTAAAAACCAGTGAAAAAATTAAATGCACCAAATGTATTAAGCAGAGTAAACTATCAGTTCAATGTAAAATGGTTCATTTCCTCAAAGATATTTTTGTTCTTTTCCCCATAACCAATTACCTTAAAAAAAACTATATTAGAGAGAAAAAGTGTGATTTAAGACCTTAATGACTAGCTCAAACTGAGAATGAAGACAGCCAAGATTTTAGATTTTAATTTCATTTTTTTAAAAAAGAAACAACCAAAAATTTTCCACGTAGCAACAACAAAATAATACCCTAGTTGATCTCCTGTGTTTTAAAATACACCATGCATTAAAACCATACAGTATCACATTTTCTTCAGTGGGCATATACTCCTTTTATGAGAAACAAATCCTTTAAAAAAAATATGCTATGGATATTATGTTGTAAAGGAAAATGATTTAGAGGGTACTATTATAAAGATAAAACAAGTTACAAAATGATAGGTGCAGTATTATTTCCACTGGTTTAAAAATGAACTGGAGGGGTGCCTGGGTGGCTCGGTTGGTTGAGCGGTCGACTTTGGCCCAGGTCATGATCTCACAGTCCGTGGGTTCGAGCCCCGCGTCAGGCTCTATGCTGACAGCTCAGAGCCTGGAGCCTGCTTCAGATTCTGTGCCTCCCTCTCTCTGCCCCTCCCCTGCTCATTCTCTGTCTCTCTCTCTCAAAATAAAATAAAGACATAAAAAGATTAAAAATAAATTTTAAAAAATGAACTGGAAAATAATTAGAGGAAATACTAAAATACTAACACTGGCTGCATTAGATAAAGTGAGGAAAGTGACTTGCTGAAGTATTACTGCCAATGAAAGAAAGAACTGGAACATATTTTACAGCTCATACCTTCCTATCCACATTTATAGAAGAGGGTGTAAACTCTCAGAGGGTCAGAACTATCCCGGCTACTGACAAGTGAAGCCCACTAGGAAAGAAATAAGGGAAGGGCAAAATCCAACTGTAGCTGAAAATGTCAATTAAAATAAGAGCCAATGCATAGTTTTTAAAGTGCTCTTTTTTTTTAAATGATGAAAAATGCTCATTAACTGGCTGTACTAAGTACCATTCAATTCAATAAAAACTTACTGTGCTCCTAAGGACTTTGACAAGCCCAGAGAGGTGCTCATTCGCAGGGACTTTAAAATTTTAGAAGGGGAAAGAGATAAGCACTTCGATTACTACAAAATGAGGCAGGCATGAGATGTGCCTATATGATCTTAAACCAAGTGCTATGGGAACATCCAAGAGGAAGAGGAGTGAGTCATTAATTCCTCTTCCTATAGAAAAAGCTCTCTAAACGGAGGACTTTTGTCTTTTGGTGTTTTTTTCCCCGCATGCCACGGGTAAAGAAAAACTGGCTGCCTCAGTGGCATTCCTGGGAAAACACGAAATCCAGATCCAGAAACTCTGACACTATCACACACCTATCTCAGAGATGCTACATGAAGCAAATCACTTCCTCATGCTGCCGCCCAGGGAGCATCTGCTGCAGTGACCACCATTCTCAAAACTTCCAATGATGCTTATGGTGAAGGACGGCAGGGAGGGTTCCTTTTCAGAAAAATAATTTGCAGACTTTAACCCAGAATAAGAACACAGAACCTTCAGTTTTGAAAATCTGCAAATACGCTCTACAAGACACAGGTATCACATGGAAAAAGAACTACACAGTATAAAGCAAAACGTAGGATTAACTGTTGTCCTAACTTCATTAACTAAATATAAGAATGACTTTGCAACCCAATTCCAACAAGTTTTTGCCAAAGTGGATGTCGGACTATAATAATGAAATGCCATTCTCTGTGTTCATTAGAATTTAGCACTTGTCTGATATTTTAAACAAAATTTCAGTCTTTATAATCAAAAACATCAATTAAAAATTAAAGAAAGTACAGAACTATTTTAAAACATAAAAATAAGGTGCTAGATTTCACTGATAAACTATATGGGAAAGATATAAACCAGAAAGTGAAAGGTGAGGAAGAAATTAGTTATGAAAATCATGAACATTCACTGCAGTATAACTGCTTTAGAGCCAAGACAGTTCAGAGGAAAGATGACAATGGAAAGCTCAATTATGTTGCGCTTGAAAAATTAAGGATTAAATCAGAAAAATGAATAAAAATCACATAAATGAACAAATGTGTTATTTCAAGGGAAAGAAAAAACAGCCGGGCTCAACTAGAGTGAAAATGTAACACATAATGTGAAAACAATACAGCCTATTTGGGGAAAAGAAAGTTATGGTCAAATTGTTAAAGTTGAAAAAACTTTTCCAAAGTAATCTGAGGAAGGGCATCTGGGTGGCTCAGTTGGTTAAGCGTCTGACTCTTGATTATGGCTCAGGTCATGATCTCAAGGTTCATGGGTTCAAGCTCCCATGTCAGGCTCCATCCTGTCACTGCAAAGCCTGCGTGGGATTCTCTGGCTGGCTGGCTACCTCTCTCTCTATCTCTCTCTCTCTCTCTCTCTGCCCCTCCAGCACACTCTCTCTCAAAATAAATAAATAAATTTTTTTAAAGTAATTTGAAGAGTTCCTGCTGGTTTCCCTCTCCAGTCTCATTTCCCAATACATTATCTCTTTGAAAACATAAGTATTATCACAACAATTACTAGGAACCTAAGAATTTCATTTCATTTCCTGTAACTTAAAACTAAGGGAAAAAAGATTTTTTAAGCCCAAGGAGGTGTGGTAATCCCACATGGACATAAGGGCATGCACCCTTCTAGTTTAATGAAACACGATCTCTCTAGCTAATAAGGAATGCCACAGAGAAAGGAGGCGCTCATAGAAATGGGATCCTCACACAAACCGCAATGCTCATTACATGTTTATAAAATCCTCACCCTGAAGGGAACAAGAAAAACCGAAACCCACACAAACAGACTATTTCCATTTAATTTTATTATGAAAAAAAAAAGGAAATGGCAGCAGGGTACTTGATGACACGGAGTGATGACACATCACCATGACCTCGGGGTTTAGTTAAAGATGCAATTTTCCATCTGGTGCCTTCGAGCTTTCCACCCCAAACACCACCACCACCTGCTGCAGGGTATGAGGCGTTTCGCTGAGCAGACCGTCAGCTTTCCCCTCCCCCAGGTACAACCTCAAGGTTTTCTTACTTCACTCAGCAATAGGACTGCTTCCCCATGAACAGGGGCCAAAAATAAATTCTATATAATGGCTCACTCAAAACAGGCATTCAAGGCATACTAAAGCACTCACTTACCAATCACAGCGACAGTACAACTATCACAACTGCTCTTCTTCTAAGTCACAAATAATGTGGTGCCATCATTCTCCGTCACCCCTCAGAAGCGTTCTCATTAAGGGCTCTATTTTGTACGCTCTCAATTAACCGTCTCCTGCTACTGAAATGGATAATCTGGGTACGTCTATTGAACTTCTTCACAAGGTAAAAGTTCACTGTCTTTTTATTTATTTTTTAAGTTATTTATTTAAAAGAGAGATAGAGAGCAAGGAGGGGAGGGGCAGTGAGAGACAGAAGACAAGAGGATCCGAAGTGGGCTCTGACCTGACAGCAGTGAGACCGGCGCGGGCCTCAAACTCCTGAACTGTGAGATCATGACCTGAGCCGAAGTCAAGAGCCGGATGCTTAACCGACTGAGCCACCCAGGCACCCTAAAAGTTCACTGCATTTTTAAACTTAAGACTGGTCAATGCTTTTTGAAAATTTTACACACCATGTGCAAGGAGCCTATTTGTGAGAGTTCACAATGTGTGTTACCAAAAATCATGTCATGAAGTTTTGAACGTTGTATTTTTACACTCTGAGTAACAGATTCTATAAGCCGGCAGCTTGCCAACGAGCACACACCTCCCACTAGGACAACGGCTGATGAGGCTGGTGTCTCATGGAGTATGCACAGGTGCCCCCGCACACGTGCACACACACAGCCCACTGTAAGGACACTGCAGACACAAGTTTGGACACCCAAGTATGAAGTCTTGAGATTTCATACTGGACAGTCACTAGCATAGCCACAAACATGCACAACAGTCTGTTTTCACACCTACTTTCTAGGCTATAACCATGTTTTCCAGTAAAATTTTCACCATCTGCACCTCTCCCAAAGCCAATTCGCCAAGCTCCCCACGTTGATCCAGTTCCTTTTCAAAGCATTTGGTATCTAGATGGGGTATTCTTTTTCATTACTACTTTCCACCCAGGCTATTTCATTTTCTTCCTCCTGAGTCAGGAGGTATTCCAGAAATGGGGGCATGTAAAATTCGTAAGTAACTCAAAACTTACTTGGCTTTCTGAATCCACACACAGTAGTCTGAGATGTAGAGATCGTTCAGAATGTAAGCTGGGTCGTTCTCCTGAAAAATTCTGTGAACATCCAGTAGACATTTTAAAACTGCACTTTTACCTAAAGGAAAGTTTTAAAAAATCAAGTCATTCTAAAGAAAAAAAACATTTGATTATCTTAAACTGAGAAATTCAGATACTGCAAGGTAACATACGTAGAGCAGTTAAGAAACTTAACCATGTTTCTAGAATATTTTAAACATTCCTTTATTGCATAAAATCTTATCAGTACTATAAAGCCCAAAGCTCTTTATTTCCTTCATTAAGAATTATTAGTATGGGCACCTGGGGGACTTGGTTGGTTGAAAGTCCGACTTCAATTCAGATCATGACCTCACGGTGTGTGAGTTCGAGCCCCACACCGGGCTCTGTGCTGACAGCTCAGAGCCTGGAGCCTGCTTCAGATCTGTGTTTCCTTCTCTCTGTGCCTCCCCCACTCCCTCTCTGCCTTTCTGTCTCTCTCTCTCTCTCTCAAAAATAAACAAACATTAAAAAGAAGAATTATGAGTAATCTGTATACTCTATTTCTATAGCAGATTAATAGTGGTTACCAAAAAACACTATGAAACACAAGTAGGTACAAGGAAAGTTCTCCAAACTATATGAATATTTAAATGTACCATAGTTTTAACTATAAAACATTCTTCTAATTCAAGCTTTCACAACACCATGAAAAATTATATTCTTGTTTTTAAGCTTCTTTATTTCTTATGTCAACATTTTTTGTCAAGGAGCTATCTGGTACTAACTTAAATTTTGTCACCTTAAAGAACTGAGGAAAATTCAGGCTGAAAACTAAAATATCACAGCACTCATTCAAAAATAAGCTGACAAAATCTCTTGGAAAGAAGCCATCAAGTACTAAAGTCTTGTTCAATCTAATTACTTCCTCCTGGTTGTTGAATGAACCTAATTCTAATGCCAATGAAAGCCTACAAAAAGAACCTGTGACAACTCAACAACAATTCCCTAGGTGTCCCAACTTCATGACATTCCCTGAAATGTATTAACTACAAGAAAAATTACTAAATCTATAGTAGCACCACTTCCTTTGATCAGTAAAATACAGCATTTTCAGTTTAACAGTTCCATTTGTATCTTTACAGTCCTGAAACATTAAAATACTGTCTATTGATTTCCTGAAGATATTGGATGTGCTTTCATCGACATTTCCCAGTTGACTTTTTAGACAGGATAAAAGAATCATGAGCTACATAATGACATCTCAAGGTGCCAAAATTGCTGCCACTAAAATTTTAACACAATTAACACTAGAAAATACGTTTCAAAGGAATGTTTTATTAGGGATTTTATTTAGGGATTAAACCCCAATACCTAGAACAGAACCTTGTAGCAGCAGATTGTCAATTTCAGTATCTTAAGAATGAATGAATTAAGGGGCACCCAGGTGGCTCAGTCGGTTGAGCAGCTGACTTCAGCTCAGGTCATGATCTCATGGCTCGTTGGTTCGAGCCCTGCATCGGGCTCTGTGCTGACAGCTTGGAGCCTGGAGCCTGCTTCGGATTCTGTCTCCCTCTCTCTCTCTGCCCCTCCCCTGCTCATGCTCTGTCTCTCTCTCTCTCCCTTTAAATTAAATAAACATTAAAAAAAAAAAAACAAGAATGAATGAAAGAATGAATGACATCATTCTCGCCTGCCTTACACCCTTGCAACTCCTCTCCTCACACAGCACCGTACACCAGGCTGAGGATTCTTCCTGGATATGCCCTGGTAACTGCCCTTCCCCACCACTCTCTGTGCAACTATCCTCACCTCTACTCTCAACATCTCATGCCTGGATCATAAGATCTTCCTCCTCCCCCCTCGCATTCCAGACTCTCTCCTTCGAGACCTCTGACACACTTTTTAGTGCACTGCTTTCCTCAAGTCCCCTCCCTGTACGTGCTTTCAAAGCCCTGTGCTCACCTGGCTCCCACATGTACCATGCCTCTTCTAATCCACTCTACCTAATGACATCTTAGCCTGCCTTCATGGCCTAGCGTTAAGACTTCACCCTTCAGGGAGCCTCGGCTCACTTCCTAGTCTTCAGAGCTCTTTATTGAAACTGGCAAAGGAACGTGGAAAGAAAGAGCAGATCCTCCTCACAATGCCCCCTGCCCATTTCACAGAAGCAGAACTGAGGCGCAAGGCTGGTAAGATACTCACAGGATCCAAATTCCGAACTCACTGGCTGGTGGCTAGCCACTGTGCTACACTACCCACACACTCGTGGCCCGTTCCATCTATGGCACATGTTTATTACTCAGGAGTTAAATACTACGTTCAAAGCAGGAGCCATGGCTTTTTCAAAAATCTTAACTATGTGGCTTCCTTACATGCAGATGGGAAGAATGCCAATAAAAACCCCATTGCTCAATTGGGTAAGAGAAACAAATACTTTAAAGGCCTAAAACTACATTTGGTTAAGTCGCGGGCAGAACTGTCATATGTCAGAGTGGCCCAGATTAACTATATCAAATGACTCATGTGGCTCCCCCCACGGCAGGCCTATTTTCATTATCTGCCTATGTAATGCTGTAGGCAGAGTCTGATGACAGGAGGCACAAAATATAATCAAAACTCACAGAAGTGATGAAACCAAGTTAGCCACATTAACCCAAGAGGAAAAAAACCAAGGGAGAACTAACTAAAGTGTAAGAATGTTTTTTAATATTTATTTATTTGAGAGAAAGAGAGAGAAGGAGAGAACTCAAGGAGGGGAAGGGCAGAGAGACAGAGGGAAAGAGAGAATCTTAAGCAGGCTCCACACTCAGTGCAGAGCCTAATGCAGGGCTTGATCCCACGAACCATGAGATGGTGACCTGAGCTGAAATCAAGAGTTGGAGGCTTAATTGACTGAGGTACCCAAGCGCCTCTAAAGTCTAAGAATTTCTCAAACAGTTTTAATTGCCAGAGAGAAGAAAATGTCAGGGCAAGCATATGCCAATTTCTTACTTTCTTTCTCTCTCGTTTATGGGGGGCAGGGTCCAGGGAGAAGGCGTTTACTTTTATTACTACCAGCCAAAAGTTTTACAAGTTAACCATAGATCTTTACCAAACACACACATACACACAAACTGAAATAAAAAACAAAAAAGAAAAGTATTTACTTGAAACTTACAAAAGCCCTTCTGGAGTGTAACAGAATACTGCCAAGCCGATTAACAGAAAATGCAGGATTTGAAGGGGGAAAAAAAAAAATGCGGGAAAGCTCCTGTGTGGCTCAGTGGGTTAAGAGTCTGACTCTTGGGGCGCCTGGGTGGTTCAGTTGGTTAAGTGTCTGACTTCAGCTCAGATCATGATCTCACGGTTTGTGAGTTCAAGCCCCGCGTCAGGCTTTGTGCTGACTGCTCAGAGCCTGGAGCCTGCTTCGGATTCTGTGTTGTCTTCTCTCTCTGCCCCTCCCCCACTTGTGCTCTGTCTCTCTCTCTCAAAAATAAATAAATGTAAAAAAAAAAAAAAAAGAGTCTGACTCTTGCTTTCAGCTCAAGTCATGATCTCATGGTTTGTGAGCCTCTGTGCTGACAGTGCAGAGCCTTCTTGAGATTCTCTCCCCCTCTCTGTTTCTTCCCACTTGTGCACTCGCTCTCTTTCTCTCTCTCTCAAAATAAATAAAGTTACAAAAAAAAGTAAATGCATGATTTGGAGCAAGACCTCACAGTAAAAAATTCAGCAAATGAAGAAAAACAGGAGATACACTAGCTTGAAGGATGGTGTGAAATGGAGCAGAAAGGAGATATAAAATGGGGTAGATTCAGGGAACAACAAGAAAAGATCACTGGGCTGGAGCAGAGGGTTCAAGCAGGGACATGGGGAGAGCAAGCAGGTGAGTTGGGAAGAAGTCAGAGTGTGACCAGATACAGGGAGACCGGTGTCCTAAGGATGAGGTATGAAGGCCTAAACGCAGCTGTCCAAGGAAAACACGCCTGACTCCAAGGTTTTTTTAGTAAGCGTATGGAAGTAAGGTCACCTGTTTAATAAAAATCCACAGCAACCATTACCCTAATGAAATTCTATGGCTTCCATCAGCAGACATGCCGAAAGTAAGGTGGCCCCCTTGCTAAGGGCCGTGGGCAAATGCACATCTTCATGATCACAGAAGAAGATAAGAAATGCCAAAAATAATCTTTTTTTTTATTTAAAGAGAAGTTACACTGTATTTGCATGTTTTAACCCCTACTTTCTTTAAAAAAAAAAAAAAGACAAATACACATAGGAAAAAAAAACCCTTAAACATATATACACTCAAATAATATTAAAGTTTGTCTCTATATTCACTGAACATACCTACATGCCTGCTGTGTACCCACCACTGTCCTACATGCGAGATCAGAGTTGTTCTTCTCTGCACTTGCTCCCTATTTTTAAGCTTCTCCACAACAAACATTTATTTGTTTAACCAAAAGTTAGACACACTCGGCTACACAGCTAGCCCTTGAAATACTGGCAAAGAATGCTGAAAATTTTTAATTCATATTTAAATTTTCTTTAAATTGTAGTTTTGAACCACCGAGAAGCAACATTTAGATCAGGTAATTCTAGAAAATCACAGGCAAGGCAATTTTGAAAAGGCAAGTTGTGTGCTCCCCAAAAGGTGTGCTGTCACTGCATGTCTCATTCAAAGCACTGCCAACAGTGCGCTGTGTGACAAAAAAGGTAAAAGAGAATTCGGCTAGTGGCAGGTGACAATCTAGAACAATTAGTAGATTTAAGTCATCCTCTCCCCAACAGTGTGTATTGTTACCCCCAGGTCATACTGGATCTCCTTTGTTCCCACTAAATCACCATAGACCACAGCCACACAGCCAAGAGACTCCGGAAGCTCAGCTCGAAGGTTTTTTCTGTCTTTTGTACTGACTGCTCTTTGTCTCTGGTTGTCAACCGCTTATCTAACAGCTATCAGCAAAGAAAAAAGCTGGCCTTGCTCCAAGCTGTGACAGGACCAGTGGCCAGAAGCCTTCCGGGACTCCAAGCACCTGGCTCCTTTATCCAGCGGTGGGCTCGTCACACAGCATACAGGTATCACAAACTACTCAGCCCTCAAATCTGAGAACATTTTTTCTGCTGAAAGGCCCTGGACCGTCTTCAGCCTAGTTCGCTGCCTGGCCCAAAGCAGGAAAAAAGAAGGTGCCTCGCAGAAGAGCCACGGTAACTATTTTCACTACAGCAATGTGCTAACAGGCCTCTCCAAGATGTCCTATCTCCAAAAAGGTAGGGACTCTCGAGGTAGGGACTCTCCAGGTAGGGACCTGGTCTTTCTTCAAGGCAACCGTAACCATGGAAGAAAGGCTTCTGGGACCAAGATCTCTTGTTCATTTGCAAAGGTGGTTTAAAATCAGTATCCTGATATTATAAATGACAAGGGCCATGAATGTTTTACCTTGGGAAAAATGCACACTAACAACACATAAATAAAGACAACATAAAGAAAACAGGGATGCAGGTGCACAGTAAACAGCATTTAACACATTCTCTGGCTATTCATTCTCTAGCTTTCCTTTAAAGAGAAGGTAAACTAAGAGCAGTGTCTTCCTATTCTGGACAGATGTGGCATTTCAGGTTAATAGATCTTAAAAGAGAGACAAGACTGGGCTATTCTAAATTAGAATACACTGGCTATTTGCAATCTTCCTATTAACAGATCTGGTTTGGCAATAATGTCCTACTCACAGACCAGCTCATGGTTGGAAGCACTTAAAAAATGACTCGTATCTCTAAGAGATGATCAGAATAGTGGATTTTTTTTTTTTTTTTTTTTTTTTGCTGGCTGAAAGCTGAAAGCCAGCAAAAAAGAAAAATAATATAAATTTCTAACTCTATATAGTAAGAGAGAAATTTCTTTTCAACTACTGATACAGTATAGCTGCTATAGGCTGTGGTTTTCTGAGTATCTAGTTCTACCCTTTAAGTTCTGAGCTATACAAGAGGCCAAAAAGAGTAAAGGAAAAAGAGGTGGTTATTGGGAATACTTGAAGGGAAACACTGCTTGGTACTGATTTATAAAATCATCTCAAAATAAAAGCCAACACGACTATCATGTTAAAATGCACAACTTAGTACATATCAGTTAGATTGCTGGGATTTTGATAAGACCACATTATTAGGAGGGATAACTTATGAATTACTTCTAACATTAGTTTTCATAGATTATTAACCATATAAAAAGAGATGATAGGATAATTGTATCAAATTAGTCAAAATTAAGAGAATCAAAGTGTGGTAATTTGCTTCAAAACCAGGCCCTGTTAGGAAGGAGCTTAAAGTCATGCCCCTAACAATTAACACAAACATACATTAAATTCAACTTTACAAAAGCTTTTTGGTCCATTTTCATCATTTTCTTAATTCTCAAATTCTTCATATAGCTATTTAGGCTCTTGCATTTGGGAGTTGTAATAAGAAACACATATGAAGCAATAAGAGTTACTATTTTGAGCACAATTTATAATCCTGTGGCAATTGTTTAAACATTCTTAGTTCTCAGAATTACATGTGTTATTATTATAGCCACAAACAAAATTAACACAAAGCCAACACTTTGTAGATGCTCCCTTTGCCTGGGAAAAACAACCCCAAGTGCGAGCCCAATTCACCATTAAGTCTCAAATCAGGCCATGCCTCTTCTAGGAAGGGGGTTCCAACTCTCCCTCAAGCTGGTCTGGGCTCTTTCATGATGCCTGTCCCATCTCATAGGGGAGTTAGCAGCTACCTACCTGCTCTACACTGAGTACTTTGCACACATTACATCATTTAACCCTCCCAGTTAGGTACTTCCTTGCTCATTTCATAAAGAAGAAAAGTGAGACTCAAGGACATGGAGCTGGCCAAGGTTATAGTCAGGAAGCAAGAATCAGGATTTGAAAATAAGCACTTCTGCCTCCCAGCCACCATGCAATAGATACCAGGTCAGTATTTATCACCTGGTGTGGTGAACTCCTGGACAGCAAAAAAACATGGCACCTCTTCGCCTTTCATCCCGGGGCTAGCACAGTGTCTGACAGATTGGAGGATCCTGTTCAACAAGGCTAGGTGTTAATGTAGTCTCGAATACATAAAGCCAGAGTTAGAAACACCTGGCCAAATTGCTCAGTGTCTAGCTGTCACACCTGTGTGATCTGTAGATTTATGTTACAAAGTCACAACAAATGTGAAGTATACATTTACCGGTGCCTTCCCTTCTTAAGTCTATTCCCTGAAAAAGAAGAACGCAGCTGGGCCAACTTCCTTATACCACGATACCATCAAAAGTTCAAGTAAAAGATTTAACCCAAGGCTGCCTTCTGCCTTTTCTGCTCTAACAATTCCTACAAGGTTTGCTGGTTTGGAAGGACAGCCTTGACGTTAACTCCATTTTCCTTCATTTGCCTGTCAGAGTACTGGTTGCTTCAGCCTAGAAATATATACCAGGATGTCATCAAAACTGCATAATGGGGGCATGACTAATTTCTAATTTCTTTTGATGTTAAAAACTGGGCATCCAACTTGAAGATAGAACATAAGAAAAAAAAAACACCTATCCGCTAAGTACAAAGGTAGAAACGTTAAAAAACTGAAGATTCATGGGAAAAAGTTCTGGAAACAGTTGTAATCTAACCCTGGATTTAAAAAAAATAAGACTCTAAAATTCTGTCATCTGCGGGTAAAACTTCAACTATTTCACCTTATGAATATAGCATGTATCTCAATGCCTGGTAGTTCAATTTCAAATAAATTTGTGTTGTTGACTATTAAAACTATGAGACTATTTTTCCAATGGACATCACCTAGTAGTCACAGTTCTGACTCTTTCTATGGATTTAGTTGAGTTTAGAACTGGGAAAGCTAAAAGTGTGCACCAAGTAGACTCTGCAAATGGCTCATAGGAGGAAAAAACAAACCCAGTCCGACGAGCCTTGTGAGTCCCCCTTCTGGGGATACGACCACCAAGCAGTACATCAAGAGAGGAAGACCCAAACCTCTGGATTTCAGGGTATTTCAGCGACAGCATGCTTACTGCTAAATGAGGTGCATGCTGGTAGAACTGAGTTACACTTCTTTACATTTTCATCAATGTATAACAAATGTAACTTAGTAAAACTAGTTAGGGATCTCTATCTACATGTAAGTTTAATGCACATTAAAAGGTTACATGAGCGGGGCACCTGGGTGGCTCGGGCGGTTAAGCATCCGACTTCGGCTCAGGTCACGAGCTCACACTTTGAGACTTCGAGGCCCACGTCAGGCTCTGTGCTGACTGCTCGGAGCCTGAAGCCTGCTGCGGATTCTGTGTCTCCTTCTTTCTCTGCCCCTCCCCTACTTGTGTGCTGACTGCTCAGAGCCTGAAGCCTGCTGCAGATTCTGTGTCTCCTTCTTTCTCTGCCTCTCCCCTACTTGTGCCCTGTCTCTCTCTCTCAAAAATAAATAAATGTAAAAAAATTTTTCAATAAATAAATAAATAAATAAACGGTGCGTGAGAGTTTTGATTATGAAATTTTTAGATCTTAGAATTCTGGTCCCAAGCTGTAAAAGGCTAAAGAAAGATCATTAAAAAGCTACACACAGGAATGCCTGGGGGGCTTAGTCACTTAAATGTCCCGATTTTGGTTTCGGTTCAGGTCGTGATTTCGCCCATGCACTGGCAGCTCAGAGCCTGCTTGGGATCCTCCCTCTCTCTCTCTCTCTCTCTCTCTCTCTCTCTCTCTGCTCCTCCCCCATTTGCGCTGCCTCTGTCTCTCTCAAAAAGAAATAAACTTTAAAAAAAAAAAAGGTCACTTGTGGGGAAGAGCACTGGGTGTTATATGGAAACCAACCTGACAATAAACTATAAAGTTTAAAAAGAAAAAGAAAAAGAAAAAAAAAGAAAAAAAAGGCTACACATAAATAATCTTTGTGCAGTCCTAGCCAATTTCCCTCTGATGTAAAAATGGTAATGATTTCAAATGTTCCATGTTGAATGGTCACGCAGCCCCCAGTGGGCTTGCTCCTGGTGTCATTTCTTAGCTGTCTGGTACTTAATCTGAATCTGTTTCCACATGTGTCAACAGAAGGGGACATTCTTGAGAACTGCCAAGGGAAGGAAAGGAGACAATGACCTGTGAATACTTTATGGATGACAAGGGAAGACAGCAGGTCATTCGGGATCAAGGGCCCCAGGACTCCCTCTCCTTGTGTCCACCCCACTATCTACGGAGCATGTGCCCCCACGTTCCTGCCTTCTCCACACCAGAGCTGGCGCTCCAGTTCAGACCATATTCCCTGCCCCTCAACTACTTGGCTTCAGGAAAGAACAGTGCTCTCCTCTCTCGTCTGCGCAGCTCACCTCACTCCCTTCTAGGACTCTACCCTCTGGGTGACTGCTGGATGAACCTGACTCTGTGAGCCCGTCAAAGACCAACACCACACTCTCTGCAGTCCCTGAGTGAGTAAGACCCAGTCTCTTCAGCAAGTGACAACAGACCCTCCACACTCCTGCCAGAGCGCGGTTCGTCCCCTTTCCCAACAACTCCCCTTCACATCCCAAGCCTCCAGACAAACTAGGGAACTGGCCATTTCTTGAACGTGACTTACTTTCCTCTCCCTGCTTTTCCTTATCTTCTATTTTCTCAGAGTATACCTGCCTTCACACTTCTTTTCTAAATCCTACACATTCTTCAAGTAATAACTACCGCTCAGCCTCCCTCATTAGGTGGGTGCTGTTTGCCTCTTCCTCATCAAGCCCTCCCCTCACTTCTACTCAAAAGCACCCTAGTGGGGTCACAGTGAGGTGCGGTACTAGAGTCCTGTGACTCACCCCTTCCTCCTGACCAGGCTCTGGCTCTCAAGAATAACATAAAGTGAGTGGAAAGAAAGGGAAGGGATCTGCCTTTTTTTTTTTTTTTAAGGTGGTTTCTGGGCATAGCTATTTAGGTAAGCAAGATCATTCCCTATATCCTTCTCCAATCTACTCCCAAAACCCATAGGGAGGAGACTCAGCCTCAAGCTGGGACTGGAAGAGCAGAGACCTGGGGTAAGCCCTCAACACGGCTGGAAACTGGCAGATGCAGGCGGGTGGGAGAAAAACGGCCTGGCACTTGGAATGCCTGAGAGTCCAAATGAAAACCTTGGGGCTCACGCAGGCGGACGTGGGCCCTCAGACGTGCCATGGCTCTTAGAGTATTGTTCACAACCTCTACTTCACTGCTAATACTTCTGATAAATTTCATCTTAAACATCACTGCTTTCTAATTCTTTTTTTTTTAAGTCCCCAAAGTGGCAATGCTACCTTTCCATGTGGCGACACCAGGCTACAAATGGGGCATGTATGTCCCCAGTTCACACAGGCCTCATTACTCTGGACTGTCTTAAGCCCCACATACCCGTCTGGACAAGGAGGCATCTCAATTCCCTTCTCCTAATGTTGTGGGACCTACTCTCATGGGAACAAGCTAGATCAGCTGCATGTCACCCTATGAGGAGAATAAGAAAAAGCCGAAATGATCCCCTTCAACACTGGCCACTGTTTGGGATGGAAGGCAGCCAAAGACCTCCGCTCACTCTGAAAGGCTCCCCTCCAACCGTGTATGTATATGTAGAGAAGGGGAGGTACATTTTTTTCTGTAAAGAGCCAAAGAGTAAATATTTTGGCTCTGCAGGTCACATAATGTTTCAACTGCTCAACGCTGCCATTATATCCCAAAAGTAGCCATAAACGATATGACATGAACAAGCATGAATGTATTCCAATAAAGCTTTATTTATGGACACTAAAATCAGAATTTCATATCATTTACGTGTGTCATGAAATACTATTTTGATTTTGTGTTCAACATTTAAGGATGTAAAAAGCATTTTGGGCCCATAGGTCATACAATACGAATTTGGATTTGACCTATGAGTTCATTTAAGGTATCTTCCTAAGGGATTTTCTCCTTTGTATCTTGTAAATCCTTATATTTTGTATCTTCCATTTGTCTTATCATTCCTGTTACATGATAAACTCCTTAAAAGCTAAGGCCAAGTGATACATATTCCTTTAACTCTTTGCTGATTCTGTTATGATGCCTTGCACAGAGAAGGGGTTTGATTTATGAAAATTCCATAAATGTCTCCTTCCTGCTTGTTATTTTTCAGTATTAATTCCTATTTAAAGAACTCTAAATTGCAAGAATACAAATCTTCCTTATTTTCCAGATAACATATGAGGTACTTTTCATATTAACATCATCTAGGCCTGTTACTATTACTATGCACCAGGACCTTGATTCATTAGGGTCAAACAAAATGTTTCTTCTTTGTTCTCCCAAATTTGTCTTTAAATATATACAATCTTCTGCCTTCATCCTCTTAAAGAAAGTAAAGTTACTTCCTTAAAAATTCATATCAATAAAAACAATCTCAAAACTGACTTTATTTCAGAGAGAGAGAGAGAGAGAGAGGGAGAGGGAGAGACCGACCATGAGTGGGGGAGGGGCTTAGGGGGGAGAAAGAGAATCTCAACCAGTCTCCATGCTCAGCACAAAGCCCGACACGGCTCGATCGCATGACCCTAGGATCATGACCTGAGCCAAAATTAATAGTTGGACACTCAACCAACTGAGCCACCCAGGCACCCCTCAAAATTGACTTTAGATGTATTAATTGACTATACAGGAGTAATATTTAAGAGATCAGCTGATTTTGAGCTATACCTACCAGTAAGCATTACTATATAAATCAAATTTCCAAAGAACACTAACACAAAGATTTCAAGCAATTTTTTTTTTTTTTGTAGCAGAATAAACAAACTCCTCATCATCTGTGGCAATTAAAAGGCAAATTATCATTTGTAAACCATAGAGGAAATGCTGCCCTCTGGAGAGTATTTTAAAAGAACAAAGTATGTTTTATATAAATGTAACCCAGAAATTACCATGAGAGCAACTTTTTAAAATTCTAGTGATACCAATACTTAAAGAGCAATGGGATTATTAGAAGAAAAGGAATCCTATGGAGATGAATGGAATTTTATTTTCTTCGCCTTAATGTTTATGCTCACCCACAAATACTCCAAGGACAAATAATAAGGATAAATAGAAAGAATGTGTCAATTTAAGAGACTGGGAACACAGATTTCAGCTCTGAGGAAGAGAGGAAAAGGAATTTGCTTTGTCACCCAGCAGGACAAGCCAGGGAGAGAGAGGGGCCAAGGACTAGCTGAATGATGACCGCACAGCAGAGCCCTGTCCCTCTCACACACGCAGGGCTCTGAGGCCCTCCTTCCCTGCTATGGAAGAGGTCAGCACCAACAGCCACAAATGGTACTTCAATATTTTACTTGAGTTCCATGCTATTTAAATTTCCTGAAAGCAGTAGGATTGCTCCATTCTTAGAAACATTTTAACTGCAGCGGGGAACTGACAAGGAAATAAAAAGCTCAACAACAATTCAAGAGAGAAGAGGAACAGAAAGTTACCAAGTTTCTCCTGGATAGCGAGCAGGGAATTAGGCGATAATCATGAAGAACTAGAGAAATCCATTCTGGTAAGCCAGTTAACGCATCCCGGAAAGGGAACTAGTTTCACAGGCTGTAGGGCAAATCTCAGATAGCAACTCAAAGTTGTCACCGAGGAAACACTGTCCTATAAACTTCATGTATTTAGAACACTCCCCTCCATCCTGCTATGTCTAAATACCACTCACCCTTCAAGCCCCAATTCAAATCTCATGCCTTAAATGAATCTTTCTGTGATTCCTAGTGAAACATCACCTCTCCTTTTCTGAACTATTTCGTCCACACTTCACACACTTACCATCTTCTACTATGTATTGTGTTTTTGATGGACTTCTTCGTTCCCTTATGAGTGCATATACTCCCCCAATACAGTACACAATTCATCTTTCTGCAGCTCTTTATATTTACACATTAGTCTCCACATAATAAATCGCATTTTAGTGGGTACTGACAAAGTAACTGTTGAATGAATAAATTAATAGACGAACCCATCAACCAATTAACAAGTACTTTAAAATGACAGGAAACTGGAGTAAGAACTGAGAATCAAAGTCAAACAAGGTAGAGGCTCCCTTCTGGAGGAGGTTACTCGTCTTAAATGACAACTTAAAGGCAAGTGTGTTTCCCTGGCTTATATTATTTTCACCCAACGTATTTCTCCTCTGAACTACTTACTACGAATGCAATTTTTTTTAAAAACCTGATAGTTGTGTAATTCCACACCCCCCACCATGAGAATCTTAAGCTCCCTGAGCACGTGACTTGCACGTCCCCTGTTCACGAGTGTACCTCCAGACTCAGCTGAGCACGGTGACACAGCATGGGGTCAACACATGCTTGGTGAATAACTTGCAAACTAGTTTTACATCAGGTATTTAAGGAGCAACATTAAAAGGTCTAACAATTCTTTAAAATGTCCATAACAGGGGTGCCTGGATGGCTCAGCTGGTTGAGCGTCCCACTCTTGATTTTGGCTCAGGTCAGGATCCCAGGGCCGTGGGATCGAGCCCCCTGTCAGACTCCGTGCTAAGCAGGGAGTCTGCTTTAAGATTCTTTCTCTCTCCCCCTCTGCCCCTCTCTCCCACTCACACTCTCTCGCGCTTTCAAAACAAAAAATAAAACAAAATAAAATGTTCATAATACGGAACTCATAAAAATTAAATGCAGATAAACGTCAAAATGGGAAAAGCCTCGTGATTTCATCTTTTAGTTTTCAAGTTGGGGGTAACTGTTACAACTCAATAAAGAGAAGCACCTGCTAAACTGACTTTGGGCTAAAGAGAGTTCAAATGCTAAAATCTTGTTCATCTTCAAGGTTGCATCAGAGCTCAGAGTTCACACAATACACTTGCCATACCCCAATTTCTTGGAAGGTCGCTTTCCTTAAAGAAAAAGAACAGCCCTGAGCCCTGTGCTATGGTTCTTATCTTTCACATAGATTGTGCTATTAGATCTATTCACAGAAAAGCTAAGTAAGGCAGTCATTCCGGAAAAAAATGATTATTAAGCCCAATAATGACTAATACATAGGACTATTAATTATATGAAGCCAAACCAGCTTTTGGGTGGTAACAATAACAAATCTCCTCAAGTCTGTTTCTTGGGTTAGAGCCTGCCATGTAGCTACTGGTCCTCAGACGTCAAACATGTATAGAAAGGTAGGTTTCTGACAGCCTTAAAAACAAAACAGAACCAGGGCACCTGGCTGGCTCAGTCAGGAGAGCATGCGACTGTTGATCTCAAGGTTATGAGTTCAAACTCCACGTTGGGTGGAAAGATTATTTAAAAATACAATCTTCTGGGGCTTCTGGGTGGCTCAGTCAGTTAAGCACCCAACTCTTGATTTTGGCTCAGGTCATGATCTCACTGTCCTGAGATCAAGCCCCGCTTTGGGCTCCACCCTGGGCATGGAGCCTGCTTAAGATACTCTCTCCCTCTCTCTCTGTCCCTCCCTTGCTTGCGTATGCATGCTCTCAAAAAAAAATTTTTTTTTAATAGAACAAAATCTTTAAAAACCAAAAAAACCTCCAGAACCAAGAAAGATAATTTCACACATATGTTTTCATTAGCCAAAAAAAAAAAAGTAAACAACTGTCTAAACAAGAATTACAGTGTTTTCCATAAAATGGTGAAATAATTTAAAACAGATAAGTATAGTGGTTAAGAGCCCACACTTAAAAAACGAAAAATAATATTTTATAAAGGAAATCATGTGCAAAAGGAGACTACAAGACGGTGAACTACCACATCACTCAACTTTAAGCAAGTACGAACTGACGGCCCACCTTGTTTCGCCTGCATCTAGCCCACCTGCCCCCCGACCCCTTGTGAATTATTCTGAAGTAAATTCCAGGCTTCATATAATTTTATTTATAACTATTTTGACACATCAAACGGCAGAGACTTTGAGGCAGACAGACCTGGCGTCCAATCCAGACTCTACCAACTAATAGTTATGTGACCCTAGGCAAGTGACAGAACTTCTCTGAGCCTGTTTTGACCCACAAAATGGACGGAATGAGATAAGGTACCTGAAGAATGAAGCCTCACACTGGCCCATAAAACACAGTTAATATGGCGGCTGTGGTTAGAACTATACTAGCACAGTAAGGCAGGACTCTTTCTGACTCATTTCCAATGAGCCCCACAAAGGAGAAAACAAACAGCAACTATTCCCGTATTTTAAAAAGAGATGCTAACCTCTCCATTCTAAACTTACAGAGAGACTAACAAAAAACTGGTGATTTATGACCCCCTTAGCCCAACATTGACCTCCAGGAGTTTAAGGAAAACAGGTCCAGAAAAAACTCTTTGGATAAAACTGCAGTGCTATGGGGTTTCAACCACCCTCCAAGGGGGAGGGGAGGAACTACCTTCCAGTTACCCTAAACCAAGAGAAGGGGAATTTTAAGAGAGGACCCTAGGGAGTATAACCTATCACCCCTAGAAATTGCAGGGTACAAGACCAGTGTCTGACTCCTACCTGATAAAAGCCCCCCGCTGAGAAGCAGGAAGGATCAGCCTGTGGTGGCTGTATGGAAGCTTGCTCTGGAACTGGGAAAAGGAGCCCCATCCCCACCCCACCCCCAGCGCTGGCTTCCCAACCTGAGGCAGGCCGGAGATGGGGAAGGGAAGATTTACTTGTTTAATCAAGTTCAAAGAGGACATTTTAGGTACTTAAAAGAGACTCTTGTAATTTAAAGTGATATAAAAATTTAAAGAATACCTATTATATAAGATAGGTGTATATGTGATATGATATTTATAGGATATATATTCCATCCAGAAACAATAAAACAGAAAGAATGAGTTCAAAGGGGAAACTGAGAGAAAAAACTAAGTTGTTTCCCATGATGTTCAGCATCTTCAATATAATAGTTACACTATATGTTCCAAAAGCCCGTTAAGAACAGAGAAGATGAGGTGCACCGTTATAGAGATTAATGAAATGTAGATATTAGCATAAATAATAAACAGTGTAAAGTATATAATCAATTTAAACTATACCACTTCTGAGGAGAATAAAATTTCAAGGCATATTAGAAAAGCTGTTCTCTTTTCATCTCTGTTTTCATTTAGTTCCAGTGAGTAACAGCAGCTAAGCGATGCTTCCATCACGGATTCGACCTACTTAATGCCGAAAGAATGAAACAGGGAGGAGGAAGTAAAAGTTGCTTAAATCACAGAGACAGAAACAGAAAAGGCGGATGATCATGTGGCCCAAGGTTACAGATCCAGGGACAGAAACTCCATGCACAAGATCCTGCGTTAAGCACTAAAACAGTACTCAAAAGGACGAAGTAGGTTTTCTGCCCTTAAAGGAGTTTGGATTAGACATATATAGCAAAGCAAGAGATCAGTGTACAGTCTTTCAGAGGTGGGGACGGGCTGGGAGAAGGAACACAAACTTGAAAATAGCCAAAGGCCCGGTAAAGAATTCCTTGGAAGGCTACTATGAAGTCAGTCAAGGCAAATTCATGATTCGGATCTTAAAAAAAAATAAAAAATAAAAAATAAAAATTCAGATCGTAGTCAATCCACGATAATGAAATTTTCTGTAGATTCTGAAGCCTCGCTATGTTGGTTTTGAAAGCTCATTCCAGTTAAGATCACTATTGCTTTGGGGGAGAGTTATCTGGAGAGTTATTTGTTACCTTCAAACTATGGAGGCACTCAAAAGACCTTTCTAATAAAAAGTGTGATTGCATTTTGAATTATACGTAGACACAAATTCACTCTTGGAAAATCTTCAGTGCCACAGAAGAGCTGCGCCCAGTGACACCATGGGGCACCAAACACACGAGACTCTTCAATGGCAGTAATGCGTCCCAGTGCCGTCCACCTGGGTAAACACAGGTTACAACCCGCATCCGGAGCTTGTGTTCCCCAGAGCTTATGGTGTGACTTCTAGACAACCCAGCTCTCTGTCTCTCAGCACTAACTAACCACAACCCACATCAGCCACAGAACATGCCGTGTACAGTTTAGAGGCTTCCGACTCATTTTCAGCAGACAGACCTCTAGTGTGTTACCTAAGGTTTTCTGTTGCTGTCAGGACACAGCTGATAAGACTATTTCTTGTCAGATTGATAAAGATGAAAAGTTAAGTCTAAATTTCACTTCTCACCTACTAAAACTGTTAGAGTAACTGATTACCATGTAAGTCAACACAATCAAATTTATTTCTGGTTATGCAATCACAGAACTGATTACTTTTCAAATAAAAATCCAGAGAACCAGATTACTTCCCAGAATAAAGAGTAGCAACTACGTATGTGAGTGTGCGCACACACACGCACATAGCGGGTTTGTTTTTTTGTTTTTTTTTTTTTGTTTTTTTTTTTTTTTGCCAGTTTTCCATCTGGAAACCATGATGTAACAGGATAATCACAAGTTCATTCTCACTGTTTAAATCTATGAATAACACACAGATCATCTAACATGACTTAAACAAGAAATTAATTGTGACATGTAACCCAAGTTCAAGTCACTTATAGTAGGTTGATTTTTTAAAGTAATTTGTTGCAATTCAAGAAATATCTTAAAAGGCAAGAAGAGGTGCGCCTGGTGGCTCAGTCGGTTAAGTGTCTGACTTCAGCTCAGGTCATGATCTCACCATTCGTGAGTTCGAGCCCTGTGTCAGGCTCTGTGCTGACAGCTCAGAGTATGGAGCCTGCTTGGGATTCTGTGTCTCCCCCTCTCTGCCCCTCCCCACTCTCACTCTGTCTCTGTCTCTCAAAAATTAATCAATAAACATTTTTTTAAAAAAAGGCAAGAAGAAATAACATGAGAAAAAACAAAGCAGCTTCTTTTATACCAATAAGACAGATTTTTTTCAAAGATAGTAGCTCTGCAATTTTATAAGCAACAATCCTTCAAAATAAAATACAGCTAGACTAACCCAACTGCATTAACAAAAAGGTATCTTTCATTTAACCATAATTCATTTTGATAATTATTATCTGCCTTAAAAGAATCTACTTCAAAACTCATTTTCCACCTCTAGGATAGAAGGTGATAGGTTACACAGCAGTCAAAGAAAATCCTAGGAATCCCTCCAGGACGGACATACATTAGAAATGGGATTCTTCCTTTTAAGCCAATGACATCACCTGAGTGTAAAGGGAAGAGCTTCCTTACTTTCCCCTTCTTTTCCTCAAGTCTGAAAACCTACACCTAGAAGTATCTTTATCTAAGGACAAAGGAACAACGAGACTCCCCAGGGAAGAATATAAGAAATGACCATAAAGGATAGAAAGTGACTTTTAAATAAATGTGCCAGAACTAATCCATACAAATGGATGCTGCCACCTTCAAAGTCATTACTTCGGAAATTATATACTTAATCCAATGATACTGTTATAGTCACTTTGGAATTTATTTCAGAGCTCAAAGTTTTCCACATCCTTAAAACCAGCAAATGTTTGTCTCTTCAGGTTAGGTTCGCAATAGTCAAAGGTCCTCAGAGTAGCTGTGCTGTTCTTTGGAAAGCCTCTCCTGACCTCCCAAGTCCAGGTTGTGCCCCCTCCCCGTAACGGAACTGCTTACGTGTCATCTCTTGCCCTGCCAAAACTGTAAACTGCATAGAAACGGAATAGATCTTACTGTTATTATAGCCACAATCCTACCATAGTGCCTAGAAAACTGCAGGCATCCAAGAAATACTGAGTGGTGCGCTCTAGTATAATACAAAATGGTTTGGAACGCTGTGTACCTTCTCCCTTCTCCCTCCCAGCAGCTCTCAGAAAAGAGTGTATCTACAGAGAGGAACTATTACTTTTTATACTGGGGGGGGGGGGGAGAAGTGATTGAATTTGATGATTTTCATTACTGATTTATGCAGAGAAAAGCAAAACTCATGACTGCATCCTCAAAGACTAAAAACATAACTTTTTCCCTCCCAAATGTGCAAGCACAAAAGGATCTTACCTAGTTGCAAGATCTTTATAGTGTCTCTGCAAGCTTTCATCACCAGCTTGAAGTGGCGATAAAGTGGGTAGCATAAAACTCTTCTTCCAAAAGACACCAGGATTTCATGAACATTAGTCCAAGTCTGTGAAGTATAGTTTAAGTAAGTAATCATTTCCATATTACATAAACAAAAGGACACAACGAAATATGAAACTACTTTCAGTTAAAAACCATAAGTTCAGATCATCATGAAGCCACGCAAGAGAAATATAAAACCATGAAATGAGATTCTTTTTGTGCACCTTACAATAAAATATTTAATTGCCACCCTTGTAATTTCTCATACTTTATCAAGATATCACAAATGCTCCTTAAAAGTCACATACGCAGCAGGAAAGTTTCAAAAAGTCCTTTAAGAATTACAAATATGAATCTAAAACACATGGCACTAACAAAATACAGATGCACATAAAAGACATTGTTAAATGATATATGTTTCATGTTTTTGTCCTTTAGGACCACTCAAGATGGTGTAGATGAAAGATGGGGAACTCTTTAGTGAAGGGTATTCACAGTGTCCCTCTTCTACTTCTTCTTCTTCTTTTTTAGTGCTTTGGTCATGAGAAATACATGGTATTTATTTCAGTAATTTGCTTTCGCTTATCAAAGAGAAAAGGGCTTTCTTGAAAAAAGTATTCTATCTTGAGTACTAGCCAACTGAAACCATCAGCAATTCAAAACTTACTGAAAACACTAGACAAAGGCAATTTTGTACAAAATTGTTTTTTAATTAGATTTTGATTAAAACTGTATGAAAAATGTAACCCATATATAAAACTTAAAATATAAAAGTAAAACTAAGGGAGCAGAATAATTTCCATGTATATTAATCCTGAACAAATGAGAGATCTGATTAAGAATACTGAGTATCTCACAAAGAACAATTTACACCTAAAAAGACTTATAAACTTTTAAAAAATTCTCCCAAACACTAATAAACTTTTAAAAAATTCTCCTAAACACTAATACAAGAATTTCACATAGCTCTTAATAGCTCTGGCAACTCTAAATTACCTCAAAATCAACAAAAATTTCAAAATAAGATCATAAATAGGTGAATTTATTCAGGTAGATTGTAATAACTGAACTATGAAACTCTTTAGTTACCAACTACTTTGTTTTCAATGTAAGTAATCAATGTGATTATTACAAAATGCAGCTTCTCCATTATATGCTGATAAGCAAAACCCAAATGAAGTCTAGACAGAGTGCTCCTCCATCTTTAATATCCAGGCGACTCCCTGGAGACCTTGCTACAGGTTCTGTTTCAGTGGGTCTGGACTGAGATTCTCTCTCCCTAACAAGCCCCCAGCTGAGGATGCTGGCCAAGCACTGGTTCATGGAACACTCTCTGGAGTAGTGAAATTCTCTAACAAAGCTGAATGTTTCAGTCCCTGTTCACATCTTCCCTATTATTTAAAGAAAGTGATGCCATGAGGGGCGCCTGGGTGGCTCAGGCAGTTGAGTGTCCGGCTCAGGTCACCATCTCTTGGTTCGTGAGATTGAGTCCCATGGCGCTGTCAGGATCTGAGCTGACAGAGTGGAGCCTGCTTGGGATGTTCTCTCTCCTCTCTCTGCCCATCGCCACCACCCCACCCCATGCACCTGCACTTTCTCTCTCTCAAAATAAATAAACTTTTAAAAAAAAGCGATGCCGTGAAACCACCCTGATTTTACAACTTACGATGTACTGTAGCTAGGATTTGTGTTTTTTTTTTTAATGTTTATTTTTGAGAGAGAGTAGGGAAAGGGCAGAGAGAGAAGAGGAGACAGAGAATCTCAAGCGGGCTCCATGCTATCAGGATAAAGCTCAACTTGGGGCTAGAACCCACAAACCGTGAGATCATGACCTGAGACAAAGTAGGATGTTCAACTGACTGAGCCACTCAGAGGCCCCTGTATCTAGGAATTAAACTGGAAAAACAAAACACTAGTTGACTTAACTGATGATGCAATTATCAGTTGTGTAAAATGACATTTTTATTTTTACATGCTAGCTTTTATTATTTTACGTGCTAGCTTTTGTTCTTTCTTTCTTTTTTTAAGTAATACGTACACCCAGTGTGAGGCTTGATTCACGACTCTGAGGTCAAGAGTCACATGCTCTACCAACTGAGCCAGTCAGGCACCCCTAAAAGTTTCTTCTATTTATTTAAAAATGTTTATTTATTTTGAGAATTTCCTTGAGAGAGCAAGGAGGAGCACGCTGTCAGCACAGAGCCCGACATGGGGCTCAATCTCATGAATTCTGAGATCATGACTTCAACTGAAATGAAGAGTTAGACGCTCAACAGACCGAGCCACCAGGTGCCCTTCTACTTTTAATTGCTGTTTTGATGTTCAACAATTTGTTCAGAGCCAGTAAATTTTAAAAGAGCATCCTCTGATATTTTTTATAAGATCTACATAACGATTTACTAGAAAATATTTATAAAACAATCATTACTATACTAGAAAAGTTACCAGATCTCTCCAAACTAATTGTAGGACCTGGGATAAGTTATTCAAACTCTATGATCCAAGCTTCCTCGTCTGTAAAACAGCAAAATACTTATCTCACAGACTTATTGGAAGGAATAGGAAAGGTAATAAATATAAAAGGCTTATTAGCACAGTTTTTGATGGTCAGGAAATGGTGCCTAGTAGAATTATCACCTAGGTTTGCTTCCAAACTTTGAGCTCTGAGCCCCAATACACGCCAACTTACAGAACTATTCTCCCTCTCCCACTGCCCCGATACCCTACCTAGCTTCATCAGTGGAAGAGTTACAAATGCAATCCAAATTTTATTACAAAGGATAGGGGGGAAAAACTTGTATAATCAAGCTTCCAGTTGTAAAAAGTCAAGGAATTGCTTGAATTACCCAAAACGTACTAATGGCAACAGAAAAAAGAAGTGTCTAAACAAACAAAATCGAAGGAATTGCAACTGAAAATCATACCTCAAACCAGCACAGTGTGGGACTCAGTTTTCTAATGTTCCATGCAGATTCAACCTTCATTTGTTTTGGAGAAAAGAGCAGTGTCATTTTCGAGGTAAAGCCATTCAGAAATAAAGCAAATATATCCCTTCATTCAACTAGTGTCTCAGTGGGACTGCCATACATAAGAACCAAGAAGCGCCTGTGACTGAGGAAAAATAATTGCTTGGCAGAAGCTATCAAAGGCAAGTTTCTGCCTACTTTCCTTGGGATTTCACAAAGTAAAGCTTTTCCACTGATAAGAGTACCAGAACATAAGAGCAAACAAGCAGGGGCTTTGAAACTAAAACTTAAAGCAAAGCGAGGCTTGCTCAATTTCTGTCTTTCTCAACTAAGTTACCCAAATATTCTATAAGTAATCTGCAAAAGGACTCAAAGATAATGCTGAAGGGCTGACTGTGGCACTTAAAAAGATGCTCAAGAATCTGGCCTTTCAGAGAATCCTTATGAGATTAAGGGCGTTCTAGAGAAGATCTTGAAGTCGCAAGACTTCGTGGCATCAAATATGCAAACAGAAGAATCAAAAATGATAAATCTTATCAAGCATTACTGAACACACTCATCTCCTTAAGCAATAACGTGAAGTATGCTTTTAGTAAAAGAAAATATTTTCTCCAATTACAGTAACCTTAAACGATGAATGGAAACAAAAGCCACTTCCAGCTTTTTGTGCCCTTGATACACTCATTAATATTCATTTGGGAGTCAAATGCAAATCCCAAGAGTCACCTTTGAAATTTTCAGAATCCCAACAACAGAAAATTTGGCACATATCAAATTCTAATCCTAATACTATGCTAATGCTGTGATGTTGAGAAAAGCAGATTAAGTAATATACATCATGACCCAATTTAAATACACATACACACGTGTACACAATGAAAGTCTCCAAGAGATGTATCTCCTTGTAACAGTAGCTATTTCTGATGGCTGAGATTACGGGAAATTTTAATTATTTTCTTCATATGTGTATTTTCCTTTTATGCTGATATGAATTCTCTGCGTAATTTTTAAAAAAGGAGAGCATATGCTCAGCTCGAAAACAACCCTTGAGCATGTACAATTATAAACAGCTGCAGGGGCACATTGACTGGGAAGACTTTTTTTTTGGTTCTTCAGCCGTTTTAAAAAGTAGGATCACTGATTTAGGTGAGAAAGATGTTAACTCTTCATTTACAAAATCCAATGTGGATCAAGAAGAGATACAATCAATTTTTATATCATTAAAAAAAGACCATTTAAGAAATAATGTTCTTTACAAAAGGTTTTTACTTTTACAAGATTTCTTTAAATAGCAAAAAAGATAGGATTCAGGCTTTTTAAAATGTGACTTACATGTAATTTTTTCAGAATCACACCTACTATGAAAATTGAGGGACACCTGCAGATAAATGCTCCAATTCCCTTTTTTGTAAAATGGGTACACCATGCATCTGCTATACCTTGCATCTGCTCAGGGACAGCTCGGACACAGAATATGAGTGGGTGTGGTAGAGTTCACAACTTGTCCACGTCAAGTGTCAGGTGGAAACAGCCCTCTTCTTTGAACAAGTCCTCCCCCAAACAGATGAGAGCTCAGGATATCCTTTCTCTACCCTCAGTTCTATTGCCCCACTCCACTGGGTGATGGACGCAGATGCGCAGAGGGAAGGAAACAAGAACAGGCCAACGATCCGTGTTCACGTCGGTACTCACTATCAATATGAACGCCACGCCTCCGCCAGGAGCATCCCCCAAATAAATCATCACAACAGGGCTTACTCTCGACAGGAGGAGTGACGCCTTACGGTCGATTCAATCCGGTCACCTATGCCTACATGCAAAGACACACATGCACTTACGTTCTTCTCGCCTTCGGTGACACGAGTTTCGTAGCAATATGCCAGGAGGATATCAATCAAACTGTAGTACACTCGGCGAAGAGCTCTCTTGTCCAGTAGGTAAGATTTGTTGACAAATTTTCGCAGCTGATATTTCTCTTCCTCAGAAAAAGACACTAGAAAAAAAAATCCATTTAAAAATGGAACGCTCCATTCAGTTTTGCAAAACCCCCAGTGGGGAGGATTTGTCAAAATTAGAACTTCGATTATACAAACTGAAATAAGAGTAATTTAACTCTGAATATAGAAGGAACTTTTAAACGAGACTTCACAGTTTTATTAAGCGCTGTGCATCTGCTCAAACCCTAGTAGAGCTAAATAAAGGAGAAATGTCTAAACAGTATCTATTCCTTATTTCCGGGATGCACCCTCTTTTTGCTACACTGCCCTGTATTCGAGGCATCTAAATGCCAGAGCTATTGACTTCAAAATTAAGATAACACGGTTTGAGAACAGAAAACATAATGGCTAAATAAAGCAGTCTGTAAATATTCATTATTCATCTGGAAAGTTCTATACAAAGAAATAGGAATATTCCCATATAATAGTTAACGTTAAGGGCAAAGTATCTATTAATATCCTTTAAACACAGAAACAAAGTGTTACCAGCATAACACACAATTGTGACCACATCATACATATTTGACTTGCGGGAAGATGATGTTTTTTTTCAACAGGGTGTCTTTTCTTCTTTGGCTTTCACCCTGTCTCCATCTTTATCAAGAGCCTCCCCCACATTAAAAATCTAGTATATAACATTTCATATTTTTATGAAATCATGTAATCATGTAATGTTATATACACACATAAACATATACAAAGGAATATATACCATCCGCCGTGCCCCCATCATAGAATTAGATCCTTTTTCTCCATCTAGCCTGCCTCACTCAATAACTCTGGCAAATCTCTCCAAGTCAACTGGTACTTAGCTAATTTTTGTAAAGGCGTAGAATATTCCGTGGTGTGGTATGCTCTATCCAACCACTCCCCCTACTGATGGGCATCCACTGTGCTTCTAGTTTTCTGCCACTGCTAATAAGACCGCATAAATGTCCTTAACACACGTCCTCGGATACTGGGAGGTTTTATTCTATAAAAAAGATTCCCCAGAGTAAATTCACTGGGTTAAAAAGTGCATCTGTTTTTAAAGAATACTTTATTTAAAGGCTACAACTCTCCCTTTTTAATGGCCTTGGATTCTCCTTCCACACACATCCTTCCCACCCAGTGATAAATTTAATAGCTTTTCCTACTCATTTCCACTTTAACAGATAGCAAGTGATGGTGATATGAAGAATTCTAAGAGGAGCCCCACTGAGTCACATCATTTGAATGTGGGCAGAACCTGTGACTTGCCTGTATCCAAAAGAATATGGCAATGTTGACAGGACAGTCAATGTCATGATTATGTCCCTGTAAAGAGCAGACTGGAGCCAGAGACTCGCCGATGGTTTTGAAGAAATAAGACGCCATGTTGTTAGAGGCTGTTTGGCAGCAAAGTGTGGGGGGCTGTGAAATGTGAGAGTAGCCCCCAGCTGACAGCCAGCAAGGGCACTGGGACCTTAGTTCTACAGCTGCCAAGGACAGAATTCTGCGAAACATCACGTGAGCCTGGAAAAGAACCCTGAGCTCCAGGAAAGAATGTAGCAACCAACACATATTAAAAAAGAAAAGAGAAGATGGCCACATTTATCTACACCCTTGGTAAGACTCTGAGTAGAGGACCTGGCTAGCAAGCTTGAGTCCTGAGCTATGGAAAATGAACTGTTTCTACTTTGTGGTAATTTGTTAAACAGCAAAAACAAAACAAAACAAAAAAAACCTAATACAGTGATATACCACTGTTAGTGCAGTTAGTATTTTTCTAACTACTGAACTTTAAGCATTATTTTATAGATTTGCTGGCAATGTGTGAATGAACCATTAAATGTGTTTTGCCCATTTTTTCCTATTGGATGGCTTGTCTTATCAAATTTTTAAAAATTTGCTCTTATAGATATGAACCCTAGTCATATCTCCAAGTCGACTACAGCTCTACTGACTTTGTCTATGGGATCCTTTGCCACTGATTTATCTATGTGTGTGTGTGTGTGTGTGTGTGTGTGTGTAGCCAAATACATCCATCTTTAAAAAACAACAAACAAACAGACTTTTGATTGAGAGTCTTTGATAAGGTTTCCCCCAACTCCTGAATGGTACATGAAATCTCTCATCTTTTCTTTAAGATTTATGGTTTCTTTCTAAATCTAAGTCTTTAATCCAGCTGGAAATAATTTTTTCATGTTTTAAGATTCTGGTTAATTCCAGGTAAACAGTTAATTGTGCCAGCACAGTTTTGTCAGTTATCCGTCTTTTTCCACTATACTCAACTATTAACTTTGTTAAATCTGTTGTTTTTCTTACTAAAAAATATTTCCAAGCATTTTCAGCTTTTGTGACTTGTAAATACAATATTTTTCCCCCAGTTCCAGTAATTTATTGATAGGAGAGAGAAAAGCTTTTTTTTTTTTCTAAAAACCACCTTACCCAATGTTTGGCTGCCTTGACCAAAAAAAAGTGAAGTACTTAATAAATGCTAATAGTTTAAAAAAAAACAACTTTATGTCTACATTGGTAAGGTAAGCAAGTATAAAATAAGGCCGAAGTTCTTTCTAATTTTCCTCTGATGTTTACAATATAGGCAAGCTTCATCGAGTATCTATTTTCTACATGAAAACATGAGCATTATCGGTTATTACCACACATATGAAGTAAAATACATCTCATCTTAAAGCAAGATTTACAGAAAGAGTAACGATGAACAATATGTGTGTCCTCAGTTCCTAGCTGGTGTAAGTAAAACACGGCCTGCTACTTAGAGTGATTTCTAAAGAAACTTAAGCATCTAGATATGTTAAGTTACTTCTAAAAAAAAAAGTTATCAATCTTTTACCTTGCAAAGTAATCTTTAATTCTCCTTCCATGCCCTATCAGACAATTATTTTCAAACTCACCTAAAAAGTTTTTAAGTTCGATCAAGAGGAGCATTTTGCTTCTAGTTTCAGTGGTTCATACCAAGGTAATTCCGAAAGAAAAAAAAAAAAAAAAACACTTTAAAAGTGTTCTTCCTTGGGCGACTGGGTGGCTCAGTCGGTTGGGCGTCAGACTTCGGCCCAGGTCATGATCTCACAGTTCCTGGGTTCAAGCCCCGCATCGGGCTCTGTGCTGACAGCTCAGAGCCTGGAGCCTTCTTCAGATTCTGTGTCTCCCTCTCTCTCGAATTCCTCCCCCGCTCATGCTCTGTCTCTCTCTCTCTCTCTCTCAAAAAAAAAATAAATAAATAAACATTAAAAGAAAATTTTTTTTAAGTGTTCTTCCTTCAGATTTTAGAACTGCCCATTACATTTAGGTAAAGACAGGCCAAAACGCTAACTGAAAGACCCCTAAATACAGTGGCTTCCCTGAGACAGAAGTTTCTCTCCCACACCATTATTCTGAGTGAGGCAAGACTGGTGAGGCATCAGCATCTCCATCATATGACTTCCAACGATACATCTAAGAAAGCTGCTCCAGGTTTTTACCATTTCCTAACCAACAGGAAAGCAGAATAAGAGGGCAAGCACCTTCTTTCTAAAGCCTGGTCCAGGGCACAAAGCACTTCTGTCATTTCCCATCACCCAGGACTCAGTCACAGGACCACACCAAGTGGCGAAGAAGGAAAGCAAAGGGGGTCACTGGGGCATCACTAGCTGCATGCTCACGTGCTCAGCTCCAACTCAGAAAGCCCCTTAGGTGAGGAGGACTAATAAAAGACAGCTGGCTGGCTGTGATGCCTTTTAGGAGACCAAAAATTATTAAGTCGATTTTCAGTATTCCCAAACCACTCTCTTACTAGCCAGTTACCCCATCCCTTCCATCTCTGCTCGACAAAAACTCCCCTTCTACTCATCACAACAGAACAAAAGCCAGAATAGAGAGATTTCCTCACACATGCTGGGTCCTTTTCACATACAGTTTCCCAAACCCTACGTCTGTCCTCTCTTAGGAGCCTTAACTTTAACACGGCTTCTTTTTGTTTAAAGCCTTCCTTCCAGCAGTTTTACAGCCTATCCTCTGGGGGAAGAAAATCTTAAATACAGTTCCGGGAAAATACTCCTTTACTCATTAAAATTTACTTAGTGCAAAAAAAAAAAAAAAAAAAACAGGTCTTGAAATATATTTATGCAATCATTTTTTAATGATGTTAGAAATTCTAGGTTTAAAAAGTATGAGAAAAAACAGGAAAGTGAGTGGCACACGTGCTGCTTACGTAAATGACAACGATGGGAATGCATTTGCTTCATTTGCTGGCAGCAGCATAAAGAAATGTGTATACTTTTAAACTTAATGCAGGTAGGTGTCAGGTGAAGCATTCTTTAAAGACTGGCATTTGAAAACAGAATTAGTAAGACAGATAAACTGGATGCCCAGTGTCTCATTAAAGGGCTAATGTGAAGATGCCTTTATTTAAATAGAAGCTCTCAGTTCAATTAAAGCAATCTGATTTAAGGAAAATGTAAGAAAGCACACATTCACTGCATAAAGAAAGTATACCTAACATACTGTTTTAAGCCCTCTAGTAATTCTTAAGAAGGTTTGAGGCAGTATTCCCCTAGGTATAGTTTTTGAGACATTCATTACTTTAGCTAATAGCAAAGTGCCAGGCGTTCATGATGATACTATCTCACTTGAGAAAAGCCTTTATCCTAGTTGACTAATAAGGACTTCTGCTTCCAGATAATTCTAAATCTTAAGGTAAGCATGCCCAGAACCATTTAATAACACATTAACTCATCTGAATGTTTATACTTTCATTCTTAAGTAATCACATCTGTATATATACTTAATAATTTGTAAAGACTGACCTAGGAACTATAGGTTCTGATGTTCCATTACCCACAAGGAAGGGCTTCTGCATAACCGAAGTCACTTTCCAAGACTGTATATAGAAGAAAAGCCTACTCGAATGTACTCAGGAATTCTTGGATGCTAGGTGCCCCTAGCCTTTCCTTAAAACACACCACCTTTTTCTGAGTGTTTTCAACTCGCATTTTGGCCTAAGTAGTTCATTAATAATACACAAATGCATTTAAACTCTGAAATTCAAGCAAAGAAACCAGAGATGATAAATAACAATATTAACGAAGTAGGAAATCACTAGAGAAACCAAAAGTCTGAGCTCCCCAAGGCCTTTCTGAGTGGAACTGTAAATCACATCACCCAAAGGGGAACTTGGGGAGGTCTGCACACAATCAGGTCTAACTAAGCAGCGGCAATGGAAATAACCACAGATGCAGTGCCAACAATACTTGGATGATTGCCACCATGAGTAACATTTGTCAAGCATTTGTATGACTTAGCTACACTACAAAGCAGCCTTGCTATACAGTTCACAACATTTCGGTTAATTATACTTCTATAAATAATCTACAGTCAAAGAAAGGCAGCTGAAAGCTCAATTCTTTTGGGGAAGAAACTGGTGCACTGGCACAATGCAAATGGCCCAGGACCACCTCCCAATGTGAAAAAACCCCAGTCAGTACATTTTGAGGACGGCAAAGGGGCTCCCATCAAAATGGAAAGTGACCTTCTTACTTCACTTTGAACATTCTGTAGTTTTGTTACTTTGAAATTGTTCCTTCTCTCTAAATCCCCCTCCCAAATATCTGTCGTCTGTGGGTCAACAATTAAATAATCCCTGATCCAGCTCCTCTCAGAGGAATGCAAATCTGTCTATTATATTGTATACTTTCTGGAAACAGATCAAGGGAACCAGAAGAAAATGTGCTGCATTCAAACCTTTAGCCTAAATGGGTAGCCCCGCAGAGCTACAACTTTCAAAGCTGACACTGACAGCTCCACAAACACTGAAGTACTCACTGGTGCCAAACAGGATATCCCCGCTAGGAAGTTCACTGACTAAAAATGTTATGTGGTGTCATACCAAGCAACCATGTGCCAAGATTTTCGGGCTGAGATTAACCATGGAAAGACAACATGGGAAATGTGGTAAGTCCATCCTCACGAAACCAGATCTCAGCGGGAGTGTAGCATTTAACACTTCCATTTACAAGCCTTTGGGGAGCAAGACTGGGATCATTACTGAAGATGTGAATAAAAGTCTCCATGTTGTAACTTGGGGCTACAATGAAAATCCTAGGAATCATAAAATCAAAGGAATCATAACTGAGGCAAAGACAGGGAGCAAAGTTCACCATCTAAGGTGTATCTGGAATTCTACACAATCTAGCTTACTATCTTATGAGGAGGCTGAATCAAAGGTAGAGCCCTCACCTGCACTGTTATATCCGCCTGGCAACACCCCACTGCAGGAACACAGGAAGGAGGCCAGGGAGGCAAAGAACAAACAGGAAGTGGAAGGGGAAACACAGCACTAGCAGGCTCCTTGAAGGTTTATTTCTTGGTTTATTTCTTTTCACCCATATTGTGATCTGATTCAACACACTTCAACATTTTTTCCTAATTCTGGGGGTCTCCAATACTTGAACAAGACAAAAAGACAGACAGGGGCACCCGGGTGGCTCAGTCAGTTAAACAGTTGACTCCTGGTATCGGCTCAAGTCATGATCTCGTGGTTTATGGGGCAGAGCCCCACATCAGGCTCTGTGCTGACAGCACTGGGCCTGCTTGGGATTCTCTCTTTCCCTCTCTCTCTCTCTCTCGCTCTCGCTCTCACTCTCACTCTCTGCCCCTGCCCCACTCACGTGCACATGCTCTCTCAAAAAAACAAAAACATTTTTTTAAAAAAGAAAGAAAGATCTCATTAAAAAAGAAAAACCTCCCCTTAAAGCTTTGTAAATATAAAGAAATTTTAATTTCACAGAGAAGCCATTCAATTCCTGGCACTCCTGCCATTGATTTTACTCTACGATAATAATCCCTAACATTTACAACATGCTAGAGATTTTAAGTACATCATCTCATTCAATCATCAAGACAACTCTGTGAGGTGGGTCTAGGATTTCCGCAGCAACCCTGCAGAGTTGCAAGGTCACACAACCAGCCTGTGATGGAGCAAGGGGTTAAAGCCTGAGCCTCACCGTTAGCTTATACCCCATCCTTACCCCGATCCTTAGCACATTTAGAAAAAGTGCTTTCTGTACAACACAGAGCTCGAGTTCTTCTACCGTAGATCACAAGTCCTTGCTATTTTTAACGGTGATTTTTAGAATGAATCACCATACTAGCTCAGCAGACAACAACTGTTCTCTAAGCACCGGTCAGGATACATGTCATGGGGAAGAAGGGACGGAGGGGCAGTGGTTAAAGGGAAGACCTAGCTTAATCTTCCGTTACAATTATACACACAGAACTAACTCAAAGGCTGGCTCTCACAGAAAACAGGATCTAGAACAAGCTACAACCGATTAAAGTGGAGCAAGTTAGAATTTAAATCAAAGAAAGGTAAAGGCTTTTCTTGATTTTAAGGGCAACTAGCTCACCCTTGTGGACAGAAAACTCAACTACACAGGCACCAATTTCCACCTGCACCACCTCATCAAAAGACTGCACTGAAATTGGGGAAACTGACAGACCAGTAGATAGCCTTGATGATTTCAGAGTGAGCAAATCTAAGCAGATCTACACGGCACACACAATTACCTACCTACACTGTTAGCAATCCTCTACCTGAAAATGTGTCAATGTGGGACGTCTCTGAAAGATTCTTAAACTCAAATCAAATATAAAACCAAGGATTTGGTGAAAAGAATGTAACAAGAACCATTATTTATAAATGAGTTTCTCTACGGCAGTAGTCAATTACAAAAGATTAAAGTAGCGATTTTTCAATCTGGTGGAAATCCCCTCAACTCTAACAAAACTGAACTACAAAAATATTTACTACAATATTTATCTACTGTATAAATATTTACTGAGAACTTATGTAACAGGCACTATGCTGGACAGCGTAAATACAGCAGATGACAGACTACTGCATTACTATGCAGAGAATCAAAGTACTGTTAGGCAACAGACTTGTAGCTACTTCAGACTGAGTGGCCTGAGAAGCGTACTGCAAAAAACTGTAAACAACCCAAATGTCCCATCAGTAATAAACAGCCCCAATGTCCATTGACCATGATACAAATATACAGCAGAACACCAGGCAGCCATTAAAGCTCGGGTAGAACCCGAGGTGCCCAACATGGAAGGGCTATAGCATGTGCCACAGACTGGACAAAGCCAGGAAAGAACAGGGTGAGTGTGCGCCCATTTATACATTTCTTAAAGCTAATATGCATATGTGGGTATATACAGGCACTGAAAATACCCCAAACTTGTTAACAGTGATTACTGCTTTTTAATACAGAAATAAAAGCCAAATCAGAATGACAGAAAACATGGGCCTTCTATTACTATCTATCCGAAACTGTTATAATTCTAATATACAGACTTAATAACATGGAAAAATTGGGGAGGGCATATCAAATTCATTCAAGAGACGAAGGGAATGAAAACCAGGTCCTTTCCCACCACTGCTAATACGCAAATGCCCTTACCACAGAGGAATGTTTAGATCTGTCAGGCGGATTATTCAACTATTACAAATGTCCTATGTGTTGGTGTCCCTAAATCTACTTAAAAAATAAAAATTTTAAAAAGGACCCCAATGATTCAACTATACTTCAAAAGACTCTTTCAAGACCAGTCTAATCATCAAGCGGCATTTTCCAGTCTGGGGTGAAGACTCCATTTCCAAAATTAGCAAACCAAAAGAACATCTTTCCTCCATGAGGGAATTACATTGTGTGCTTAGTAACAGGGACAAGGGGAAACTAATGAGCCTGATTTTGAGTTTCTTACCTAGAGCAGCAGGATTTTCTTGCTCCTGACTCTTTCCCAAAGAGGCCATCATTTTTGAATGTATGTCAATCCACCAAGGTTTATACTTCAACACCTGTTCAACAGCCTCATCTTCAAAAAAGTCAGCTCTGGAAAGAAAACAGTGAACTAGCTTGTTACATAGAATTGGGCTGGTTTTCTTTTTTTTCTTTTTTTTAATTTTATCTTAACTCCTCACATTGCTACTAGAAACAGAGACTGTTAATTCAAAGTACAGATCAAGGAAATGAGTACTGTATTCACCTTCTATGTGGTTACTAATCACCAAAAACGAAAGCTGGGATCGGACTAAAGAGGTATGTGACATTTACGCTCTCCTCGGAAACAAGGTGGAGAAAGACCGTTCCTCCTCCGAAGGCCCACCCCTGTCCTGCACTGGCATGGGATGAGGCAAATCTGAACACACAAGGGAATGAAGCACTGAACTTGGGCTAGGTTTTTAAGTATTACCTGTTCTGGTAAGGTTACAATAAAGGAAAGAGTCTTTTAATTCCACCAAGCAAAGAAAAAATAAAAATATAATCAATAGGATATATGGGATACTGCACACCCACAGAAAGGCTACACATCCACACACACACACACACACACACACACACACACACAATCATTTATTAGCATGCACCCTCATCCTTTCTACCAAGATGCAATTTCTCTTACTTAGCTCTGCTAGTCCTAATAGTCCCTTCGCTTAAAACTACTGAGAAAGAATAAAAGAAACCTCTGTAAAGGAGAGAAAATTAATTTGCCTGTACTTCACTTTCCAGGTTTTAACTTGTGAAATAACTGCTACCTTCAAAATATATTCCTGGAGGACATTTATTCAGAAATTCTACGACCTTGCATTCAAAACTGAAAACTGGTATTTGTGGGACCAGAACGACCAAAAGTAGAACTCATGGTGAAAAATTCATTTATATTTCAGTTCATTAGACAGTCAAGGAATTGGCTGTTTTCATAGATTGATTTTCTAGCTGAAAGTTTTATGACCAGAAGTATTTTCTCTTTCAACTGAGATACTGAAATCTTTCTAAAAATAGACATATCACAGATAACTTATCGAATCTTCATACATGCCAAGCACTGTACTACATGGTTTTCACCCATTACTTTCTTAAATCTTGACACCATCCCCATGGGCAGGGGGTACTACTTATACTCCCATTTCACATGAGTGGAAACTGAGGGTCAGAAAATTTGTATATCATGGCTAAGGTCAGAGAAGCAGTAAGAAGTATGGCCAGGATCTGGACCCAATTAAAGTCTTACTCCAGAATCCAAGCCATTAACCAATATAAACATTCCAGTTCTATGGCTGAGGAAATAAAAGTACATATTGGACAGGTGATGGAGAACCCAGTTAAAATTTAAAGCAGATGTTCATGTATAGTACTTAACACACGGTCCTGGCGGTTATATGGCTGATGGGTTTGCAGCAGTCCAGGCCGGAGGTGGAGACACCAACCACGAAGCCACGACTCTGCTGCACTAAGCCAGACACAGAGGAGGACCAGAAAGAGACTGAGTGAAGGAAACAGTAAAGAGATAAATGGTAACACTTCTGGATGGATTCGAAGTGTGGGGTGAGAAAGGAGTCAAAGATAAATCCCAGCCTTCTACCCTGAGTGACTGGGCTGAAAAATGGTACACTCCACCCAACAGAAAATTCAGGAAGACTTTCCAGGTAAAAATGTTGAGTTCAATTTTGGACACGTAATACAAGGAGTCAGCGAAAACCCAGTCGCTCTCCAAACCCTTAACAACGTGACTTTTCTGCAGAGCACTTATCACAATCCAAGTATCGTCTCCTTCCCCACTAGAAAGTAAGCTCCGTGAGCACAGTGGCCTTGGTATTCACGCGAATCCTCGGTATGTGTGACACTGCCTGGCAGGCAGTTCATTCAAACCTGTATTTGTTGAACAAATTAGTGCATATGTGAGAGAACAAATGGATGAAATTTCACTCAAACACTTTCTCCTCAGCTTGCCATTCTGAATAAAGAGCCAGCCATGCTGGAAGCACGTGGTCCTCTCCCCAGCCTCATCATTACTACTTCCGGCCTTGACATTGCTCAATCAATCCAAAAGCCGGATGAGTATACCCAACGCCTTAACAAATTTACAGCACTGAAAAGTTCCAATTCAAAGTGGCACCCAAATGCTACTGATCACTTTTGTACCTTTTCTTATCCCACAGATATTTAGAATGCTAAGTGAATTCTTCTATTTTCTCCCAAAGAAGGACACAGGCAGATTTCATGAACTGGTTCAGGTGAAAGATATGCCGACAATTAAAAAAAAAACAATTTGCCTGGGGAAGGAAAGAAAAACCATTCTTGGCAAGAGAAATATGAAAACTTGGCTATGACAGGCAAAACAGGAAGGCCTATTAAAGAATGTTTCAAGATGCCTTCCACACACTGTAGGGTAAAAATAATACCCAAAAGGAGTTACAAATAGCAAAAAATAGATAATCAAAAACAATGTATGTTTAGGGATCATCTGTTATATGTCCAGTTTTCTGCTGGGCTACAAAACACAGAGCAGGAAAAAACAGCACAGAATGGCTTCTAGATTTTACAACAAAAGATCTAAAAAATAATAATTATCCTAAGTTGTTTATATGTGCCTTTGAAAGGTATGGATTTTCCTATAGAATGAATTTACCTCGTTGTGTTCTGCCTTAGGATGGAATTAAAATGAGTTTTCCTTAAGCTCCCAAAATACCAGACACCATGAGGAGACATCACGACCAGTAAGGAAAAGCCAAACAACTTGAAGGTCTCATATACTATACACTGAGACACATTATGTATTATGCATGTACATTACAGTTACGTACATACATGTGTAACATAATACATGCAATGTATTGTCTGCACAGGTAGGTGAAAATTGAAGCAAATCTTTTCCTCCACTGGATTAACCATTAAGAACAATTTAAAAAGCACCGTGCTAAAAAAAGTTTTTTTAATTGAAAACTTAAAAGAATTTTACTTGGACTTCACTTAATATTAACACATCTGGGTGAGTCAGTCAGTCAATATGAAAAATGGGTAAGAAGTAACACAAAAATTACAATTAGCCCAAATCTTACTGTTACCCGAGAAGTCACAAAGAACTTTTACCTCATGGCTCCCGCTCTCCGACCTGCCCATGACTAAATTTAAACCACTCTTGTAAGAACTCTTCCTTAACAAATGGAAAGAACAGTGCATGCATACTATTAAAGTAAATGAGCTTCTGGATAAAGAAACACAGAAGACAGAGAAAAATAAGGGCTGCATATAATATCACACTGCTAACTATAAATTCCAATTTCCTAATTCTCTCAGGCCATGTAGTTATTCTTCCAGTTTTAGAAGAGACGAGATAGGCAGTTCTTCTAATTAAGCTCCCTCCCACTTGAAATTTTAGTCTTGTAAAGCTCATTCTGTTTTCATGCTGGCCTGAGAAATTTGCTGACAATGAAATTTCCCACTTTAAATATTCAGCATGATTTTAAATAGGTTTCTTCAAATTACTCTTCAGTGGACCTTTATAGCCACAATTGGAGAGATAAAGGTAATTAGAAATGGCAATGTAAATGGAGCTGAATCTCTCAGATGTCCTCCAAAATATAACATACCCTGCTCTTACCCAGGTCCCCCTAGGATGTTGAACAGTTCCGACCATTTATCACTACACATCATTCAACGCCTTTGAACATCACAAGATAGATTTCTGCCATTCCAATTAGTCTCCCACTGTGTCACAGGAGATAGAATGTTAATCACAAGAGCAACAGCAGTTAAACTGAAATAGCGCACATGAAAAGGAAATACAAAATGACAAATGGAAAGACTCTTTTCAAGTCCTGACCAAGCCACTTAGTCGTGGTATGACCTTGGGCAAGTCCCTTAACCTTCTTTCCCCAACTGTTGTGAAAACAGATTTAAATAATCACTTGAGAGCACCTGATAAGCTGAAAGCACTATACAAATATAAGGGAATACGATAATTATAGCTGCATATATAACAGTTGAGAAACTGTTGGCCCAGAGCTTGGGAAGAATAATAATTGAGGCCTACATCAACATACGACTCACATCCTAAGCACCCACAGAGGCCAGATGACAAACCCTGATGTGGAAGAAGTACTGCTTTTGTGGCCAGTGAGAGACATCACAATGTGTCAGGTGATTATTTACCTGTACGTTAACCAGGTAAGTCTGTTAGGCAAATACAAGCCTGAAAGAGACACGTTATGGCAGAAGACACAATTAAGGCAGATGGGAAATACAGCAAAACTTAAAATTAAATTTTATTTATACCCCACCACAATGAATAATTATTTGTTAATTAGACTCAGATCTTCAATTGCAGGTGCTTGGAGATGAAGTGTTAGTAAAACCCTGGATCAGCCAAGAAATGCAGTAAATGAAGATTCAAATTCTTTAAAAAAATGGTAACATCTTTTCATTTACATAGGCCATTAATTACAACAGAAAGTCTACTGAAAAGAACTATGAATATTCTCATGAATGCAGTGTTCTACTTTTAAGCCTGATGAGGAAAAACTTAAAGAAGTACGTTAAGAGTTCCCCGATGCTGGAATGGTCTACTGAGATGCACATCTTAGAAAGATCACAGATCCTTAACACTTTGTAGATTAATTCACAAGTCAGTTAAGGTTCTGAGCCATTACTAATTTCTAGAATCCCAAAACCACAGGCCTAGCATACTTAAAAAAGCACTCCAAAAAATTTCAAATCAACGTCAGGTCAATTATTAAACGCTTACAAAACTGACTACTCACAGATAATGATCAGGATCAAATTTGGCCAGCTCAGCGGCTAGGCGTTTCTGTCTTCGTTCAGTGGCAGGAGTGAAATCCGGATCCTTAATATCAATAACATCACTCAATTCATCCTACGAACACCCAGAAAAGAAAGAATAATTGCTACCTCCTATTTTGTCATTGAAAAAGCTCATTTCACACAAAAGGCCAAAACAAAGGAACGGTCTCACCAGCAGGCCATAATACCACCTGTGACATTTAGACTCAAATCCAGCAAATGTTTGTTAAACACCTACTGCTTCCCTGTTGGAAGCTTTCACTTAAGTTACCTCATTTAATTCTTACAACAAAGTGATCAATATGTATCAGAGCCATAAACATTCATCATTAGTTTTTTGTAATGTATATTTCATTTTGAGAGAGAGAGACAGAAAGAAAGCATGAGCAGGGGAGGGTCAGAGAGAGGGGGAGACACAGAATCCAAAGCAGGCTCCAGGCTCTGAGCTGTCAGCACAGAGCCTGACATGGGGCTCGAACCCACAGACCATGAGATCACGACCTGAACCGAAGTTGGATACCTAACTGACTGAGCCACCTAAGCGCCCCTAAACATTCATCATTAAAAAATAATAATAATAAATAAACCCCTGCAAGAAACAGGAACATTCAATTCTCCATCTCTTCCCCATTTACTCCTAGAGATTTTAAAGTTATTAACAGCATGTTTAAATACATTTCTAGACTGTAAGGTGGAGATGTTCCTGCCATGTTACTAGCAAACGGAAACTTAGATAACTTGTGTGTGCCCCTAAATCTGCGTGACCAGAAACCCACTAGTTCCAGTCAGCCAATCTCCAGAGGCTAAGCCAACCCTGGGTGCTATACTTACTTCCCAGTTCCCTCTCACCCCAAACAAGGTTGGCTGTCTGGCCTCAGCCAATCAGATATTTCCTATCTTTCTCTTCCTTGTTATTCTTTATCCTATAAAAACTTTCTGCCTTTTGCCCCATTTTTGCAAGACCGTTCACTTCCTGAAGCTTTAAAAAGTCTGTATCACTGAAAACTGTCTTCTTCAGGCACTTTTTAACAGGCAAAATGGTTTGAATATCAATGGTTTGAACATCTACACAGAGACTTTCCTTTTGTTTCTTACTAAGGACTAACTCAGCTGGTCTCAAATAAGGATTTCCAAATAGAACTTATATATAAAATTGTGTGTGTTCAACTTTATGAGCAGATTTAAGAATTTTTAAGGGCAATTTCGATGTATATAACTTTCTATTTGCAAACTTAAAAATCGAATCCTAAGTGATATTCAATTTTCTGTAAAAGTCTTCACTGATGTACACACACTGATATAGAGCATGTCTCCTAGGTCAAATCCTATAGAAAACAGGTACAGTAGGAAAACTGTCTAGGATCCCATATAGTCTTCTTTATTATTATTAGAATTATGAAGCCAAGAAACCTCATATAAGGCAAAACATTCCTAAAGGTACACCTTTTTTTCTTTCTTCAACCTCCCCATTCCAATTACTGACCACAAAAGAGAAGTAGAGAAACTGAAAGAACCTTAAAGAGTATTAACTCAACAGAAATCCAGGGAAATAACTTGAGAGAGCTATTTTCAGTAGGCAAACTGAAAACAGAGCGGCAAATGGAATGACAGGTTTAGTGCCTAATAATCGGGCTGAGAGTCAAGAGCTGTGATGCAAATTCACCACAAGGAAATGAGCTAATAATAAGCTGAAGGGGCCAAGGAGACACTAGGATAAACACTCTCCACACAATCAAAATTTTTGCATTAAAAAAAATAAATTCTCTCATCCCTATCACAATCCACTTAGCTCAAGTAATAACAACATTTAACCTAAGCACATTCTAATACAATGAAAGGGCCCAGAAAACTTTTTGGAAGTCACATCCAGAACACATTAATCCTTCTAACTATAAGCATTCCAGGCAAACACCAGATTCTTGGCTGTCCCCAAATAAAATTTTGCATTCCAAAAATTCCCTTACAATTCACTTTTGGGAGACTAAGAATATATTTTCCTACAGAAATACTATTATAAATCGTATTTATCTGCTCATGGTTACCCACAAGTTTATCCCATTTATAATAAACTGGAAATAGAGTACTCTCCATACAAAGGGTGTACAACCCTATGGCAATGTATCCATGAGAAAATGCCTTCAGAGTTCCATTTCAATCCACCAGAAACATCTCTTCCCCAAGCTGGACAATCTGGACTCTTCCTCTCTTCTCACCTGCCTGAAATGAACTCCTCCAGGCACACAGCAGGAAAAGGTGCTGACAGTAGGCCTTGGGAGGAGAGGTCGAGTTGTACTGGGCCCACTGGACTCACCTCAGCTAGATGACTACCATGAGACCCCTTTCCTGCCCATGGACCCCAAGTCCTTCTCCACAGCACCCCTGAGCCACCCACTTGCTTCCCTCCTAGCCCCAAGGAGTTCCCTGCACGTATCTACATGTACATATGTACATGTACACACATACACACACACACACACATACACACACCACACTCATTCACTTACTCACTTCTGAAAACAGCCTGGTAAAGCAGACAAGCTGTAAATTTGCAGTCAAACAAAACTGAAATTAAAACCCAGCTCCAGGGGCACCTGGGTGGCTCCAATGGTTAAGCGTGGACTTCGGCTCAGGTCACAATCTTGGGGTTCGTGAGTTCAAGGCCTGCATCAGGGTCAGAGCCCGGATTCTGTCTCCCTCTTTCTCTGCCCCTCCCCCATGCACGCTCTGTTTCTCTCTCAAAACAAAAATAAACATTAAAAAAAATTTTTTTAAACAAAAACCAAAACCAAAAAACCTCAGCTCTGGTCTCACTGTGCAACCTCCCTGAATCTTAGCTTCCTTTCTGTGAACAAGTCTAGTGACACCTCTATCGTGAGGCAGGGGACTAGTTTCCTCTTGCTGCTGTAACAAATTCCTACAAACTTAGTGCCTTAACACAACACAGATGGATTCTCTTACAGTAGTGGACCTCTTAAGTCCAGAGTCAGAATCCCTGGGCTAAAATGAAGGGAAGGCAGGGCTGGTCCCTTCTCCAGGTTCTAGGGGAGAATTGGGTGTTTAGCCTCTGCCATGTTGGAGGGTGGCTTCCTCATTTCTTGGCTGGTCCATTAAAACAAATGTCCCATGACAATGCCCTGCCTCCCTCGGCTTGCATCATCACGTGGCCTTCTCTCTTTTCACTTTGACTGTCTTACCTCCTTTTTATAAGGACCGCGTGATTTAGACAGGGCCCACCTGGATAATGCCGGATAATCTCCCCAGAACAAGAGCCTTAACTTAATCATATGTGCGAAGTCCCTTTGGCCACATAATGCAACATGTTCACGTGGTCCAGGAACTGGGACACAGACATGTCGGGGAGCAGGGAGGGAAGGAGCATCATTCTGTCTACACAGGCTCCTATGAGGATTAAATGAAATAATACGAGAAAAGCGTCAAGCACGAGGCTTACTACATTCAATAATTAGCTTCCGTTCTCTATGTCTCCCTCTTCCATGCTGTTCCCTGTACTCACTGGCCAACTTCCTATCGAGAATACCTGTCCTCCTTCCCCTTCCATGTCCTCACTTGCCCGTAGCAATGAAAAGAGAAAAATAGGGATTAAAATGTGCCACTTCATTACTTCACCTGAGCCACACAGAAGGTCACAAACGGGGTATAATCTGGGAGGTTCTATAGGTAAATCTACATTTCAGAGGGTAAATGGACTAAGGGAACCACAGGCATTTCAAAATGTTGACTGCACTGAGAATAAACCCAGACCTTCTGCGCAGCTTTGCACAATCAGGCCCCAGTCCTATACTTCACCCCCACAGCCCACCATCCCCTTCTGGCTCAAATCCCCCAAGCCACATACCGGACTTCCTTCCGTTTCTGGAACCCTGAGACTCTGCATTTACAATACACTTCTCACCATTCAAGACTCAATGCAAATGTCGCTCCTCAAAGGGGCCTTCTCTGGGCATCCTCAGCAAAGTAGTACCCACAGTCTCCCACACTACCCCGTCTGTTCCTTCACTTGTCACTATCTGAAATTCTCTTGTTTATTTGTTGTTCACAGGATTACTGACCAGCTCCCCACTAGAAGATTCTATGAGAACAGGAGCTCAGTCAATCTTCTTCCCCACCGTATGCCCAGCACTGTTCTTGGCCTTCAGCATTAAATCATGCATTTAGCAAATACTGTATGAGCGCCGGCTCAGGGTGCTAGAGACCCAGAAATAAATACACAGACCAGGTGGCTGCTTTCATGAGAGTAAGAATTAGACAGTAAGAATGCAGCTACCCTTCCCCTCTCCCAGCTCTCCCCCCTTGCTCCCAGACTCAGGGCCTCCACATGGAGCTATGCAGCCTGCACCCCAAAGAACTTGACCATCCCCAGCAGTACCAGCCCCGCCAGGCTTGTCCTGTGCACAGTCACACACAGTGGCCCTGTCCAAACTGCACTCTCCAGAGGATGTTAAAGAAACTACAAAACCAAGTTAGCTGGGGGTAGGGAAATCGACCTTGGGTGTCCACGGATCAAAGGCAGAAAGACGGGAAATGTTCAGCCACAGCAGAACAGAAGTGATCCTCTCTTGCTTTTTTAAGCACTGCTATGGCCACTGTCAGGGGAAGCAGTTAAAGACGGGCATTGCCAAGAAAAGGTCATGGAGGATTTACATCAGGCTTATGCGAAATGTTGGCAGAGCTATGGCAGAGACCCTCCAGGGAGAAAACGAGCTGTGGGCACATCTGGCCGGCAGGTCTCCTGGAGACAAGAGCCTCGGGTCCCTGGGGCAGCTGCGGGACAGAAAGGGCCAGCGCGCCAGCGTCCTGCGGCTGCCCCGGCAGCAGTCCCGGGAGCTGGCTGGGTTGGCGTCCAGGGACGCTGGGATTGTTGCTCCTGGCAGCCCCCACCACTGCCGGGGGAGAAGCCCTGACTTTGAGCAGCCAGGGCAGTGTTCCAAAGGCGCCCTGGCGGCTGGCAGCGGTTAGAGAAAGGAAAGAAAAAAGGGAGGGGGAGGGGAGAAATGTTAAAAAGAATGTTTCAGCAAATAATACTTTTATTTCCTTCTTGTTATCAGTATGACATATGGAAGTTTCCAAACATATGCTATATAAATGGTTGGAGGGGAAAAAAACACAAAAGATTCCCCACCCCCCACTCTTATTCAATTAAGAGTAGACACCTGGGTCTTGGAATTACGAATGATGTTTCCTTCGTTATATTTTTATAATGAATATATATTGCTTTTATCATCAGAGAAAATGAGCTATTTTTTACTTAAGGGGAAAAAAAGAGACTGTGGAAAAAGTAGTAAAATATGAGCCATCAACAAAACTTCATGGATATTTTCTCATCCAAAGGCAGAACAAGAGAAACTCTAAACTTGTGAGAAAACATTCTTGGAAAAAATGGTGGCGTTTCTTAAGTCCGTCACTTGAAAACAGAGGGGATGTTCTCGAAGTTATCATTCCAGCTTCATCTCGTTGCTTCACTAGCAGAAAGAGAGTCACACCACTAACCTTACACAAGTTAACTGATCGCTCACTTTTTAACCACGGGGGGGGGGGCATCACACACAGAGCAGTCGTGATCGCACAACAGCTCTGCGAGGAATGCCAATTGTGTGAGATCTGTGTGTCACTGTCTCACAGAACACACCTACCTTAACACCCCAGAGAGGGTGCCTTCTGGTTCGCAGAGGGTTTTTGAAAGTTTTCACTTCCTAGTTGTCAGGAAGAATACCAAGGCCTTCTAATTTTATTCATGAGACAATATAATCTTGAGGAGGGGGTGGGGGAGAGGGGAGAGTGGGTGATGGGCATGGAGAAGGGCACTTGTTGGGATGAGCACTGGGTGTTGTATGGAAGCGATGAACCACAGGAATCTCCCCCCAAAACCAACAGCATACTTTGCACACTGTATGTTAGCCAATTTGACAATAAATTATATTTTTAAAAAAATCTATCAATAAAAAAAAACAAAAGAAAATATAATCTTGAAAGATTACATGCGTCTACCGGTTTGTCCACTGGTAACAGGTGCACAAGTAACAGCATCAAGGCCAGGCTGGAACAGTACTGCGGCATGGACACACACGAGTGCCCCGCACAGGGCCTAACATGGGGACACAGCCAGTAGCTGCTGGCTGTTGTACAGACACTGGTGGTCCAGTACCTGCTACCCAAGTCCCCTGGAGAGGGGTGAACTTCAGGGCTCAGACTCTTCGAAGAATTTAGAAAGGTAAGTGGTACACACACATCCCATATTTTATTTAACCCCCTCAAAATCTGGGGCAGCACCCTGTAATCAAATACATTACTATTTCTATGGCAAAATCTGTGATATGCAGGATTTAAGAACCTGCTAAAAGACTCACATTGGTGGGGTGCCTGGGTAGCTCAGTCAGTTAAGCAGCTGACTTGATTTCAGCTCAGCTCATGATCTCTCAACTCGTGAGTTCAAGCCCCCACATGAGACTCTGTGCTCACAGTGCAGAGCCTGCTTCGGATCCTCTGCCTTCCTCTCTCTGCCCCTGCTGTTCCCCTTCCCCTCTCTAAAATAAACATTAAAAAAATAATAATAAAAGACATTGATTCAGATCAGGTTTTGCCACCACACTAAACACACAAAAATGTTTACTTTTAGAAATTTCTGTGATCCCGGTACTACAGACATGGGTTATAAGCCTGCACCACTAGTAGTTTTACTGGTTACATCTTCCCTCAGGGTTTGCTCACATCCACAGCTCCCTTTTCTTCCTATGTTGAGGAAGACAGGCATTCAAACAGCTTAGAATAGCAATGCTCAGCTAAAATTTGAACATTTTAATGATTTTAGATCATCAAGCAAAAGGCTCGAGAATCATGAACATCAAATTCAGTGGTTCATTTCTGAGGGGAAACAGAACGCTGCAATCAGGGGCTCAGCTCTGCTGATATTTATTTTTAAAGCTGGGTGACAGGTGTCTAGAGATTTGGTGCCTTAGTTAAGACATTCAGGGGGTGCCTGGGTGGCTCAGTCGGTTGAGCGTCCGACTTCGGCTCAGGTCATGATCTCACAGTCTGTGGGTTCGAGCCCCGCGTCGGGCTCTGTGCTGACAGCGCGGAGCCTGGAGCCTGCTTCTGATTCTGTGTCTCCCTCTCTCTCTGCCCCTCCCCTGCTCACTCTCTGTCTCTCAAAATAAAGACATAAAAAAAATTTAAAAAAAAAAAAAAAAAAAGACATTCAGAAAGACCTAGAGAATATTTCATAATATTTTTTTTAAATAAAGCTAAATTACTTATTGAACATTTTCAACACACACAAGAACTTGGGACCTTAAGGACTTGGCCTAGGCTTACATTATGACATTCCGGCAACTTCTCATCAACCTGCCAGAAATCCCTTCAAAGGATCTCCCCTCAAGGACAGCAGCAAGAAACCAAGTTCCCTAGCCTCAGAAATGATGTTCCATCTGAATGTACAATCTGTACTTGGCCTGCCTGATGTGAATCAGCAATCATTCAGAGCTCTGGACAGGTAAGCCCCAAGCGACTGACCACAGAGTAGCTCTCAGCTGAACAAGTGAGGTCCGTTCAATGCAGTCAGGGCTGTACACAGAACGGACTCTGTTCTTACTCCTCAGAGATGACTAGAAAATGTGATGAGGGAGACAGAATATGGAGAGACTGTAATTCAGGAAAAAAGCAAATACGGGTTTTGAAGGGAGTATCTAATCAGCATTATTTGTTCAAGTAAATCCACATTTTGTTCCCTTTAAGGTGTCTGGAGAGCATTTTATAGTTTTCAAGGGCAGAAGTCTTTCTAGCATCCTATTCTTTTTACAAAGAGTTTTTATAGTGTAGCAGCTCCTTAAGTTTTCTAAATGCCCTTACAAAGTTGGTGAGTAAATTTATCTCTCTTTGATAAAGAGGAAACAAAACTTGTTTGTGGTCCAATAATTGGCCTATCACCCCAAATCTAAGCAGCAGTAGAAGTGGGACTAAAACATAGGCAAACCTTTCTTTAGTAGATTCAAATATGTCTTACTATAATAAACCATACTCTACACAGATTTCACACCCTCTGCCCAGACAGGGATCAAAAAAACAAAACAAAACAAAACAGTTTGTCACGGTTTCTTTCATTTGAAAATCAAACAAAACAAAACAAAATAAAACCCCAAGCTAACGGTTCAGAAACACTTTCATCATATAACATTCTAGGGATGCATTTTCTATAAAACAACATAGGTACAATATAGTTCAAAGTCTCTCCTCTCCATTTCATTCTCCCCACATAGCCTAAAATAATAGAATTTCCTATGTTTTTTGAGGAAGAGAGAGTGATGTCATTCCTTTTTAGCATAACTGACAAATGATTGGGTTCTAACAAGAGATTACATTCAACCCTCACCAAGAGTAAATAGACACAAGTGCCTACTGTACACCAAGAACTAAACAATTCGATCAAAAGACACAAATTCATTCTCACCGGGAACATTCTGTCTCATTTATATTTACAAAACAGAAGAGATGTCATGTAATCATTTTCATTTCTCAGAAGTATAACACAAAGATTTCTAGTAAGTATGAGGAAAGAGGAGCTCCGTTTCGTGTTTTGGAAACCTCATGTCTAGAATACTGAATGAAGTGGAGAAAAAAGAAAGTAACAGGACATCTTACATCTGTAAGCACGGTTTGAATGGGCAGAACCGCCAATGCAATGGAAAGGAACAAACATCTGTGTAATCACTACATAGAAGCAGCTGGGACTTGTGCTCTGAATACATCACCTCCTACAATCTTCATTAAAGATCTCCAAGTAGGAGCAGAACTGAAATGAAAATATCCAAATGGTAAAACCCTATACACCAAGGTCTTTTAGAAAGACAACATACCTGTAACCGCTGAAACACTCCAGATCTTAAGTTTCCAAATCCATAGTGGTACTGTGGATTCAGAGAACTTTCTGGTATCTCTTCATAGGGGGCCTGTTCAATTTCCCAGTCGAACTCTTCATCCTCATCTTCTATTCCTTCCTCAGAAACTTCAGAAGCACCTGAATGTGCTAAATATTAATTTATTCAAGTATTGGATTTCCTAGGTACAACTTGGGAAAGAAAAAGTATAGGAAAAAAATGCCTGCCACGTGCACTGAAAGACATGTATAAAAATATGCATAATCTCACAATTTAAAAATAAAATTTCAATGTTTATTTATTTTTGAGAGAGAGAAAGAGCACACAAGTGGAGGAGGGGCAGAGAGAGAGGGAGACACAGAATCCGAAGCAGGCTCCAGGCTCTGAGCCGTCAGCACAGAGCCTGACACGAGGCTTGAACCCACAAACCGTGAGATCATGACCTGAGCTGACATCAGATGTTTAACCAACTGAGTCACCCAGGTGTCCCAACCCCACTATTTTTACTAGCTTACCCCCCCCAAAAAGGAACCAATCCAAAGGCCCTCAAGACTAGGATGTATAAATAGCAAGTGCAATGAAAGCAAACAAACCTCAGTTATAGAGGGAAAAACCTCACTGAAATATTAAGTGAAAGAAGCCAGACAAAAAAGAACACATACTGTCTGAGTTACACACATAATTCAGAAACAGGCGAAACTGAAGGCAGCAGTAACACGGGAGAGGAGGGAGGGAGAAGTGACAGGAGGAGGCCCAGGGTAGGATTCCAGGGTACTGGAAACATTCAATTTCTTGACCTAGGTGGTGTTCAGTTTATGCAACTTGCTGAATTGTAAACTTTTGTTCTAAGCCCAAGAGGCCATTGCTTTGCAAAAGACAGAGATGCTGTTTCAACTGGTCCAAAAATGTAACTGACATACTGATTCAATAAAGCTCTTTTTGTCTTTAAATTATAAGTCACTGGGGCCCTTGGTGACTCGGTCAGTTAAGCATCCAACTTTGGCTTAGGTCGTGATCTTGCGGTTCACAAGCTCAAGCCCTGTGTCAGGCTCTGGCTGACAGCTTCAAGCCTGGAGCCTGCTTCGGATTCAGTATGTCCCTCTCTCTCTCTGCCCCTCCATCACTCACGTGCACTCTCTCTCTCTCTCAAAAATAAATGCTTAGAAAATTAATTAATGAAATAAATAAATTATATGTCACCAAATGAGCTATTTTCACATTTTCATGTGATGTCCTTATCTTGTCACTTGAAGGATTTTCTCCAATTTCCTATCTGCTATATCCCCTTTCCCCTAGAAACACACAGCATTCCAAATATTCTTTTTATCTTTAACTCTTCTTAACTACAATAAACATACCTATTTCTTCCACAAGTGGTTTGGCAGTCCTGGATTTTCTCGGTGCCAGAAGAGCAGTTAACATGTTCAGCCCCTCAAAATGCTGGCCAGGGGTTTCTTTTGGCAATCGAATGGTAAAAATTCCTTAAAGATAAATTTGTTTTATACTTAGCTCTGTTAAAAAAAAAAAATCAAAGACTTCACAAATACACCTAAGAAAAATGTATCTTGGTAAATTATAATTCTATTTCATAGGGCTCCAAAAGTATGCCCTTGTTATATATGTAGTGAATAAAATCAGGATAGAAAAAGGCTCAGGCGCCTGGGTGGCTCAGTCGGTTGGGAGTCCAACTTCGACTCAGGTCATGATTTCACAGTTCGTGAGTTTAAGCCCCGCATCGGGCTCTGTGCTGAAGGCGCAGAGCCTGGAGCCTGCTTCAGGTTCTGTGTCTCCGTCTCTCTCTGCACCTCCCCTGCTCCCACTCTGTCTGTCTCTCTCTCAAAAATAAAACAAATGTTTTAAAAAAACAAAAACCTTTAAAAAAAAAAAAAGAAAAGAAAAAGGCTCGAATAGGGTTTTTCAGAATCACTAATTCAGCTGTCACCTGTGTAAGAGATTAATCTGCTAAAGCCACCGAATGCTTTAGTCTTACACAGTATCCCCTTAACCTACTGATAATATTAAAATTCCAAGCCAAAACCTCTAAAACTCAATGGCCTGAGAAGGTAATAGCTTAGAATTAGCCCATAGCTACTTATAAGATTTATTTCTGGACTAAGAAGGAAAAATCAGAATATCTAACCCAATGAATAGCAGCAGGTTCAAAAATTCACAAAATCTTGGGGTGCCTGAGTGGCTCAGTCAGTTAAGCATCCGACTTTGGCTCAGGTCATTATCTCATGGTTCGTGGGTTCGAGCCCCACGTTGGCTCTGTGCTGACAGCTCAGAGCCCGGAACCTGCTTCAGATTCTGTGTCTCCCTCTCTCTCTGCCCCTGCCCCTCTCATGCACTCGCTTTCTCTCTCTCTGTCTCAAAAATAAATATTTAAAAAAAATTTTTAAGTTTATTTATTTATGGGGTGGGATGAGCAGAGAGAGAGGGAGAGAAAGAGAATGCCAAAATGCCAAGCAGGCTCTGCTCTGTCAGCACAGAGCCCGACGTGGGGCTCAAACTCACAAACTGTAAGATCATGATCTGAGCTGAAATCAAGAGTAGGTCACTTAACCAACTGAGCCACCCAGGCACCCCCACATAATCTAACTTTTAAACACTTATTCAAAGTAGAAGCAGAAAACAAAACACCCAGAAAATAGAAACAGGGTATTTAAGTAACTTTGAAGAATATTGTGAAGTACTTGACAGGGCTGAGGAAATTGTAATTGTCAAGAAATCCATGAATAATAGGCACTGGACATTAAGAAACAATGAAGTGTGACAAGGACAGACTGCATTTGCAATACACCTAAAGGTCCCCATAGTACCTTGAAAGATTATGATGTAGTTATTCTAACATGAAGAATCCAAAGAAAAAAGTAACAAAATTACAAAGGCAATACCTTTATCTGCGTCATAGGATCCTTGTTCACTTCCATTTTCTACAATTCTTCCAGGAAGGGTTAATCTGCAGATTTAATAGATTACATGAAGTCCTTAAATTACAGAGTATGAGTGACCATCAATGATAGTATACATTTACCACTGAAATCTACCAACCATTTTAAACAGCAATTCCTCAGCATTTCTTTAACATTTTACAAGCTCAATAACTTACACTTCTTCCCTAGCTAAGATAAAAGAAATCACAGATGCCTCATCTTTCTGTCTGGATACTCCCTAGTCACCAATAAAAGCAATACTTAAAAAGAAAAACCACAATAAATATTAGTTATCACTATTGCTACACTTTCGTCTTCCTAATGAGTAAGAGACTTATTAATTAATGTACCTGGTGCCTGACACAACAGGGGCTCCAAAAAGGTGTACTAAATGGCTCTCTCCCTCCCAAAAGACTTTTTAAAATGGAAAACAATAAAGAAACAACAAAACCAATTATTTATTTGGGGCAAATTACTACTTTAAAAAAAAAAAAAGCAAAAGTGTTTTTCTGAAGTCTCATTATTACTATACAGGGATTTCCCCCTCCTTCACTGTAAAGGAAATGAACTGATTTCCTTGTTTCCAGTTTTACTCTGGATCAGTCGGGTCTTCCACGGAGGCCCCAAAGAATTTTTCTAAAATAGAAATCAGGGGCACCTGGGCGGCTCAGTCAGTTTAAGTGTCCGGCTTCGGCTCAGGTCATGATCTCCCGGTTCGCGGGTCCCGCGTCGGGCTCTGTGCTGACAGCTCAGAGCCTGGGGCCTGCTTCGGATTCTGTGTCTCCCTCTCTCTCTCTGCTCCTCCCCAACTCGCGAGTGTGAGCGCGCATGCTCTCTCTCTCTGTCTCTCTCAAAAATAAATAAACATCTAAATAAATTTCTAAAAATAAAATAGAAATCAGCCTGTTACTTTTCTGGTGAAAAAACTTGTATGGCTGCCTGACATCAACTACGTAATTTAGACTCATCAGTACCACATTATCAGACGAGCTCCATTCCATTCCAAACTTAAAATGTCAGGCTCCTTTCCACCCACATCTCCTATTCACATGCTTCCTAGTCTAACATAATCATACCACCAACAACAACAATAACAAAACTTGGCAGGTCCCAAAAGGCCCAGGGCTGCACAACCTAGTTACCTTTGATCTTAATGCTTCCTGGAGTTACAGTGCAGTTTCCAAACCAAAATCCCCTCTAAGTCCAACATAAAGAGTCAGTTTATGGATAAACTAGCTTGTTTTCATGGTTACAAACACTAACTTTACTATCAGAATCTGAATGGAGTCCCAGCTCTGCCATTTACCACCTCTCCAACTCTGTAGAAGTTAATCAACCTCAAAGCTCATACACTTCATCTGTAAAAAGTGAAAAATAACAGAATCTACCCCAGGGTTACTGTAAGAAGGAGAGGTTCATACTGTGAAGTAGGTAAGCATTCAACAAATGTAAGCTATTAATACCAATGTCCTTCTCCTAAACTCTTTGTAAGTATAGAGTTAAATTCTTACTGCAGAAGAGTGAAATTGTTATTTTCACTCTTGAAATACTCTTGTTCACAGATCTGCTGCCCCTGACAGACCCTCAGTTTCCCAAGCAGAGGATCGAGGAGGTTTTATCCACCTCTGCTGGACTGGAGCCAATAGTATTTTCAAAGACAGCCCATATCTCATCACCCCTCCCAACTATGGGGGTCTATGTCCTCTCCGCCTAAAACTCAGTGAGCCTGCAAGTATCCATGATAAATGAATGAATAAAGAACTTGTAGTGCGTGTATGTGTGTGCGTATACACACACACACACACACACACATATATACATGTATATATACATATATTTGCTCAGCCATGGAAAAGTATTACTCAGCCATAGGGAAGAATGAAATCTTGCCATGTACAGCTTGGATGGCTTGGGAGTATAATGCTAAGTGAAGTAAGTCAGAGAAAGACAAATTCCATATTTCACTCATCTGTGGAATTTAAGAAACAAAACAAAGGGAAAATAAAAAAGAAACAAACCAAGAAACAGACTCTCAACCACGGTCACCAGAGGGGAGGTGGGGGCGGGGGAGTGGGGGAGGATGGATTAAATAGGTGAAAGGGATTAAGAGCACATTTATCATGATGAGTACTAAGTAACATGTAGAATTGTTGAATCACTATATTGTATACCTAAAACTAATGTAACACTGTATATTAAATATACTGGAACTAAAATAAAAATTAACTAGTTTAAAAAAACACACACACAACTGAGTGGCCTTGGGACCAATACAATAAAGCAGAAATCCTAGTGTGATTTCTGAGGTGAGGTCATAAATGATAGGGACCTGCCTTCCCCCCTGGAGTACGTGGCTTCTGGAACTTTCAGTCTCACTGCCCCCCGCCCCGTGGGAATCAAACTAGACCACGCCAACACACCACAACGGGAGGTCCTGAGAGTACACCGAGAGAGATGCTGTCCCCCAGCCACTCCACCAGTCCCCAGCTGCTCTGGCCCTCTCTGGGGCAGCTCCAGCCAGGATATGACTCCAACTGAATTAAAGGTCTCAAGTGAGAACAGCCCAGCCAGGCCCTTACCAACTTCCTGACATACAACCAGGGCAAGGGAGTTAGAAAATTGTTGTTTTACAACACTGTTGGACTGGTTATGCAACGACAGATTACTAGAACAAGAGGCCCTTATAACAAACAATATCTACTGTTTACCATATGTTTTCACTCATAAGTGGAACAGGAGAAACTTAACAGAGGACCACGGGGGAAGGGAAGGGGGAAAAATAGTTGGGGAGTGTGAGGGAGGCAAACCATGAGAGACTCCTGAATACTGACAACAAACTAAGAGCTGATGGGGGAGGGGGAGAGTAGAAGGGGGGTGATGGGCATGGAGGAGGGAACTTGCTGGGATGAGCACTGGGTGTTACACGGAAACCAACTTGACAATACACTATAAAAGAAAAAAATTTTAAAAAATAGTATCTACTGTTCACTCAACACATGGGCATGATAATACAAATGATAATACAAATGGGCATGGGCATGATAATACAAATCCATTAACTCAATCCTCACATCGGCTCAGGACAATCACTCATATTAGTCCCATTGTAAAGATCAGGAAACTGAGCCTGAATAACTAGCCCTAAGTCCCAGAACTGTTAAGTGTGCTGAGACCCAGGTGTGCCCAACTCCCCAGCCCGTGCTACTCAAGGAATGGATGAATCTGTGTAAAAATACTCTTTAAATTGTTTCACAAATAACCTCTTATCCGGGCTTCATCAAGACTCCCGAACTTATGCCAAATTGTTTTTACTTTGAAATCTCCGTTAGTGTATTTGTTTAATTTTACATTCCTATCACATTTAAGACCTTTTCTCTGAGCCTCTGAAACCTCATCTGTAACACGAGTTAATAACAGAAACTACTTTGCAGGACTGTCCTAAAATCAAATGATATAATCCCCATAAAGCATTAACCTGAAGTAAAAATTTGGTATATGTTTGCTACCGCCATCACCATCTACTTCCCATTCTTCATGTCTTGCCTTAAATATCACTTCTTCAAAGTCTTTCCCCGGCCACTGTACATTTAAACAGGCTCCCTTTTATTTTCTATCAGTGCACTTGACCTCCCTTCTGAGCACTTACCACAATTTGGAGTTATACCTTTACTCGTCCTTTTATTGCTATTCCCTCCCCACTAGAACGTAAACTGTATGAGACCCCACTACATCTCCAATACCCAAAACCCAGCCTGGAATAAATAAATCAAAGGAACAAATGAGTAAAGAAATAGGAAAGTGCAGTATATGCAAGTAAGTTAGGGCTTAATGAAAATCTGAGCCAAACAGGTTCCGGCCCAGTAAAGGAAACAGCCTGACTCTAAAGCAAGGTTTCTTAGGAAAGTTCTTGGGCCGAAAAGGTAGGCTGCAGCTACACTTGAATGAGAAAGATTAGGAGAATGCACTTTGCCTAGCAGGAAAGGGAAAAGGCAAAGGATTGACAATGTTTTAGGAGGAATAATCCGCAGTGTCCTCTGTAAAAAGACGCTAATAATGCCTATTTCCAAGGCGCGCTCGCTGTCAAGGTTTAATGAGATAATACACACAAATACACTTGACTACGCCTTACATTATGCATTACGTGAGCCAACTGAGCTGTTGCTACTTTTGTTATGGTTCTGTACGGAGAAAATGCAAACAGGCAGGTGCTGATGGGTTCTCACTGCGGACCGACGACAACGGCAATTAAGGTGCAAAATCAAACCAGAGAAGTTAGGAGGAAGTAGGAGAACGAGGTTAATTTGGTGTCAAGCGGGGCAAAGAAAGGAGAGAATAAATACCAGGAAGTAGGGAGCGGCCAGCCAAGGGTCGACACAACTCTAAGCAGAACGTCCACTGAGAAAAGTCAAAAAGACCGGTGAGTTGGGAAGTGAGCGCGCACCGTCCCGGAGCAGGGGAGAGGCTGGGAGGACCAACGCGGGGCGAAAACAAAGAACTGTAAAAAGGTACGACAAGTAGGGCGACAGGGCAGAAACTGCAAAGTTACAAGGTCCCAAACGCCAGGTCTTACAACGGCTCGAAGTCTCTTTATGGTGAGGATTTAACAAAGTTTAAGAACGGAATGAGCTTCGACAACATGTGGAACGCACGCCTGACGAGGTCATTTCCTCAGCACTGAAAGAAGCTGCGGAAACCTCGGGAAAAGACAATCTTTAAATCCCTCGCTCTTTGCCTCTTTCCTCGGTAAGCAGTTATCTAATGAGTCACTGAGAGATGAATGACCAGTCATCTCATCAATCCCCTCAAGACGCTCTTTCCAGGGGCGGACACCGAGAACTCGCCTGAGAAAGTACGGCTTGGCGTAGAACTTGAAGTCGACCCCCTCGAAGTAGACGTCAAACTCGGAGACCCGGGCGTAGGGCACGCGGATGGCGATGGTCAGGAAGTCGGGGTCCTGGCTGAGGTCGAACGCGGGTGTCAGCATGGCCGCGCAGGACTCACGTGTCCCAGTCACTTACACTCACCGCCGCCGCGGTCCCGCCACCCAAACTCCCCAGTAAGTACCCACGCGCCGGGACCGGGTCTGGTAGCCAAGGCGCTTCCGGCTCGAGACGGAAGTGCGTGCGCGTGAGGCAGGAAGTCCCGCCCCACGCCGATCTCCATGGAGACTGGACGCTGTTCGTGGCGAAAGAGCCTGAAGCCTGGGGATTTGACCACAGAAATGGAACCAAGGGCAAAACTTGGAAAAACCGGGACAAGAATCCTCCTTAGACCCACCAAGTCTGTTTCGAAATCCCAAAGATTACTTTGAACATCACCGGCTTTGCAGGTAGACAGACCTGCGTTCGATCCCTTCTCGGCCACCTCTCAGCTTAAAACCTTAGGAAAGTTACAAAACGTCCCTATACTTCAGATAATTCTTCGATAAAATGGCTGTAACACTAGCCCCGCAAAGATGTGAAGATAACATGAAATTATGCAAGTAAAGCTCTAACAACGTACCTGGCAAGTTGTCGACGCCCCATGTGTGGAGGCACTCACCGCAGAAAACACAGCAGCGTCGTTACTGTGGTTTTCCTTAGTTCTCACCTGCCTTTCAACGATTCCCCCCGCCCCGTTCTCCAGCCCCCTCCGTCTGTCTCTGCCCGTCTGTCTCTGCCCGTCTGTCTCTGCCCGTTTCACTTCCCCTCCCTTTCCCTCTCCCTCTTTATCTGTTACTTTCTTTCACCTTCCGAATTCCTTGAGCAGTTTTCTCATATACACATCGTCCATCTCACTAACCTCATTTAATCTGTACTATGAGCTTCAAAGAACACGACTCAGGTTAAGCACTATATCTTATCATCATGCATCTTAAAATTACCAGAACCCAGAATATTGACCCTTAAACCCTGTTAGTGCCTGCATTGACAAATTGTTGTACCTCCATACTCTTCTTCCCTTTGCTCACTTTTCTCGTACACTTTAGTCTATGCTCCTCATACTCTCCCAGTACCCGTCCCACTCATGTCCATCTTTCCCTACGTATTCCCTTGGCCTTGGTTCCTCTCCTTGTATTTCCTGTTATTCCACCAGAAACTAGAGTCTAGGAAATAGTATTTACCTCCTGGTTTTAAATGTCAATGGAAAAGAGGTGAGAGTCATCTCTGGGGTAGTGGACCAGATAAACTCAAAAACCTTTTCAAGCTCCAATTTTTATGAATCTTAAAAATTATTTAGGACCCCGGAAAACAATAGTAGAAGCAAATAAAATTTTCAAAATAAAAACCACTCTGTTTAACTCTGGGAGTTTTTTTTTTTTATTGTTTTATTTACTTCTGAGAGAGAGAAAGGAGGAAGGGGCATAGAGAGAAGGGGACAGAGGATCCAGAGTGGGCTCTAGCCTTACAGCAGTGAGCCGGATGCAGGACTCAAACTCACCAATCATGAGATCATGACCTGAGTCAAAGTCGGATGCTCAACTGACGGAGCCACCTAGGCGCCCTGACTCTGGGAGTTTCAATAAACACAAAATAAGAGGTTATATGTGAAACATTTGAAACAGTACCTTTTCTCTTTTTTAAATTTATTTTATTTATGTTAAAAGACTGAGAGAGTGCAAGCAGGGTAGGGACAGAGATAGAGAGAGGGAGAGAAAGAATCCCAAGCAGGCTCCGTGCTATCAGCACAGATCCAGGCTGGGGGCTTGATCTCAAGAAACATGAAGTCATGACCCAAGCCACGATCAAAAGCTGGCTGCTTAACCGACTGAACCACCAGGCTCCCCAAAAGAGTACTCTTTAAACATTCATCTATTTTCTGGGTAGCAGAAGGATTAGTTGAATGTGCCGGCACTGTGCCAAATCCTTTATAATGATCTCCCTTTTCCTTACTGACAGGTCTTTAAAGTATGCATTCTGTATCCCTGTGGCGGGCACAGTATCTCACAGCTTTGAGTGGTGCAATGGGAATTGAAACCCAAATGAGTCTGATTCGTGGGGCCAGACTCTAATACACTATAGAATTGACTCTATATTACCAATCTCTCCAATATTACCAGGTACCCAATTGTTCCACACTCTGAGTCCAAGCCTGCCTGCTTTAGACTATAGGTACTATCATAGGCGCTCGATATTGAAAATGGATTGGTGCAAACTTGAAATCAGCAAAACTCTCAAAAGGTCCCTTGAGATAGGCCTTTGGCTAATCTAGAAAGAATCTTTACTTCTACTAGGGGACCTCATTCCTGTAGGTCACAAGCATTATTATTTTTAAATTATTAATGCCAAAGAATGAACTGAGACCAAATCTATGCTATCCATGAGGACACTGTAAGTGAAAGTACTTTACAAATTAGAGCTGTGCACTTCCTAGATATTTTATTCTGTGTTTGGCCACACACACCCACACACCCACCCACACACACACACACACACAGGATTGCAATACAGATACTGTATGGTTCACATACAATGTATGTAAGAAATATACAGTAGCATCTGCTCTAGCACAAAATACTGATGTTTGTACCTATATAACAGGGTTCTGTTGTTTTGTTTCTAAGCAATAATTCATTTTATTTTGTATTTCTAATTAGTGGTAAATTATACAAGTTAAATACATTCTCTTTTTAAAAAACAGAATATTACGCATAAGTTTCCCATCTCACACGTGAGTTTTTTTCCATCTAACTTTGGTCCTCTCCTCCACTTCCCCAAAGGTAATCATTCTGGATACACTTGCAAACATTTTATATTTCTATATACATTTCTAGGTACCTTGTTACTTTATGTTTCTCTGTGCATAGGTACATTATCACACTATAGATGTAAATCTACAACATTTTTTTTACTTTGGTAATTCTTTTGGACATATCTATATTGACTCATAGATCCAGTTGAGTTCATGTCTAAATATCGACATTACTTCAAAATAAAGACAATGTTTCAATTTTTTGTGTTAACTCTAGAGGAAAATCAAACAGGAATGAAGTTTTTCATCACTTTTTGAGCCATTCAATGGCTACAGTATTTGTTTACATTTTTCCTTCTCCTTAAGGCTTACTTTTGGAAGCCCTTCCAGTGTTGTAAAAATAATCTTTTCCTTGGCCACTTTACTGAGAATATGTATATAATCTATCATCTTTGATTATATTGAATCAGCCCCTCTTCTAACAAAACTTGATTGTGATCTTCAAGGCTCAAAATTAAGTATTAAATTTAAAAATATTTTTTCTATAAACATTTCCAATTTCAGCCTTATGACAAAATTCTATTGTTCTAGCAGTCTTTTAGGGTGAAATGCTCCTTGTTTCCAGAAGGTGGCAGTCGCACAGGCAATTCAGACTGTTACTACAAAGAACAGACTTAACTTCTATTGGAAATAGCTTTCTTTAAAAGGCTATTTGTAACTCTAGTCGATTCTCTGAGCCATTTTTGGGAAGTGGTGGGGTCTTGTGCAGAATTTCAAGTGACACTTTAAATTGTTATTATTTTGGCATAACTCCTTTCAGACTCCTATTCATGAAAGTATAGAAAGACATTTAAACAAAAATGGTATCACACTCTATTTTTAATTTTTTCCACCTAACATAGCATTAAAATATTTCCATTTGGCCTCTTTTTGGCCAAGAATATTGTATCATAACCAAACTCTTCTTATTTTTCTGTGTGAGTATTATAACACTTAAGAAATGAACAAAATGATTATTGGTTTTGAGAGATAAAAAAATGAAACCAACAGGAGAATCCTAAACATAGATCATAACTCTAGGATAAAAATACAAAGTTAGGAGGCATGTGGGTGGCTTAGTTGGTTAAGCATCCCACTTCGGCTCAGGTCACGATCTTGCAGTTTATGGGTTCGAGCCCTGCGTCCGGCTCTGTGCTGACAGCTCCGAGACTGGAACCTGCTTCGGATTCTGTCTCCTTCTCTCTCTGGCCATCCCCTACTTGCTCTCTCTCTCTGTCTCTCTCTCACTCAAAAATAAATAAATGTTAAAAATACAAAAATTAGAATGCAAACTAGATAAAAAACATTTTGCAAGTTTGAAATAAAATTATCCATTTATATAACAGTAGTAAATACAGTAAGACTAGATATTCTAAGCTTTGCAATTCCCAGAGGGCTTGGATGAATTCTTGGATAACTTACAGATAAATACTGGATCGTAAAAGAGGCTTAAGGGATGGTCCCAACAGGAAATAGAGCAGCCCCTGAGTCTCCAGTGTTTTTTAACCCCCTTGTAGTTAAGCACTTTTTCCAATCCTTGCACCAATCTTTCAGCGCATTCAAGTTGCTTAAAGAACACAACACTGGCAAGAACAATAGCACAGTAATGGATATTTCAGGTAGGATTCAGTGCAATTTAAATTTCATAGAAGCTCAGTAAAGTTCTGAAGAAGATCTAAAATGGCTGCAGCTGACACCAGTAAGCTTTTTGCAACATTTTCATGCAGCGTGTAGCCAAGGGTTTAGTAACACATATTTCAAGATGCTAGTCCCATCCCATTAGATGAAATGCAGATCACATAAGAATGCTAACCAAACAGCCTCTCGAGCTTCATTGTTTAACGTCCTATTTCTAAAAGACATCTACAGAAGATGGGGTTTTGATGCCCTGCCCAGGTGCCCTTCATGAAAACAGGGAATCTGTCTGTCACTAGTAAGGAGTGTTGTTAGTGGCTTGCCCTTGACCCCTTCTTCAAAGAATTGCCTTAGTCCAGTGTTTCCACCCCAAGTGTTTCGGGGAGATAATTCCTTGTTGTGGGGGCTGTCCTATGCATTGTAGATGTTTAGCGGCGTCCTGGCCTCTAACTTCCCAGTGCCAGTCCCAGCCCTGCGGTTGTGACAACCACAGATATTCCCAGACTTTGCCAAATGTCTCTTAGGGCACAAAATTGCCCCCAGTTGAAAATGACTGCCGTAGATTGATTGGAGGCTCCAGGAAATAATTACCACCACCACCACTACCACCCTGCCATCAGGCCCACAACCGTGAAAACTGATCTGGGGTACTGAAACTACCTTAAAGGAGCAGATGACTCCAGTGTGGCTTATGCCCCAGAGTTCCTTGCAGCCAAGACTAGATTTTCCCTGAGCCCACATGCTCACTCAGTGCTTCCCCTGTCCCTGTCTTTCTTCACTTTTCCCTTACAGGTTTCTCCTGCAAACACCTCCTAGGTAAATCACATGCATCCAAATCTTTGTCTCAGGCTCTGCTTCTAGGGAATAGATCTAGGGCACCCGACCCAAGAGCTCATCTTAAAAATCTCTTCCTTCGCATTCTTTACACTTGTGCAAAATGACTGGAGAAAAGCGTCTACGATATCTACAAAGAACACATGATGAGATTTTATGTTACTTCTTTTGAAAGGTCTCATCATCTAGTTATTATTAACCTAACTAATATTGTCTTTGATTCAGAGTCAACATGCTTTTCGCTTTTCATGCAGAAATTATTTAAATGCACGTCTTCTGCCATCAAAGATTGTGGTGCAAACACCTTTAAAAATTGTTTGGCAGTATATACTAGTAAAGTTAAACATGCGTATGCCCTAACATCCTGCAATTCCTCTCTTTGATATATAACAGAAATGAGTGGTAATTGTCCATCAAGAGACGCGAACAAGAAACCTGCAAATACATCATTCATAATAGCCCAAAATGGATACAATTAAAGGGTCTATTAAGTACAAGAGACAGATTGTAATATATTCCTCCTCAATACTGCAACAAAGCAGTAAGAAAGAATTAACTTCACACTGTACATGAATCACATAGACATGTTAAGTCCAAAAGGCCAGATTTGAAAGAGTTCATATACTATGTTTCCATTTATATGAAGTTCAAAAGGGGAAAAACTAACGTATAGTCATAGATGTGAGAATAGCAATTACCTTTGTGAAGGTGGTTATTGACTGGGAGGAGATATGAGAAAACCAGCTGGTTGGTGAAAATTTAGTCAATGTCTTGATTTTAGCAGGGATTACCTGAATATACACATAGCTGTGTATTTGAGATTTGTGCACTTTTTTATATGTAATATTTATTATATATTGTATATTGCATGGAATCGTTATTTTATGTAATATCTCAATTTAGAAGATTCTGTGCATGACTAGAAACCAATCAGAGATTTGGCTCACCCATGGATGCTACCAGCAGATAGCTCACACCTGTGTCCCTCACAGGGGCTTGCCCTTGACTGCAGAGAAGGCCCCTGTACAAAGTTACCCCTTCCAGAAGGCGAATGCCAGTTACAAAGGCCTAGTGTCCTGTCTCATGTGGGACAACTTTGAAAGCCATCCCTGCTCCAGAATTTCCTGTAGAATTGGCAGAGGCCTTGGTTGTATTGCATCGTAGGCCTCTGTCCAGTCCCACCTTTCCCTTCTTACACGTATAGCTCCAAGAGCATTACCTCAAAGCCATCTGCACTGAACTGTCCTTCTGAAATCTCTGTTTCCTAGAGCCCCACCCTCAGATGTTGTATGTGCCACAGGCCCACTTTCCTCTCAGTACTGAAATTCCCCAAATTAACTCTCTGACCTCTTTCTTAATTTTTCTGCAAGGTTATTTCCTGGCATTTCTTCACAGAGGGGGTCTTAGAGCCATGATTTTGCCTATATTTTGAAAAAACTATTGGGAGGGCTCTCTGTTTTCCTGAATGTCTTTTTTTTTATGTTTATTTATTTTTGAGAGAAAGAGAGAGACAGAGCACGAGCAGAGCAGAGAGAGAAGGAGACACAGAATCTGAAGCAGGCTCCAGGCTTCGAGTTGTCAGCACAGAGCCTGACACGGGGCTCGAACCCATAGGCTGAGAGATCATGATCTGAGCCAAAGTCGAATGCCTCACCGACTGAGTCACCCAGGTGCCCCTTCTGAATACCTTTTGAATATTGCAGCCATTCAGAAGAAAACCAATCTTGTGAAGAAAAAAGTCAATAAAACTATAAGCTCTAAGCAGGAGAAAAATAGTTTCCCCTGCAATTTGAAGCAATTTCTGTTGATTATATGTATTGTAAACTCATTACAGGCATTCCTCTATAAAGTTAAAACGGCATAACCGGATTGTTTTATATTGTTTTCCCAGAAGAGGTCACATTAGTCACTTTTTCCTGAATAAGGATAAATCCTTTCAACGAGATGCCCTGGTGTTTAACATGTGGGTAGTAATTGTGTTATTGTCAATTGTATGTAATCAAGACATAGCCTTGGATCCTTCTTCCAATCGTCTCCTTTTGCTTTGCCTCATTCTGCACTCTGGTTGTGTACATTCTCTGTTAAGGGTTCCTTCACCCCTCAATTGATTTACACTTCTTTTCCTATACTGACATTTTCTTCATCTCACATCCATTTTTCCTTTATGGGTTTTGCTTATTTATATTTGTTTTTCTTGATCAGTTCAGTACTTAACAACCACTTTACTGTGATTCTTTAAATCATAATTTATAGCCAATTAGATCTATCCTCCCTGTAGATAAGACCTAAAGAAACAAAAAGAAACAAGAAAACTTCAACTTATGTCTTCATAAGTCTCAAGCAAATAGGACAGAGTCTGAATCAACACTATAGAGCTAGTTACCTCCTTTATCATAGTTTATGTAACTTTCTTTTCATTTTGAAGAATAATGCTTGAGTTCTCCACTTTTCCCGTGGCCAATACTGCTCCCAATTATCATATATCTGTGGTATACATTTAGTCAACAATAATAGCTGGTATTTATTGGTTGCTTATTATATACTCGCCATTTTTCCAAGTGATTTTCAAACAATATCATTATTTCATCTCCATCTCAACTCTGTGAGGAATAAGCTATTACATCCCCACCAACAATATTTCATAGATGAGGAAATTTAGACTTGGAGAGCTTGAGTGATTGCCCAAGTCCCATGGCTTATGAGTGACACAGCCAGGAGTGGAATCCATGAGCTTATCCTGTCTCTATCCCACTGTCTATAAAAACACATGTTTCTGTTCTTGATGCTCTGGGAAGAGAGGAGACATGAGTGGAGATAATAAAAGATTAGAGATGTGACTCCTAACTTCAAATAATTTGGACTTCAGTTAAGAAAATAAAACACAGAAGGATTAGCAACTGTGGTAGCCAATTTCCAAAGATGCCTCCTCCCACAATGAGCCACTACTCCCAATAATCACACCCTTATTCGGTCCTTTCCCACAGTGAATTGAGGTTGACCTGGTGTGGCCAGAAGAATTCAGCAGAGGTGTTACTGCATGACTTCTGGAAGCCAGGTGATAGAAGGCCTTGCCACATCTACCTCACACTCTTAGAAAACATGGTCTGAGGGAAGCTAGCCACAGTGTAAGAAATCCAACTAGCCTGAGACCTCCACGCTGTGGGGAAGGCCAATGTGGCCTGGTGGAGAGGGTGTGTGACCAGCCCCAGCTGCCTCAGCCATCCCAGTCCAGACACCATTCATAGAAGTGAATATGCTATCTTGGACATTCAAGCCCCAGCCGACTTCACATGGGGAATAGAGGAGTCTAGCCATCTGCCAGAAACAAGGCGCCAGGCTTATGGCCCCATCCCAGCCACCCCCAGTCCTTTGAGCAACTCCAGCTAATGTCCCAGCCATGTGAGAGGAAAGATAAGCCATCCCCACTGTGCATAATTCCTAATTCACACAACAGTCAGCATAATAAAATGGTTGTTACTTTAAGTCATTAAGTTTTGGAGAGGTGTGCGATACAGCAATGGATAAATGGAACAGTGAAACACCACAAAGAGTGTACAGACTAAGTTAGGCAGATCCAGAGATAGGAAAATGCTTGGGGTTGGAACAATTAGAAAAATCTCATTTCTGATAAGAAAGTCTGGGGCCTGAGCAAAGGCTCCAGGGAGAGAAAATACAGATAAATAGGGTAGAACCAGGTCACCTTATCTGATGTGAAGACTGCAAGAATGGAAGCAATAAATAGTCAGGTTGGAAAAGAGTCTAGGGCAAATTGGTGAGGGTGGTGAATGCCAAGGAAAATAATGTTCTGGCTGAACAGGACTATGAAAACAACCTAGTACAACTCAAAATTTCTTTTTTCTTTTCTTTTCTTTTTTTTTTTTTTTAACAAATCAGGAAACTTAAACCTAGAGAAAGAAGTGATTTAGGGAGAGTCACATAGCTGTTTGGCACAGAAGTTAATATTCAAGGCTAGGGTGTGATCTCTTTCCTCTGGGAACCTTTTGCATCTAAATCTAGATAAGCTGGGCATCAGAAGTACCACAGTATACCCACCCTAATATATCTGGACAGCCACTGCAGCATATAAAGTCAACTGCTTTAACTTACAGTTGTAAAGTCTTGAACATTTTTTTAATATTTATTTATTTATTTTGAGAGAGAGAGAGGGGGGGGGGGGAGACCAAGCGAGGGAGAGGCAGAGAGAGAGGAAGAGTGAGAATTCCGAGGAGGCTCTGTGCTCACTGTCAGCACAGATCCTAACACAGGGCTTGATCGCATGAACCTTGAGATCATGACCTGAGCCAAAAACAAAAGTCAGATGCTTATTAGACTGACCCCCAGGCGTCAGTGTTTTCTCTAACACTCTTACCTCACCCTCTTCCTTCATGCTAGAAACCAAACCAAATCGAATCTCAACACCTTTCAGTCTCCGAGCTTTCACCAGATTCTTCATTAGATTTTTTTTTAAACAACTTCATGGAGGCGTAATTTACATTTCCTACAATTCACTCCATTTTCGGTACGCTCTTCAGTGATTTTTACTGTTGATTGGTGCAATCCTCACCATCATCCAGTCCCAGAATATTTCCATGGCCCCAGGAAAATTTCCCTGCACAGTTGCAGTTAATCCTTGTTCCCACTGGGAGCTCGGATGAGAAATAATTTTCTTTGTCTCCCAAGATTTGTCTTTTGGGGACATTTCGGATCAATGGGACAGAAGATAAGTCATCTTTCATGTATGGCTTCTTTTGTGTAGCACTTTTTAGAGGTTCCTCTATGCTGTGACAGGCAGCAGTACCTCATTCCCTTTTACAGATGAATAGTATTCCACTATACAGATGTACCACATTCTATTTATCCATTTATCAGTTAACAGACATTTGAGTTGTTCCCACTTTTTTGCTATCGTGAATAAGGCTACTTCCATTAAGTTTTAATCGTTGTAAGGATTGCTAAGTATAGAGAGATCACGTACAGAAGTTTTGGGGGTTTTGAGGGGATTGCTTACTAAAGTAAGAAAACACAGAAAAGCATGAAGAGGAAAATAAATTCATTCAGATACACTTACACTATTAGTATTCTGGACCTTTTTTGCTATGCATATATATAATTCTTTTCTTTATAATACTAAATGGTACATCTTTTAAAACAATTATTTTATTTTATTTTTTAATTAATTTTTTTATTTGAGAAAGAGAGCATGCAAGCAGAGGAGAGGGGCAAAGGGGGAGAATGAGAGAAAGAGAGAATATCCCAAGCAGACCCCATGTTTAGCACAGAGTCAAATGCAGGGATTGATCCCACAATCCTGGGATCACGACCTGAACCCATATCAAGAGTCAGATGCTTAGCCAGGTGCCCCTGTACATGTTTATTTTAAAAGAAATGTTTTCATGAATAACTTTTCTATGTCAGTAACATTCTGTTGAATTGATATACCATAATTTGATCCCAATTACTAGACAATAATTTATCCCAATGATTAGATCATTCAGATCCATCCAATTTGTTTGCCATTTTAAATAGCATTAATTGTTGCTATGCTCACAACAGCTATCTCCAGACTTAATTCATAAAAGTACTTACTTCTGTTTTCTTTCAGATCTTTTCTGGTTTATTGTTTACATAACTTTTTCTTTCATCCTGAATGTAGTTTGGTGTGTACTCTAAAGTCATCCTTCCACATTGACTTAAGCACTCTTTTCTGCACAGCACAGGTAAATATTGGCCTGAATCTTCTAGGTCTATATTCTATTTCATCAAGCAATTTCTATGTGCCCATACCGTCTTATCTTAATTATACCTGACTAATGCATCATGATACATCGAGGTGTTAGTCTTTTGTGAACATTGTCTTGTTTTTCATGTTGTCCTGGGAAGTCCAATTTTTGTTAATATCTATGGCCTGGGAAGTTTGAAACATTTTACACATTTTAATAGCAAAATCATCTTCTGAGTTCACCAAGAGAACTCCTGGGTTTAAGGCAACCTTTGGGTAAGTTATTTGTAACACATACAGTCATGGTTCTCTCTTACCCTCCCTCTCTCTCCATCTGCGTCCATTCCCCCACTTGACCACCATCTTCTACTCAGACCAGAGCTCTGAACTTCCTTTCCTGTTCCGGTGATGAGCTGAGTGTGAACTGTGAGTCATAGTATTCTAAAAAGTGGATGGATCTTGAATCCATAGTATCCCTAAGCAGTACTGCTATGATCTGTATTAGATACGAATTTTCAGTGTGCAAAATTCAGGTGTGCAAAAAAAAAAAGTGGGGGGGGGACTTTGACTTTCCATATCTGAACTTGTCTTTCCATCTGTAATTTGCCAGCCAGTTCATGATAAACTCAGTCACTTGAGAGTTTTTCCTCCATCTCTTTTGGATAAATTTCAAGGGGGTCAATATTCTTCTCTTCCTAATTTATTTCATTTCTAAGGAAGTTTTCAAAGAATCATGGCATTGAGTAGAATGGGGTGAGCTGAGGGCACAGCTGATCCTTGGAGTCATTCCTCTTGCACAGACACATGAAACTATAGAAGCATCCAAAGTCTTATCCCATAGCCATATAGTGCATTTCAACTTCTGCTGAGTCATCCCCTAATCGACACAGTATATGCTATACTGTCCGAATACAGACAGACACAGAACTTTTGGCCATGGCTGACCCACTCCAGGGCTGTGGAAGCTTATCTCTTATTCTCTGCTCTGAAGATCTCAGTCATGGGCTCCACCTTACTGTCCTCACTCTGCAGAGACCAGGGAACACTGATGATATGGCCACTTTCCAAGGGTCTTTTCCAGAGTCGTCTCACCTCAGTTCCCTCCAAATATGGAAGATCTTTCACCCCACCTTGAGTACTGATCCTAGTGTCTCTTTTGAAATCACCAGTAATTACCTTGAAAATTTTTGAAACAATATATATATATTTTTTGGTTTAGAAAACATATCAAGTGCACAGCTTGATGAATGATCACAAAGCAAGCATGCCCATGCCTACCGCCCAGATGAATAGATAGAACATGACACCTCCCCACAAACTCCCTCTCAATCCCCTTTTCAATCACTACCTCTCTCTCCTCCCCAGAGGAAACCAATATCCTGACTTTTTTTTATGTCTTTTATTTTTTTTTTTTTATTTTTGAGAGAGACAGAGACAGAGAGTGAGCGGGGGAGGGCCAGAGAGAGAGGGAGACACAGAATCTGAAACAGGCTCCAGGCTCTGAGCTGTCAGCACAGAGCCCAACGTGGGGCTTGAACTCACAGACTGTGAGATCATGACCTGAGCCGAAGTCAGACGCTCAAACGACTGAGCCACCCAGGCGCCCCTCCTAA
>CM053574.1:44053298-44143753 GCA_028646485.1 Cryptoprocta ferox | reverse complement strand
AGCCACTGCACGGATTGAAGAGGCAGAGAGGAGAGTAAGTGAATTAGAAGACACAGTTCTAGCAAAAGAGGAAGCCGAGAAAAAGAGAAATTGATACAGGAACACGAAAAGAGAATTCGAGAACTGAGTGATACAATCAAACGGAACAATATCCATATCATAGGAATTCCCGAGGATGAGGAAAGAGAAAAAGGTCCTAAAGGGGTACTAGATCAAATTATAGCTGAAAACTTCCCGAATATGGGGAAAGAAATGGACGTTGAAGTCCAAGAGGCCCAAAGAACCCCCTTAAGACGTAACTTGAATCGACCTTTGGCACGACATATCATAGTGAAACTGGCAAAATATTAAAGACAAAGAGAGAATTCTGAAAGCAGCTAGGGATAAAAGGGCCCTAACATACAAAGGGAAACCCATCAGAGTGGTTACAGACCTTTCAGCCCAAGTCATGATCAGAGGTCATAGGATTGAGCCCTGCATTGGGCTCTGCACTGAGCGTGGAGCCTGCTTAAGACCGTGTCCCTCTCTTCCTCTGCCCCCTTCCCCGCTCAGTCTCTCTCTCTCTCTCTCCCTCTGTCTCTTTTTCTAAGGGGAAAAAAAAAACTATATATACTACTGTCCATCAATAATTCCACTTGAAAACAGATAGACATATATATGAATGTGTGTATATATGTATGCATGTATATCTGTGTGTGTTCATATATGTGGATGTATGTGTGTATACATATGTATACACATACAATTTGTAGTAAGTGTTGTGCAGGAAACAAAATGGGCAAATAGTACTAGGAGGAACCCCATCTCCTTAATGAAGGAAGCCTGCAATAGTCTTTCCAAGGAGGCGGCTTTACGCCAAGATCTAAATCTTGAAGTGCCTTCCAGAGCCTGAAATCAGCAAAAGGAGCCACAAGTACAAAGACACTGAAGCAAGTCAGAGCCAGGAATGGTAGAGGCCCTGATGGAAAGCCACTGGAGCTGGAAGGAGCCCCAGGATGGATGTAGTCAAAGGAGCTGCAGTCAGGGGCCAGATCATGCTGGATTTAGATGCTATGGTAAGGGGTTCAGACTTATTCAAAGAACCATGAAGAATCACTGCAGAGCTTTAAGCAGGGGAGAAATCAGATTCAATTGATGTTTCTTAAAAAAAAAATCATCCTGGCTTAAAACTCGGAAGAAGGCATGGGAAGAAGCAAGGAGAATAATTAGAAGGTAATTGCTGTTATATGTAGGCTATAGAATAGCCACTTCCTACAATAGAGATGGGGTCTGGGGGGTGGGGAATGGAGTTGTCAAAATTTATATGGAATAAATAGGAATGAGGCTATTAAGAATTTATCAAAATTTGGCCTTGTCAAGCAATCATGATTGGCAATTCAGAAGGAGAGAGCTAGACAGATGTGAATCATATTTTAGAAGTAGCTTTGACAGAATTTGCTAATCCTCTGGAAATGGGAGGTGAGAAAGGCAGCTTTCTAAAATGACTCCCAATAATCCTGGCCTCCTGATATTCAAGCCCTTGTGTAATCTTCTCCTCTTAAGAATGAGATGTAATGACTTGCTTCTAGCAAGAAGAACAAGATAAAGTGACAGAATGTCACTTCTGGAATTGGGTTATAAAAGACCGTGACTTTTCTACTGCTTCATCCTTTCTCTGACTCTTCCTCCAGCCTTATGCTGACAGAGAGGGCCATCTGGCAAGGAACAGAGGGCGTCCTCTGGCCAAAAGATAGCAAGGAACAGAGACTCTCAGTTCATTGACCAGAAAGAAACTGGATTCTTCCAGCAACCATATAAGTGAGCTTAGAAGTGGATCCTTCCCCAGTTGAACCTTCAGATGAGACCACAGCTCTGAGCCAACACTTTATTGCAGCCCTATGAGAGCCTGTGAAGCAGAGGACCCACCTAAGGTGTTCTGGATTCTTGACACACAGAAATGATGAGATTGTATGTGCATTATCTTATGCTACCAAATTTGGGAGTAGTTTGTTATGAACAACAGATAATAATAACTAACAATAGATAATAGGTAACTAACGCAGGAGGTGAGGGAAACAGATAAATCAAGAATGATTGCCACCTAATTTCTGGCTTGAGCAACTAAGTGTCTAGAGATATCAAAATTCCAGGAGGAGAAACAGATTTCAGGAATGGGAGTCGGGGTCAAATAAACAAGCATTTTGTGTAGTAAACATCCAACTGAGAAATGAGGTGAGCCATAGATATGGTATCTGGAACCCCTTTTCCATGATGTCAGAAGCTGTACTTCCCCACCAATCAGAGCAGTGAAATCCAAAACTTGGGTTTGGATTCAGGAGAAGAAGGTAAGTCAGTGGAGTTTAAGAAAGTGACATCCTCTGTTGGGTCAAGTATCCCAAGTTCCACTTTGGTGTTTGAGGCTGAAACCCCAGGGACTACTTCATTGTCACTTTGCCTTATTTTATCCTTGTCGTATGTGTCCTCCTTGAGGAAGAAGAGAGTTTGGGAATTTCCGCTTCCCTGGGCCACATAGCAACATGATGGTGGCCATTTCTAAATCTGGAACGTCAATACACCAAGCCTGAGCATAGCTCAGCGTTTCTTAGCAGGGTTTTCATGTTGGCACTTGGCCCAGCACAATTCTTGTTGTGCTAGAGTGTACTGAGCTTTGTCGAGGGTTAGCCTATGACAGCAGAACCTGCCAGTCATTGTGACAACCCAAAACATCCTTCTCACCATTCCAGATGCCTCCTGTTGGAACTGGACCTCACCCTCATTGAGAACCACTGGAAGACCACACTTGATCTTGCACTCTACTATTTACATGGTGCCTGCTTTGAAGAGGTCCCAGGTTATTAAACATTCTCATTCCTAAAATTTTACATACAATGGGTTCCCAAATAATTAAAATATGTTACTATAAGAATGATTCAGAATATAATTGAAATTAAAAAAATTTTTTTTAATGTTTCTTTATTTTTGAGAGTGACAGACAGAGTATGAGTGGGAGAGGAGCAGAGAGAGAGGGAGACCCAGAATCCAAAGCAGGCTCCAGGCTCTGAGCTGTCAGCACAGAGTGTGACCTGGGGCTCGAACCCATGAACCATGAGATCATGACCTGAGCTGACATGGGAAGCTTAACCAAGTGAGCCACCCAGGCGGCCCAAGAATATAATTGAATTTTAAATGATTTATAAGTCAACATGAAATCTGGTAGAAACTCAGGGACATTGGTATACCTGGTCTTTGTGCTGTGGCCCTGCTGAAATGAGAGTTTATAGAACATCGGCTGGCAGTTCAGAGGGAATAATAACAGTTTGTGTCCTAACGCTTCCGATTTGTGACTGGAGATGCCCTGGAAGAATAGTTTGAAAGTTTTGAAACTTGATCGATCTGGTGATTGTAGCTGTAAACGTCTAAGAAGACTCTCTTTCCACACTGGGGGTGAAGTTACTACTCTATCTCAAATCAGTGTCAGAAAGAAAAAAAAACATTTGCATTTATGTATTTATGATAAGCTACATTTTACTGTAGTGATGATCACCAAGCTTTTATTGGGCACCTATTGTGAGCCAGGCACTGTGCTAGTTTCTTTGAATGCGTGTTTTAAATTTAATGCCCACACAATGCCTCTGTGGAGAGTAGTACTCATTCCCAGTTTGCATGTAAGGACATGAAGGTTCTAATTGTGCAACTTGCTCAGGATCACTGAGCCAGTAGGGGACTGAGTCAGATTTTAAATGCAGACTTTGACATTTTTTCCATAACCTCTTTAGACTCCATGGATCTGGAGTGATTTTGTCCAAACAGAACAGAGATGCCCCTGCCTGAACGGATGTATAGAAAGGTGCACAGGTGTGTGGAAAGATAGATAAAAATAAATGGTGGGGGAAATGCAGAGAATAATGAGATGAAGAGGAGATGTAACCGCAGGGTAAGTGAGTGAGCAAATGAGAAGGAAACGGAATGGTATGGGAGGCAATGAACGGATGGATGGACGAGTGGATGGATGAATGAATGAATGAATGAATGAGGTAAGAGGTATTGAGGCTGCCCTACCTGAAGCCTGAGCGCCAGTATCCTGGCTGCTGGCGGGTGGGCGGACGGGCAGCTACTCCACACAGTACGGTAGGCGCGGGCCGCTCCTCCTGGAGCCCCGCTCGCGCCTCCTCCTTCCCTCCCGCCCCCTCCTCGTCGCCGTCCTCCCCCTCCTCCTCCGTCGCCCGCCCGCCGGCCGGCAGCCCGGACCCCAGTCCCCGGCGGGCGGGCGGAGGAGGCGGCCGTCCCGCTCGACTGCGCTGGCCCCGCCGCAGCAGCCCGGCGCGCAGCGATGCGCAGAGGGGCCGCGCCGCCCGGGGGCCGCCGCCGCCGCCGCCGCGCCGCACCATGAAGCTCCGCAGTAAGGCGGCGGCGCTGCTCCTGCTCGCGCTGGCCGCTCTGCTGCTCGCGCTGCTGTCCCTGCGCGCCGGCCGCGCGGAGCCCCCCGCACCGGCCGCGCGCCCCGCGGCCGCCCCGCAGCGCCGCCCCGCGCCGGCCCCCGCGCGCCTCCCCGGCCCCGGCGCCTTCCCGGGGGCAGACCCGCGCGCTCGGCGCCGCCGGCCCCCACGCCCGCGCCCCCGAGCCGGCCGCCGGGGCGCCGCGAGCCTGGAGAAGTTGGCGAGGTGAGTCGTGGCAGCCCCAGAATCCCTTCTGGGGGACCCGTGTCTCACTCCCTCAGCCCGTGCCGAGTCCGGGGGAGGCTTTGGGCTGGAGGGACGGACTCCAAGTGCACCCACGGGCTGCTCGCTTCTATTTGCTCTGCTCCGCTGGAAAGTAAGAACCACCTTGGTGGAGTCCTGTTGACAGCGCAGTGCTGTTGATCTCGTACCTTTTTGAAAGAGAAGCGTCAAGGAGGGTGGCTTATGTATTACGTTTTTGAACAGTCAGGGCAAGGCGTGTGTTTGCCTTCTTGCAAATGTGCGCCCTTTGTTTAATCTTTCACAAGCCATCACGATGCAAGAATGCTTTATCTAATCCTCAAGTTTCACTGGAGATTTTTTTTTTTTATATACCAAAAACTTAGATGTGATTGAGTTGGAAAAGTTAGCTGCTTACCAAAGACTGACTAGCTAGCTAGCTGCCTCTCGTTGAACCTTGAATCGCCTTGTGCTTAGAACAGGAGAGGCACTCGACCTGAGTTTATTAAAAAGTTTTCTTCTTGCAAGGAGCGTGGCGTGCCAGGGGCCAGATAGAGGACGGTTTCCCTGTTCCTCGTTGTGTTTCAGACTTAAGTACGGTCCAAGTGTCTTACAAGGAAAACGTCTTAACCTTTGACATTGTGTTTGATACTCACTCTCTTTCTCTGCGTGGAGTTTAACCCGCCACAGCTTTTCACCGGAGCGTTTTATCTTTGTCCTCTGGGTTGCTGGCCCGCCCCCAGGTTAGGGATTTGCGTTCATTTCCTTTGTTGTGTAGAGCTTTTTAACAATCCCCTTGCAGCGAGTCTGTTTCCTCTGCCCTTTGGAAGCTGGTGATGTTTGTAACCGCTGTTGGTGCGTCTGCGCGTGCTGGGCTCCTTAATTACCTGAAATGAGTTGCAGAATTCTTTTGGGCCGTAATGACTAAATCTGTTTTGCCGCTTTTACTGTAACTAAGAGAAAAGACATGAAACCTCAAGAAGTAGCTGTGTCAGCTTTTGTTTCTCTTCTGCCTCATAATAAAGTACAGATGGGTACTGACAAGTTTTAGGGGACAAAAAAAAAAAACAAAAACAAAAAACCAGTGATCTACAGAGTCTCTTGTAAGCTGTTGGAGCCATTTACAACCTTTAATGAATGTATGCATACTTTAAGGATACTTCTGTTAGGAACTGAGGTCTCATGATGTATTATGTTAAGGTTCCACTCTGCAAGTTTACTATGATTTGTAAGTGGACGGGACAACTTTTACATCAATAGTAACTGACACCATTTAATGTTGCTAACCTTTTGCCAGATAGAGTGCTCACAGCAGTATGTAAAAATAGTCATTAAAATATACCATACATATATTAACCGTGTCATCTGCACTCTAACCCTATGAAACAGGTTCTCAAAGTGCAGTCTGAACCAGCAGCAGCTGTGTCACCTAGAGCCTTGTTAGAAATGTAGATTCTCAGGACTCACCCTGGCCCCGTGAAATCAGAACCCCTTGGGGGTGAGGTCAGTAGTCCGTGTTCTAACAAGCCCTCCTATTGTTTCTAACACACACCAGTGTTTGAGAGCCTGCTCTATGATGTAAGCACTAGTATCATCCCCATTTTACAGTTAAGGAAAGTAAGGCACACAGTTTAGCAGTTTGTCCAAGGTTCATAGATTACGTGTGACAGGTCAGGATGAAGGTTATAGGCAGCCTGGGCCCGGTTTACCCTTACCTGCTGTGCTGATGTCCTGCACTAACTAGTCTTGCCTGCATTTTGTAAGTTCTTCTGAGATTTTTCTAAAGAAATATCATAGATTTTTACAACGGTCTCATTCTTCAAGGTATTGAGAACATGGGACTGCCTCTTCTTGTCTCTATCGGAACAAATTGGCTCCGAGTAGGAAGAGATCATGAACAGAATCCAGATGCATGTTTTAGGGAAGTATCATTTCCATGAGCAGCAGTACCTCCTGAAGCCATTTTTCTTTTTGAACGTATCTCTTATATTATCATGGAAGTCATGGCCAACACCATAGGAATATAGAACAAAATTTAAAAACTCAGGGAAGAGTGAAAAACCAAAAACCCACCGGAAGTCTCAAGCTCAAATGCATAAAGATGAAAGTCTCGTGTCCTCTGGAGAAGTTGACATTTTTTGGGACTTAGTAACATTTTTTTTTTTTTTTTTTTTTTTTTTTTTACTACCTGGACAGAAATGGCGACAGAAGTTTCTGAGACAGCGAGGGAGCAGGAGGAAAGATCTCTGCATAGGCTCCTTTATTGCTTTCCTAATCCTGCTTGGGTTAAATTTTTGTGGTTTAGAAGGAATTTCATTTTAGGGAGGGAAAAGAAAGCCTCGTGTTTTTAGAAATTGGGTCCTTTCATCTCGTTATGTGGCTGGAATCCAGAAGAGATGAAGGTTACGTGATCTCATTTCTTGGGCCTGGGGAGTAGTGAGCAGCGAGCTTGCACTTGGATGTGACACCGTCCACCACCTGCTGACCATTCGTGGATCCGGCTGCCTTGCCTCCCCCAGGGTACTGTTGGAAGTGAAGTTCTGCCACGTCAGCGCAGGAAACATAGCCCTCTCCTTCCACATCTTGTTTTCATTTCAGAGAAGTTTCCAGGGACTTGCCTCATTAGCAGACAGACCCTACAATTTTATAACTAGTCATTTGTATGCAATCTGTCCTGCGGTGGCCTCTCCTCTCTATAAATATAAAGCCTGGAGGTAAGGTCTAAGCTTTTAGGTCAGGGGTGGGATCTGAAAATGGATACCACAATCTAAGTAGCAGTTCCAAGGGCACAAGAGAAATGAAATCTTCCTTTTATTTTGGTTTATTGGTGATTTATACCTGGCTGACTTCCAAAGATAATTTGAGATGACGTTCAGTAAAAAAAAAAAAAAAAAAAACATATATAATAAGGCCATTGAAATCGTCAGCAAAAACGGAAAGTCATGAAAAGGAGGAGGAAATAAGCACTGTTTGTCAAAAACTGAGCTACCATTGTTATAAGGATTAAGTATTAAATTTAGCTTTAAGCTTCCTGGCAGCCATGTCAAAAAGGGAATCATGATGGGCTGCCTTATTTTCACTGAATGATAAGAGGGAGAGTTGCTCATGAGGAATGATTTGGTTTTCATGGAAATGAAGTCTGAAAAGAATTTTACTGGAGAGTAAACTTGAGAAAACTGTCTCTCCAGTTCGCTTCTCAAAACTCCTCTGCGAGCCTACGTATGCAAAGGCAGTTAAATCAAATCGCTAATCAGTGCAACGTAGAAAAGAATTTGGCATCTGGAGGCCAGAAAATTGGGTTCTAGTCCCAAGCCATTTCACCTTAATTTCCTCATCTGTGAACTAAGCACATCAATCCAAAAGTTTTCCAAGATCTCTTCCAGCTCTGACATTTGATGAGCCCATGATGAGATCATCCAGTTTAGCTGTAAAATCCCAACAATGGTTATTGCTAGGCACTTTGTGCTGTCTCTTGCAAAATCAGTTTCTCAGCTATTGGCTCAAGCCTAGAACTCTTACTGATTACTCAATCCCAACCCTCTCCTGAACTTTATTCTTTCTCTTCTTGTACTGGCCTGGATATTGCTGTTTTCTCTCTTAAAATATGGTTTCCAGGCTACTTGAAGATCTGTAGAGCTGCCATTTTATTCCACAGTCATTCAGCAAATGTTTATTGCACATACATTCTGGCCCAGGCTCTCATTGTACAGTGGTGGAAGAAGTTGGTGCCCTCCCAGAATCTGGGAGGGATGGGGGTGGGGAGACAATAGAGAAACACGTTACACTTGGCAGTGTCCCCAGCTGCCCCAATGAGAGGAAGCGTGTTTACTCGCTCATCAAGAGACACGGTTTCCTGCGGTTCCCTTTGGTATCTGAGATAAGTCTTCTCAGAGGGTTCAAGCCTGAATAAAGGTCTCACTTAAGCGGCATGGTGTTATATAGCAAAATGCCAACTCTGTGGTGATCCTATAATTAGCTAGTAGCCCCAGAACACATTAAAGGTACTGTCTGTGATATTCTGTACTGTGAGTCTTGAGTCTATTCCCATTCATTTTTGTTGATTGGTCTATGATTCTTATTTTTATTGATCAGCGAGCCACATTGGTTCAATCTCAAAATATATCCCCACTCTTGGGGCACCTGGGGGGCTCCATCGGTTAAGTGTCCAACTCTTGGTTTGGGCTCAGGTCATGATCTCATGATTTGTGAGATGGAGCCCCATGTTGGGATCTGGGCTGGCAGTGCAGAGCCCGCTTGGGATTCTCGTTCCCTCATCCTCCCCCAATTGTGCGCATGTATTCTCTCAAATAAAGCAAAAAAAAAAAAAAAAAAAGGTTAAAAAAACACATACCCCCACTCTCACCGTTTCTACTGCGGCTGTGCTTACCATTGGCTCCTAACCACCATCTTTTACACGTGGACCTCCACGGTAGCACAGCATCTGGTTCATCTGTTTCCTTCTAGCACCCTCTACAGTCCTCTTTCTGCACAGCGCCTGGAGTAATGTTAAAGATGTAGACCACGTCGGGTCTTGGCTGGTGAAAGCCCTTCGGTGACAGACTTCCTGTCACAGTGAGAAGAAAATTCAGTTTCTTAGTCTGGCCTTCAAGCCCTTGTCTGATTTCAGCCCCATTGAGGCCTCTGACATCATCTTCTACTGCTCTGCTTCAGCTCCACTAGCCTTCAGGTACACGCAGCTCATTCCCACCACAGCCCTTTTTACTTGTTCTCTGTGCTGGAATATTCTTTGCTCACATCCTTGGGTCTCTGGCTCCCTTCTTTCAACCTACACTTTCAAGTTTGCTTCTCAGAAGGGTCTTCCCAGCTGCTCTAGAAAAAGTATCTTCCCCGTCATTCTCTACACCCTTACCGTGGTTAGGGTTGTTGTTTTATAGCATGCATTATTGTATGAACATTATATTTTATTTGCTCCCCTCCTGCAATGTCGTATTAATCACTGTACCACTGGCACCTAGAACAGAGATGATCTCATAGTAGGTACTCAATAGATATTTGTCAAATGACCTAATGAATGAGTTCAGTACCCACCTTGTGCCAGCACTATGCTAAGATTTTACTCAGTTGAGTAAATTACATATTATTTAATAATGTGGAAAATAATCTCATAGTGAACAACAATGAGAAGCATCATGAGGATCTTTAATTATAACATCCTTAAAAGAGAGGATATCTTTTTTTTTTCTTTTTAAAAAAAGTTTTTAAGGTTAATTTATTTATTTTTGAGAGAAAGAGCTCGTGAGTGGGGGAGGGGCAGAGAGCGAGAAAGAGAGGATCCCAAGCAGGCTCCGCACTGTCGCACAGAGCCTGATGTGGGGCTCCAACTCACATACCATGAGATCATGACCTGAGCCGAAACCAAGAGTTAGATGCTTAACCAACTGAGCCACCAGGTGCTCCTCTTTTTTTCTTTTTAATAGATATTAATTTTTATTATTTTTTAAAAAAAAAATTTTATGTTTATTTTTATTTTTGAGACGGGGGCAGGGGAGGGCCAGAGAGAGAGGGAAACACAGAAGCTGAAATAGGCTTCAGGCCCTGAGCTGTCAGCAGAGCCCGACACCAGGCTTGAACTCACAAACCAGGAGTTTGTGACCTGAGCTGAAGTCAAATGCTTAACCAACTGAGCCACCCAGGTGCCCCAACACATGTTAATTCTTAGAACAGTTTGGGATTTTTAGAAAAACTGAGAAAGTAGTATAGAGGTACCCTGCACCCCGTTTCCTCCATTATTAAGACCTTACAGTAGTATGATATATTTGTTATAATTAATGCATTAACAGCATACATTATTACTAGTGTTAATTTTTTTTACATTTCCTTGCTTTTACAGAATGTCCCTTTTCTGTTCTAGGATCCCGGCCAGGATAGCACATGACATATAGTTGTCATATCTCCTTAGGCTCCTCCTGGTTGTGGCAGTTTCTCAGACTTTGCTTGTTTTTGGTGACCTTGAGACTTTTGAAGAGCACTGGTCAGATATTTTATAGGATGCCCCACTATTGGAATGTGTCTGATGGTTTACTCATTATAGTACTAAGTTATGGGTAATTGGGAGCCGGAGACGTAAGGTACCCTTTTCATCACATCATATCAAGTGTATATGCTATCAACATGATTTATGACTGCTATTATCGGCCTTAGTCACCTGGGACAGGTGGTGTTTGTTCAGGGTTTTCTACTGGAAGCTTGCCCTTCCCCCTACCCCTTTTCCGTACTCTTCTTTAGAAGGAAATCGCTGCATAGCCCACACACCTGAAGAGTGGGAAGCAATGCTCTTCCTCCTTGAAGGTAGGGTATCTATATAAATTATTCAAACTTCTTCTGCATGGGAGATTTGATTCCTCTCCTCCATTTATTAATGTATTTACTCATTATATCACTATGAACCTATGGGTATTTATTTTATACTTTGAGTGACAAGCCAATATGACTTTTTTGGTTGCTGGAATTGTTTCTTTATTGGCCATTAGGAGCTCTGACAGTTGGCCTCTGTTCTTTGACATACTCCCATCGGTGTGGTTTGGTTTTTGTTTCCATATCTGGTTGTCTGAGCATTTCCTTACTCTCTGGCACTGCAGGACGCCCCAGGTTTCTCTTGTGTATTTTCTGCTTCATTTTTTGAATCAGCCATTTTTTCAAGGAGCCCTGATTCCTCTTATTGGAGAATGGTATTAGAAACCAAGATCTGGGTAAGAGGCATGCTAAGTGCTACTGGGGTATCATTTCTTTTCGACCCTCACAGCTGACATGGCAAAATATGTATGTGTTTGTACTAACCTACATATATACACATATACATATTTGCATTTGTGACCATCTCTGTGTTAAGCCAAAGATTACTACCTGGACCATTCTAACTTCCTTCCTTACCTATTGGGGAGAGAGAATGTTTTTGTTTTCCCAAACCCCAGTTTTCTGGCATCTCATTGACTTTGGTTGGTTTAAATGCCTCTGGTATGGAGGAAGGACTGGAAAGGAGTGGAGGGGTAGGATAGGATCAACTACTTGACTGAATGAGGCCATGACCACTCAAACCACCTGGGGAAGGTGATATGGTGGGTGTGATGATTGGCTCCTAACTTGTATTCCTCCCCTACCTTACAGTTTGTGTGTGGACCATACATACCTCCAGAAGATGGTCTGATCCAGGCATGGTATTCCCACCTCTTTCATGGTATAAACTGCATGTATCCAGGATTAAAACATTCAATAAATTCATTCCTCTGGCAACAGTTATTGGTCCACAGGTGTTACCTGACCCAAGTTGACTGAATCAACCAGAAGGGAAGCACCTATTTTATATTACTGGACGAAAGACTCCGTATGCTAGATATGGACAAGGAAATAAATAGTCCCAGTTACTACCATGATCCTTAGAGAACCAGCTTTAGGATGAAGCCATCACTGTGAGCAGTAGAATAGAGAAAGGAGCATACGGATCCTTGAGGACATTCCTGAGCCCAAGAATCAATGAATCCTGACACCTGTCCTGTCTTGGGCCCTCTGGTTACATGCATTGGAGTTGAGGTTTCTGACATTTTTATCCCAAATCGTCTTACCTGAACCAGATGGTTCTTTAGATCAAAATCCTGCTGCTGTCGATGGAGAAAAAAGGGAACGGTAGCAGGGCGCATATAGGAAATGAACGTCCACCCCACCCTAGAGCAGCCACTTTGCACCTTTAACCTTGTCCCAGGCGGCAGTTGATTCAGGGATAGGTTCTTGGGTCAAATTAGACCCTTTCTTAGGGATTTAAAGAATTGGATCGGGGGCACCTGGGTGGCTCAGTCGGTTGGGTGTCCGACTTCAGCTCGGGTCATGATCTCACCGTTCATGAGTTCAAGCCCTGCATCGGGCTCTGTGCTGACAGCTTGGAGCCTGGAGCCTGCTTCGGGTTCTGTGTCTCCCTCTCTCTCTGTCCCTCCCCTGCCCGCGTGCTCTCTCATGGTCTCGCATGCTCTCTCTCTCTCTCTCTCTCTCTCTCAAAAATAAATTAACATTGAAAAAAAAAGAATTGGATCAGAGGCAGTATAATGGCAAACTGTTCCTAGAGGCTAAGACTAAGTCACAAAACTCAGGATTGACCACCATGTTTCCGCCATGTGGAGAAAGCCAGTGTGCATTGAGGGTACATGAACCCAAAGTGCGAAACAGCACAGAGCAATGGAGGTGGGGGGCAAGGCCTCATGTGGTTCCCAAGGCCAGCTTCTGCCCTTTACTGGCTATGCTGTTTCATCCTTTTCCTAGAATCCATGAATTGAGTTTCCATCACTTACCACCAAGGAGTTCTGACTAATTTTGGTACATAGCTCCTGCTTTTAAGACTAAGTTAAGTGAATAGTAGCCATAGTGATTCTTATCCCCATACAAACTAACAGGTGAGATTCTTTGGAAGAAAATTTGGAAACAGATTTTCCCCCCTTGGAGTTACCTTCCTTCATATTATCTCACTGCAAGAAAATAAAAGACAAAATTATATGTTATATATTTTACCACCATTTAAAATATTTCTTAAAAGGAGAATTCATTTTGTGTTCCTTTCCAGATCTCCCCCAGCACTTGATTTATTTCAGATTATGAAATTCTGAAAATTACCCCTGGAAAGAGGAATTTCCTGACTTGATGCCTTATTGGGACTCCTTATTTTTGTGCCAGCAAGGAGTGACTTTAGTATATCTGAAGGTGATGTGTTGATGTTTGCCCATGCCCTCCGACCCCGACCTCTTTTGGCAGCAGACTGAAATATGAAATAGTCTAGTAGAAATTCATTAAGTAAGAGACAATGGAGAACATGACCCCTTTTCGTAGGGAAGGAGACTGGGGTCTGAAGAGGTAAAATAATAAGAATAATGTGCATAAAGCACCTACCACTGGGCTAGCTCATGATGGCCACTCCACAAATGACTCATTGTTCTGAGTACTGCTATTGTCCACTGTTGTTTATTAGTCAGGAACTGAATTTTAACTTGACCCAGCTAACTGGCAGTGTGGCCTTGAATTATTTCTCCTCGGTAAATCATGGCCTTCTCCTAAGCTCACTGGTAAAATGGACTAACGCAGGTAGAATGCCGGCACAGTTTCTTGCACGCAAGAAACTTTCAGCAAACAGGAGCTAGGGCTCAGGCAGATTAGGGCAGGCTTTTCTTGGATTATGATTTGAGGAAATCAAGACTCAGCTTTTATATGTGATAAATAATACAGGGGCACCTGGGTGGCTCAGTCGGTTAAATATCCGACTTCGGCTCAGGTCATGATCTCATGCTTCATGAGTTTGAGCCCCATGTCAGACTCTGTGGTGTCAGCTCAGAGCCTGCTTTGGATCCTCTGTCCCACTCTCTCTGCCTCTCCCCTGCTTGTATTCTCTCTCTCTTTTTCAAGAATAAATAAACATTAAAAGATAATAATAATACACCAGTCTCATTATGTGTATTGAGTATACATACATACAACCTCAGTATGAGGATCATACTGATCCTCAGTAAAAGCAGAAGGAGTAGATGAGGGAGGACTGTTTTGACTGCCTCTGGGGCATTTGGACTGTTGATCTGGGGAGTGTCAAGCCTGGGATCATGGCTCTCTGCAGCTTTGCCGTCTCCTCAGGGGCAGAGAGCTATTGTTTCCCAGCTCAGAAAAGTGGAGGGTGAGGGAAGCGTCCATGTTCATGTGCTTGGGAATTAGGAGGTTGTTCTCAGGGAACGCAAATGCAGAATTTTGTCCGCCTCTCTGGTTGAACTTGAAAAGGCTCTGCATTTTCCTCCTCCCAGTTTTGTGAGGCTCACAAGGACCTCAGCGGTCTGGCCGCTGGCCTTAAAGTAGCAAGCTCTGGGGTTCGAGTGTCAGATTTTACCCCTCAGGGAGAATGGGTTGTTAGGAATCCCTGCCTTAGTTGTTTCATTTTTAGAGAGAGAGAGATTCTCAAGCAGGCTCCATGCTTAGCTTGGAGCTCGACACAGGGCTTTATCCCACGACCCTTGGGATCATGCACTGGGCAGAAATCAAGAGTCTGACGCTCACCCGACTGAGCCACCCAGGGGCCCCAAAATTGCTGGTTTAGAAGGAACACAAGAGAAGTTGGAAGCACATTGGAAATTGATATTTTAGAAGAAACATTGAAATGTTTAAAAAGTTTAAAAAGTGTACAGAAACTTCACATCTGATCTGCAGTAAGATAGAGTACTGATACTTGAAGTTACGTGCTTTTTACTGCTCTGCCTAGCCTGTTTTTATCATGGATCTGAAAGAGAAAAATAAAGGCTTCGTATACTTTTCAAGTTATTTAATAATCATGATGATGGTAACTGCTAATATTTAATGAGGACTTAAAATGTGCCACGATACTGTATGAAGCACTTTCCTGCATTATTTCATTTCACCGTCCTAACAGCTTACGAGGGAAGTACTGTTACCGGACAGGCCAGAACATCTCAGTTGCAAGAGTTAGAGCCTCAGGTCATCAGCTTATGCCACTTAGTCAGAAAAGGGGGGTTACTGGATCATAAACTGTCAAGTGCAAGGGCGCCTGGGTGGCTCAGTCACTTGAGCATCCGACTCCTGATTCCTGATCAGGTCATGGTCCCAGGGTCGTGGGTTTGAGCCCCAAGTCGGGCTCCGCACTGAGCTGGGAGCCTGCTTGAGATTCTCTTCCTCTCCCTCTCTCTTCCTCTTGCTCCCTCTCTCTCCCTCCCTCCACCCTTCCCCCACTCACATTCTTTCTCTCTCTGTCAAAAATAAATAAATAGGGGTGCCTGGGTGGCTCAGTCGGTTAAGTGGCCGACTTCAGCTCAGGTCATGATCTCACGGTTTGTGAGTTCGAGCCCTGCGTCGGACTCTCTGCTGACAGCTCAGAGCCTGGAGCCTGCTTCGGATTCTGTGTCTCCCTCTCTCTCTGCCCCTCCCCTGCGCATGCTCTCTCTCTCTCTCTCTCTCTCTCTGTCCCAATAATAAATAAAACGCTAAAAATGTTTTTTAATAAAAAAAAATAAATCCTCTTAAACTTAAAAAAACAACCATAAAGTGCAAAGGCTGCAGGTGTATCCCAGATTTCTAGCCATCTTGCCTCCGTCTTCAATCTCTGCTCCCTCTTGTGTGGGCCATGCCCTCACGTGGGTTTTCTCCACTGGAGAATTCTAGCAGGTCTGGGCTTGCCTTTTCCTCCTTCAGTCACTGCTAAGGGAAGAACTTCATCCAGCAAGAGTCCCAGAGTTGCCTCTATTGACCTGATATGGATCCCCTGGATATCTGATTGCTGATGGCGATGCCTGGGGAGAGGATGAATCATCCTCTCCAAACCTCATGGACTGAGAGCAGAAGAGGAATGGTTTCCCCAAAAGACCGTCAAGGTGCTCTTCTCAGAAACTCTGGGAAATGGATGGTAGTAAGAAACACCAAAGCCAAAAGTCTACTATAATCAGCATGCCCATTTTACAGATGTGGAAAGTGAGGGTTAGAGGTGGTTAAAGCATTTGCCTACAATGGGGCAGCCAAATGACAGACCTAGAATTTGAAGCCAGGTGCATGTGTTTTTAAAGTCAAACTGCTTATCACCATGCTGTACTTGGGAACAGATCGTGAAATTTGAACTACTTGATGGCTTTGTAGAATCCCTTTGAAGAAGATCCTTTCATAAAAATCCCTCTTTCTTGTCAAAGATTTTCCATGTTTGTAAGGGAAAAATAGGTTATAAAAATTACCCCTTGAGAATGTTTTAATATATTTACATAGTTATATATACACAGTCACATATATTGAATATAATTCTGGAAGGCTATTCCATTATACCAACATGTCAATGGTTATGGAATTGGAATTATGGTGCCCCCCCTTTGGCTTGTCTGTATTTAAAATTTTTTCTATGATGAATGTTTGCATTACTTGTATCACTTATACAATAAGTTAAAGTATATAACTTATAAAAATTAAAAATCCCTTACTGGCCTGAGGCCGAGGAGGATGGAAATTACTTGGAGAGACCATTTTTCCTCGCCTTAAGTTGGTCTTTCATGTTCTTTTTTGAGAAATGGGCTAGAAGCGTCCGTTCACAGAATATGTAAGCCTCATTCTTTTCCCTCGTATGTCACCATTTATTTCAAACTAGCACTGCTAGTTCCTATTTTATGATCTCAGTAACAGCTTAATTTGAAAAGAAGAGGGAGATGGAGAAATAGAACCTCTGGTGTGTCAGGAGCAATTCTACAGGGAACAAATGGAATGAGAATTAGTCCAGCCAGTATCAGAGTTAGAGGGAGAGGAATATGTATAAATACGCTTGTGGGTGATGTCAGGTCATGGTGAATGCCTGGAATATGAAGGCAGAGTTGGTACAGGTGTGCATCGAGCATCCTGCCCGGGGAGGCTGTGAGTGGATGGGATCTAGAATCCTGTCCAGGCTCGGATCGCTGAGTGTCGAGCCCTGAGAAGAGGTAAAGGCTTTATTTGCCAAGAGCAGACTTCTTTTCTAAATCGCTTGTGTGTAGCCCCACATCGAGCATAATGATTAAAAGCGTGCTCCAGTTTTCAAAAGTCCAGTTCCCTGAGTTTGAATCCTTGCGCTGCCTGCCACTTACTAACCATAAAGCAGGTGTATGTGTCCAATAGTGTCTAAAAGCAGACACGCACCCATGTAGACACATAGATAAGATTGACAACTTCCGGCTTTGAACATCTCCTATGTATTGGACCCAGACTTTGTTTAGGAGCACAGCCATGTTTTAGATATCATGATCCAAGCTAAAAATACGCTATTTATAATTGAGTGTACTTATCACATAATTGTATTATGCACTGCCCCCCCCCCGGCAGTTTTTTGGTGCTGTGTAGACACTATTCATATAATAGCATGGCTTCAAAGCAAATGTCAGCTTCTCTGCCTTTTGTGGAAGATTAATGGTGCTTGATTTAACTCCAAATCATGGGTCATTAAAAGTGATTTAACTGTTAGCACAGTCCTCAGCGTCATGTCTGGGTTTCTAAGTGAAGGCTGAACTCACAGCTCCGGCAGGGAAATTTTTTGTCAGGGGACGAACGTGTTCCCAGACCTGTGGTTTGCAGGGAAGTTTATTAGTGCCTCTTACTGCCAACATGTAACGTGGATATAATTACCCATTACCAGACTCTCCTTCCAGGGGCCGAATCAAGGTGTTTCCACTTCTAAACTGCCACTCTGGCTTCATCTGCAGGCCTTCTTCTGGTTCCAATAGCTATGGATTCATCTGGAAGGATTCCACTTGGGAGGGAATCTTTTCTTCCCCTAGATGAGAGTATGTAATTTTTTCAAATTCATCTTTTGCCTTTTTTTCCCCCAGAATATTTCTATATTTCTTTCCATATTAAAACTAGTTACCAACAGCACTGTTTTAGACTGTATTTAAAAACTGTTTTTCTTTTTAGCGTTTATTTTTTTTGAGAAACAGAGATAGAACGTGAGTGGGGGCTGGGCAGAGAGAGAGGGAGACACAGAATCCAAAGCAGGCTCCAGGCTCTGAGCTGTCAGCACAGAGCCCGACACGGGGCTCAAACCCACAAACCATGAGATCATGGAGCAGAAGTTGGACATCCAACCGACTGAGCCACCCAGGTGCCCCTAGACTGTATTTTAAAGAACTGGGATTTTCTGCGAAGCTTCCACGGCCTGTCTGTATCACAGCATCAGGTTTACCTGAGGTAATTTAGCTTGTCAGTTCAGGAGAAGCCGTGGTAAGAGAGGTAGCAGGAGACGCAGAAAAGAGGGTCTGAGCACATCCAATTACTTGCTTTAATAATTCAGTGTGTTTTGCAGTAATAGGCTACAAAGTAAATAGCACTACACATAAGTGCCGTATTTCATTATTTATACACTCCAGAAATTGAAGTTTAATTAAGTCACACTCTTGAGACTTTTAACGATTAAGGAGACGCCTCGTCTCGGACAGTGTGTAGCGGGTGAAGCAGCTTTTCCCTCTGAGCCTTTTCTGAATATCATTTGTTGTTTGCACAGGGAGGGCTTGGAGCCAGGACAGTGGAGACAACGTTTTCCAAACTGCAGTCAGCCCCACATCAGAGCCAGCATTCTTATAATACGCCTTTACTACCATTGCTCACCTGAAACATTAAAAAAAAATCTTTGTTAAACATCAGTGACTTATTTATTTAATGATAGCTTGATTGCAATACAATCCAAATACCCTTTCAAGGTGTCCAGGACGGTGCTTTGCAGAGTCATGCAGCCATGACCACATCTAATTTCTAAATATTTTCATCACCCACAAAAGAAACCCTGCACCCATTAAGCAATCACTCCACATTTGCCTCTCCCCTAGTCCCTGGTTACCACCAGTCTGCTTTATGTCTGTATGGATTTTCCTATTGTGCTCTTTTCCTATGTACGGAATCATCAACATGTGGTCTGCTGTATTTCCGCAAGGCTCACAGTTGACTGTGTTTAAGGGTCATCCGTGCTAGAGTGTATGTACATCGGCACTTCGGTCCTTTAACTGACAGTCGTTTTCCGTTTTATGGATATGCCATCTTCTATTTATCCATTCATCAGTTGGTGGACTTTCGGGTAAGACTCTCTGGCTATTGTGAATAATGCTGCCGTGAACATTTGTGTACAAGTTGGTGTGTGGACATATGGTTTCGTTTCTCTCGGGTACATACCTAGGACTGGAATGGTCAGGTCACATGGTCTGCATTTAGCCTTCTGCAGCACTGTGGAACCATTTTTCCCAAGTGGCTGTACCATTTTACAGTAATGATGTGTGAGGGTTCTAATTTCTGCACATTCTAAGTTTATTTATTTTTGAGAGAGAGGTGCGGGAGGGGCAGAGAGAGACTCTTAAGCAGGCTCCAAGCTCAGTGCAGAGCCCAATGTGAGGCTCAATCTCATCACCCTGAGATCATGACCTGAGCCGAAATCAAGAGTTGAACACTTAACTGACTGAACCACCTAGGTGCCCTCTAAGTTTATTTATTGTAGGGGAAACTTTTCTATCATGGCCATGGATTGTTAGCAGTAACATAAATAGAAGGTAATCCTCAAAGGAGACACTGAGAAGATGAAACAAGCTTACGCATTTCTAACTTGGCCGTTGAAGTTTCTGTATCTGAGATCTGCTGTCTTTTTACTTGAAAGGAAGATTAAGCAACATTAGAAAGATGTTCCAGACATGTTACCACCAAGCTGAGACTCTCTTAATGACCTTGTTGAAAAAGAACTGGAAGTGGAATAGCTTTCTCACTCAGAGACTCAAAGTGATTTGATGTGGTGTCTTAATGGTAACTGTAACTGACGCATCACCCTCTGGACCATGCGGAATCTGGAGGCACAGATGCCGTGTGCTCATCATGTCTCCGCAGTCGGCTCCATGGTTATGTTTTACCAGTAACTCAGAGGTGTAGGGGGTCGTGTTTGTTGTATTTTGGGGGGTTTTGTTTTTTCTTATGGTGTGGTGTTTTCTAATACTCTTGGGTAAATTTGAGAAACTGTCAAGATTACTACATTCTTGATGGGATAATAGCTTAATATTAACCCAGTAATGTCATTTCTGGGAATGTAGTCAAAGGACATAATGAAAAGAAGAAAACAATCTGTTGGCACATACATGTTTAGTACCAGACTTTATTTTTTTAATATGACAGAACAGTTGGAAACACCCAAGAAAAGGGAAATGCTGATAAGCTATGGTGTTTTAGTTGGATGGAATAGTAGAGAGACAGTGAAAATGATGGTTCTGAAGACTTAGAAAGTGATAAGAAAAATAAAAATCAGATGAGAAACATAAAATAGAAAAATAGAACAAAAAATTGTATTCATATTATTAGTATAGTTGTAAAAATATGTATTCAGTGGAATAAAGATCAGGATACTTGCAAAGAGAAGTCATATAGGGCAAAATATTTTTCCATTTACCAACTTTAGTCTTTCAACACATACGCTTTATATTTTTTAATTGAAAGTGTACATTGTGTATTTTATTCTGATTTTTTTTATGTTTATTTATTTTTGAGAGAGAGAGAGCACACGCGGGAGAGAGAGATACAGAATCTGAAGCAGGCTCCAGGATCTGAGCTGTCAGCACAGATCATGATGTAGGGCTTGAACCCATGAACCAAGAGACCATGACCTGAGCTGAAGTTGGACACTTAACTGACTGAGCCACCCAGGCGCCCCCATTCCTTTTTTAAAGATATTTTGTTTATTTACATTGCCTTAATTGATGGTATATAATGTTTTCCTCGATAATAAATTATAAGGAAAGAATTTGTAATCACCAGCTGAGGTAAGAGTTTTGAAGAAAATAAGCAAAGACTGTGACAGAGAATAAAAGGGAGGGTGCTCCTTTGATGAGGTAGTCAGGGAAGCTCATCCCCCTGTTTAAAAGAGAAGGAAGTGTCTGTGCAAAGGGAAGAATATTCCAGGCGGAGGACACAGTTTGTGTAAAGGTCCAGAATGTGAGCACAGCACTGGATGTCTCAGGGAGAAAGAAGGAAAGGTGGTGGGTGCAGAGGTCACAAAACAGAAGGGTCAGGAGGCTGGGAGCATCTTCTGAACAGTGGGTGAAGTCCTCAAGAATGCCAGCAGGGATTGGTGGGGGGAAGGATTCTGTGAGCGGGGAGCTAAGCTCTTCACTGAGTTAAGAGCAGTCTTGGGAAATGGGGAGCTGACAGCAACAAAGAGAGGGTAGAAGAGTGTTCATCCACAGACATCACTCTGAAGACACATTCCATGTCTAGGTGTGGCAGTGAGGAACAAGGAGGACACTAGCCCACTTACTGCCCCGGGGGCTCATGGGGCAGGAGAGGAAGAGCAGCCTCCACTTGGGGGTCTGCTGGGGAGGCAGCATCCTCACAAGGCGGCCATGTTTTCATTAAGGCAAGACGTGAAGAGAATTCCCTGAGAAAAGGCTGAGCACGGAGTTGGTTTTCCTGAGGGCATGGGCGGAGAGTTTGGGAGAGAAAAGGGAGGTGAGAGGTCAGCTCAGATCATTAGTTCTTGGCTGTAGCTGAACTATGGATGGTTGTGGTACAAGTGTGTTAATCAGCAAACTCCAGGATCTCCTCTGAGACCCATGGATTCAGAATCTCTGTGGTGTGGAGCTTTGCATATTAGCAAGCACCTGGAATAACTCTGATGTGCAGCTGGGTAGGGAATCCCCTGCGCTAGACGCTAATTGGTGTCTCTTCCGGCTATAAAACTGCAACAGGGATGAGCCTTTGGATCAGGGCCCTAGCACTGAGCCACAAGGAAGAAATGGATTCCGTGAGCATTTCAAAGGCTGACTCAAGGTGAGAATATGAGAGAGGCGGAGCTGGTCAAAGGGGATTGGAAACAGTTTTAAGCCCAACATTAGGACTCTTTTGTGATTGCCACACCGTAAGTTTGTTTCCATGTGGTTTTAGTAAAAGGAAATATATTGGCTTAAGAATCGAACTGTCTCCAGTTATGGTCAGGTGCACCTGGATCCAGGTGTTCAAGTAATGCCAGCAGAGAGGTGCCCCCCCCCCATCTTTCGGCTCTGCTTTCTACTGTGTTGACTCCAATTCCGGTTCTACCAGTGTGGTGGCCCAGATGGGTACCATCAGTCCTAGCCTTAGGTGGTAGTTCCTCAAAATCCTGGACAGCAAGTGTCTACTCCAGTCCCCTTTTATAAAGTATAAATAAGAACAGAGTTAGCCATTCGTCAGAATAGCGTTCTAGCTCCCTATCACCCATTCCCTGTCGTTCAAGGGGTTAAGGAGTTTTAGGTTCGTAGACTGGACTTGCCTTGATCCTTAAAGCGTCTCAAGTGACATCTGAGATGTGCTGAGTGCGCCATTGGTAGGAGTTGGTGAAAGGCACACCATTTCGGTGCCCTTAAACTTGCCTATTCATTGTGATCATGTGACACAAATGCTTACTACCTGAAGCCTGAGGTTTTTAATGTAATGTGAGAGGTAAGAGAGTGGGGGCAGCAAAGGTCTCGTTAAATCCCAACCACTGATACTTGAACTGCCACCAGGAGAGGTCTTTATTTTCCTTTTTTAAGACCTGTCACTAGACACCGAGAAAGATTGCAGTCCCCAGCCCCTGCTTTTTATACTGCACGGTCCCCAACCAGGAAAGTCTGGAGAGTAACCTGTATGCTGCAGAAGAGCACAAGATTTTTTTAATTAAAAAAAAAAATTTAGGGACGCTTGGATGGCTCAGTCGGTAGAGCATCTGACTCTTGATATTGGCTCAGGTCATCATGAGATCGAGCCCCATGTCAGGCTTTGCACTGACAACCTGGAGCCTGCTTGGCATTCTCTCTCTCCTTCTCTCTCTGTGCCTCCCCTGCTCTTGTTTTCTCTCTCTCTCTCTCTCTCTCAAAATGAGTAAATAAACTTAAGAAAAATAAAAATGTAAATCTTCATTTGATATTTATTTGATATTTATCCACCTTGTGTATGTTTTCTTTTACTACATAAGTCTGTGAACAACAAAGAGTGCTATTTTGCTTGTTTTTAAGCTGCATCTAAGGTATTATTCTTTTGCTAGTTGCTTTTTTCCTCTTTGACCTTATGTTGATACGTGGTATTTTGGTTCATTTTCACTGCTATGTAGTATTCCTCTTAAACATATTACATATATTCATGATTCTTTGCTTGGACAGCAATGTTACTTTTAGTTCTTCACTATTATAAACAGGGCTGCTGTGAAGATTCTTGAATGGGAGTTGTGCAAGAATTTCTTTAGGTTATATATGTAGGTGTAGAACTAGAGGGCTGGAGGGTGTTTGTGCCTCTTCATTCCTCCTAGACGTTCCCAAAGGGCTGTCCAAAATGTTTGGGTCAAAAAAAAAAAAAAAGAACAAAATGTTTCGGTCAACTTACACTGCCCCTGGCTATTTCTGAGCTGTCCCCCACCTTCATATCCACTCTGAAGCTTGGATGATCCAACTTTTATTTTATTCCTTACTTTTTGCCAATCTGAAAATCAAATGGAATCCCTTTATTGTTTAAATTTGTATTTCCCAGATTACTAATGTTAAAGCCTTTTTTCATGTAGAAGCCTGATATGTAAAGCTAAACTAGACAGAGTTGTTTGGAACGTGGCAGTAGTTCATATTTAAGATAGCTATGCTATTGCATTGACTGCTTTCATACCTTTGGATGATACCTGTGCTCCTAAATATTGAGCATGATTTCAAGCAAAAGGCTTTGCATTAAATCTCTTCGGTAGCACGTTTTGGCCAGTCTTTTGCATTTGTAATTGATTGTGATGTTAGCATTATCTGTGACACAGCCTTCCCATCCTTTCACGTAAGTTAATTGGGAGCTGGCTTTAATAGTGGGTATGAAAACCCACCCACAGAGCTGAGGAAGGGAAGACATCTGAGTCCTTATGGCAGGGGTCCTTGAATTTACGAGGCATTTTCCTGATTTAGTACCTTTGCTCTCACTGTCTCCTCTGCCTGGAATGCTCCTCACCCAGAAATGCACATGATTTGCTTCGATTGCTACTTCCTTCTTTGTGTTTCCCCTACCCCCTGACAATGTACTTTCTGCAAGCGCCGGCATCTTGGTCTGTTTTGTTCACTGCTGTCTTCCTGGTACCGAAAACAGTGCCTGGCGCATAGTAGGTACTCAATATAGACTTGTTGGTTAGTAAATGGTCTAAAGTTAGGAAGAAAAAGAACAGAGGAGAGAATTTCTGAGAGAGATACACACACAGAGAAAGAGAGAGAGACAGAGAGAATACATGTGCCAAGACCTGGAAACAACCCAGCAGTCTGCTGACCAGAAATGAAAATGCACGGAAAGTATGAATATGTGACTGTGGCTATGGTTATGAATGGCTGTCCACCGAGGCTGGGGGTGCTGGAGGCAGTTGCTAGAGCTGTAAAAAGGAACCACAATCATCAGTTTGGACTCAATCTTGAGGGCAGTCAGGAGCTCTTTCCTTGTTGTAATCAAAAGAATAATGCAATTCTAATTGTGTTTTAGAAGAACATCACTCTGGTGCCAACAAGAAGAAATCAGAGGGTGGGAGTTAAGGATAAGATTGGAGGCAGGTGGACCATCGAGGGAGCTGTCAGAGTGATCGAAGTGAGAGAAGATAGTGGCCTCATCAGGTCACAGCAGGAGGACAAAGAGGAGAGGACAACATTGGGAGATACTTTGGACATCTCTAGTGTCTTCCGGTGATCCCAGAAGTCAGTGGAATCTGAGTATCTCTGGGCATCTGAGCTTAGTTGAGTGTCCACTAAGCATGCTCGTAAGTAACCAAGTCGGAAAGCTGTCTGAAGTGCTCCACCACATCTTTACCTCTCTTCCTGATGAAAGAAATCTGGAGCAAGACCGCCATTATTCAACAGAGCAGTGGATAATGGAGCAGTGCACTGATTGGACTCGAAGGTTTTGGAAGGAAGGTAGCATTCCTTGTCCAAGTTTCCCTGGCCTCCAACTCTTTTGTGCAAGTAAATTAGTTTCATTTGTCTCAGGGCACCTTTTCCAGGCCAACTCCTTCCAACTTGCCTGCAAATGTCTCTCAGTGGTGTGTTTGAGGCTTGGCTGCGTCTCCTTGTCTGGAACAAATCTTTTATTACAAGGAAATAGCTGGATGATGATTCTGGACTCTTGGACCCTATTCTCCTCTCAGCTGTTGACTCAGTATCTGATACCTTGGTAATTTTCAGCTCAACCTGCCTCCTCTCCTGCCTGTTTCTCATTAATACGACTTACATGCTGGAGGCTGAATTTCAGATCTACCACCTCAGCCATCTTGAGTGAGACAGTTAGGATTAACACCTGTTTCTTCAAGACTCTCCGAAAATATTATGGAAGCACATATGTTCTTTTCTTTGCTCACCTCCCGGACTCGCCTGATTTTCCTTGGGTGCGGTGGTCATGCATTCCACTGCAACCTAAAACCATCCAGATGATGAAAGTATCATGTTGCTTGTTTCACATGGGAAAGCCACGACCCGCCCTCGTCCTGTTCGTGTTGCATTCAAATCTAATTTGCGTGGCCTGTGTGAGTGTGAGCACCACAACCCCTGTGTCAGCTGTTGAAGCTTAGCAATGCTATTTCCAAACATGGGCCATTCGGCAGCCAGCAGGCACTCGACAGCTGAGTGGGGCAGAAAAAGTCTCAGACACCTAAGGCAGGCCAAACAGTGACTCATCCTGCCATTGCCAGGATAAATATGGGAATAAATGGCATTTTTCTCTAAGCAGGAAGAATTGTCAAAATGCTTATCACTTTATAAAATATAACAGATTGTGCCTGTTCATGTTTTGAAATGTTCCAACAATTCACTAGCTGGGTTTTTTTTTTTTTAATGAGTTTAGTAATAGCTGTAACTTGTTTTTCTTCTTCCTAGGAGGCCTGGAGAACTCAGAAGTTTCCAGGCTGTGCTGCCTCGAGAGCTCTGGATCCACTTGGCTGTGGTGGCCTGTGGCAACCGACTGGAGGAGACACTGGTCATGCTCAAATCAGCTGTACTCTTTAGCCACAGGAAGATGCAGTTCCACATCTTCACGGAAGACTCTCTGAAGCCCGAGTTTGATAAGCAGGTGAATGTGTGGAAATGGTGGCGCCATATTACTGAGTGCAGACACACTGCATCTTGGGAAATGCATGTCCTGCTCGCTAATGTATTTTTGCTGTGAGCTCAGCTGTGTGGCCATAAACTCTTGACTCTGAGCCTTACCGTTCTCATTTATAATGCAGGGATGATTACACCTGCCTTACAAAGATACTGTCAGGGTTCTTTGAGATGATGCCCTTGAAGCCCTTGGCCCAGGGCTTGAGCCTCTGGTGTGATTAATGGGGACAGGTAGCTTTTTAAAAAATCTACTTATATATGTTTTTTGAATGACGAGTAATAGATGTTCATTAAAATAAATTCAAATGATATAGATGTTATGAATTAAAAGGTAGGAGTCCTTTCTACCCTCAGTCTCACACAGGAAACTATCAGAGTTAACGATTTTGAGTTATTCTTCCATATTTTTTTTCCTGTACAGATGTGTGTGTGTGTACCTGTGTGACTATGTATAGGTGTATACATGTGTATTTGTATATATAAACATCTGCATGTTCGGGGAGCTATTCCTGCCCGTGGGTCCCGTCCCTGTGCTTTAATAAAATCACCGTTTTGCACCAAAAAAAAATATCTATGTGTTTAACACATACAATTGTATGTGCCTAGATGAAAGTGTATTTCTTTTACAAAATCAAGGTTATTCTCTATGTGTTGTTCTGGAACTTGCTTTTCCTCCCTAAAAACCATATTGTCAGCATCATCCAGGTCAAACATTCTAACCTCATCTTTTCTGGTGACTGCACAGTATCTTGTTATATATCTGGATCCTTGTTTATTTGACTCTTCCTATACTGAGGAATAAGTAATGATTTTTTACCAGCACACAAGGAGAGCTTTGCAACTCCCTCTTCTCCTCAGTCTAGGTACATGTGTGACTTTGCAGACCAAACTTTGCTTTGTCTCAGAATTTTTCTCTTGTGGTAAGGCCCCGAGTGCTGGTAGAGTGAGATCCTGCTTTGCTCTGTGTCTCCTGACTTGGGTCAGCAGGGCAGACTCCTGTCGCCAGGCTGGCCGCACTAATGAGAAATGCCAAAGAAGCGTGTCGAGCAGAGAAAGGCTAATAACAGAAAGCTAGAAAACGTGTTATGTTTCGTAAAGAAAAATATCACCTTGACATCCTCACCAAGGGAAGCCAAAGAACAAATAGACTTTAAGCTTTGAAATTGATTGGAAACTGCCTTGAAAACGATCTGAGTCAAAGGAAAGGGAAGGGATGGAACACACACGATTTGCTGCTCTGAAGCTGTGGGGAAAGGAGATGGTGATGGTGATGATGGCCATTATCATTTATTAAGGGCTTCTGATGTGTGATGTACTCCTCTTTAACCCTTGCGAGAAGGTTTGGCAAACAGATCATCGAGGCTTAGAGAGTTTTAGTGATTTGCTCATCAGGTGTCAGTTCAAGGTCACAGACTTGAACCTCCATGAGCTTCACCACTGTACCATGCTCCATCTTGAACTAGTCAGCAGAAGACTCAAATGCAAACCTCAGCTCCACTGTGCACCTGCTGCTTGATCTCCAGCAAGCCTGGTGGCCTTTTAGAGATTCAGCTCCCCTGTCTGTAACTTGAAGCTAGTAGCATTGATCAAAGAGCTAGGTTTCTGGAATCGGGATAGGCTAGGTCAGGCTGCTGAAACACCTCCCGAAAAGCTCAGAGACTTTCCCCGTGCCAGCTACATGTCTCACACAGGCACTCAGGTCCGGGACCAAAGATGACAAAGACTGTTCATGCTCTTTTTTATTTTTAATTTAATTTTTTTTTTTTTTAGTAATCTCTACACCCAATGTGGGGCTCAAACTCACAACCCTGAGATCAAGAGTCACACGCTCTTCCGACTGAGCCAGCCAGGAGCCCCAAGACTATTCTATTCATGCTTTGAGTTGCACCTGCTGGAACACTTGGCCTCTAAAGTTCTTGGGATGCCACACAGGAAAGAGAGAGACAAGTGGTTCATGACTATGTGTTTCACTCCCTCAGCCTGACAGTGACATGAGTCTTTTCTGCTCACATGTAACTGTCCAGAAGCAGACATGAGGCTCATCCAGTGGCAAGGGGCTGAGAAGTACTCAGTGTGCAGGAAGGCAGGAAAAACTAGCTGTGGCCAAACTCTAGCAATGTCTTTAAGATTATACTTTATTTTTTTAAATGTTTATATATTTTTGAGAGACAGAGAGAAAGCATGGGAAGGGCAGATAGAGAAGGAGACACAGACTCTGAAGCAGGCTTCAGGCTCTGAGCTGTCAGCACAGAGCCCGACGTGGGGCTCAAACTCACAAACAGCGAAATCATGTCGTGAGCCGAAGTCGGCCGCTTACCTGACTGAGCCACCCAGGTGCCCCTCTTGCAGTGTCTTACACAATACCCACCTAACAAGTATTTATTGAGTACCCACTGTGTACTAGAGGCTGGGACATGAGATGGAGCAGAACAAAATAGACTTGAACTTAGAAAAGATGAAAAGAAAGATGCATGTGTGTATAATTATGTATATGGGGCAGATCATATTTTCCAAAGAAGCCCCCAGCGGCACCATGTTGTTTTATTTGCATCCTCGTGTGCTTCCCTCCTTCGCTGACCCAGGGTTGGCCTCTGTGACCAGCAGCACAGAGAGGGCGTGACGCAACATCAGTTCTGAGATTAGGTTTTAAAAGGCACTGTGCTTTCTGTCTTGGTGGCGTTCAGTTTCCTCTCGGATCACTTGCTGTGGGGTAAGCCACTGTCATGTCAGAGCAGCCCTTGTAGGGGTTGACATGATAAGGGATGAAAGCTTCTTGAAACCCTTACGTGAGTGAGCTTGGAGATGCAAGGTCCCGCCCCATCAAGCCTTCTGATGACCATTGCCCCAGTCAGTACTTGGACTACACCCTCACGAGAGACCCAAGCCAGACCAAAGCTGGGTAGCTTGCTGCATTTTGACTCTTAAGAAGCCACATCAGAGAATACGTTTTTGTGGTTTTGAGCTACTAAGTTTTGGGGATGATGGGGATGATTTGTTATAAGGGAATAGCTAATGTATATGCATCTGTATATGTATAAAAGAGTATGCTACATGTAATGTTCAGGTGACATTTGAGGCAAGGGCATGGAAAGGATACAGCTTCTCCCTCCTCTCTTTCTTGGGTTGGCTGTCCCAGGAACCTGGCCAGCATGTGGTGAGGAAGCCCACACTAGCCCATATGGAGGGATCATGTGGAGAGACCCACTCAGAGAGGAGCTGAGGTCCCCAGCCCATAGCTAGTCTCCATTTCCAGGCGTGTGAGGGAACTGGATTTCAGATGGTTTCAGCCTCCAGCCTTGAAAGTTTCTAGCCGTGAAGCTAGAAGTGTAATCCACCCCTCTGTCCTCATCCGAATACCTGATCCATGGAATCTGTGAGCATAGTAGATGGCGGTTTTATGCTAGTTAAGTTTGGGGATAATTTGCTCTAAGCCATAGTAATGGGCACATTATAAATTATGAACTGAATTGCATGGGAAAATCATTGAATTTGAAAAAGGATTTGAATTGCTCTGATGACTTTATCCCTTTGATGGCTCATTTCCTTGGATCTTTGTTAGACCAGCAAAGCTCAACTAACAAAGGAAATTGTACTTGGTGTTAAAAAACAGGCAGGGCATATGGCCTCATCCCAGTTTAGCTACAAAACCTCGTCTCTTCTGTAAATTACAGAACTTCTCTCGGTCACAATTTCTTCATCTGTAGCAAAGGGCAAATGAATCTTACTGTTATTGCAGAGCATACTTGTGAGGCTGACTCAGATTATCTATTTATTCTTTCATTCCACTGAGATCCTTGGGAACATCTCCTGTAGGTTGGGCACTTGGTTCACCCTGAAATAGTAGATCAGCAGCAGTTAGCTTGTGTGAAGCCACAGGAGATGCTGGTATGGAGGGGCAAGTGACGTCTCCATTCTCAAAAGTGTCCCGTACAAAATGGAGGCATTGCGGGAATATCCAGTTTCTTGCGATAACTTCCTGTGAAGCTCAGGGCCATATATTTTAGGGCAAAACACAAAACAAAGTTCCAGTTGACATCATGACTTCTCTGGGAGCTGTTTTATGGGTGAATTCTCCTATATTTAAGTAGACTTTAAAAAATTTGGGGGCACCTGGGTGGCTCAGTCAGTTAAGCGTCTGACTTGGGCTCAGGTCATGATCTCACAGTCCGTGGGTTCGAGCCCCGCATCGGGCTCTGTGCTGACAGCTTAGAGCCTGTTTCAGATTCTGTGTCTCCCTCTCTCTCTGCCCCTCCCCCGCTTACTCTCTGTCTCTCTCAAAACAAAGACATAAAAAAAATTTTTTAAAAATTTTAAGATGTGTGAGTACAGTATGCCTGGTGATATTTACCACATATAATGTAGATATGTAATATTTTGGAATTTCCTTTGTTTTTGTCATCCCCCAATATAGAAGCTGAAAATGGCAGCTGGTTAATTTCCTTGCCTCTCCAGGCAGCTCGGGAATCAGACATGTGCCTTAGGTTTGGCTCGTCTGTCAGGGAAAAGTAGGACCCGGAAGTGGGGATCACTGCTGTTCCAGTCTGGTGATTGGTGGGGCCGGTGGGATGGCAGCATCTTTGTGGGTGAGTGTGTGTATGGTTCTGCCCCAGGAATAGGTGTCAGCGGGAACTTTCAATGGCTGGAGTTGGTATGCGATGCAAATAATGCATTGAAACAGATGTAGAAAGACTGAACATGGCAGTTAAACGACATAAGTTAGCAAAGGTAGATAAACCCTTCTAGATGGTAGGGTCCTAAAGATCAGGGAGTCAAGGAAACCAACACACCATGGGACCTTCCCATTCCCCTTCCAGGGCTGATTCTGGGCTGTAGTGCTGTGGCACTCGTGTCCATTCCGATTGGTCAGTACTGTTGCACTGAGTGTTTTTGCCCCATGGCACTCCTAATGTGGTTGTGCTGGGTGTTTGTGCCTGGTGTGAGTTCTGATTGGTCAGTGGCCTTCATAAATCAGTTATCAAATCCTTTATCGCTCTTCCTCTTTCTGAGATTTCCCTCCCATATATCCATCTCAAAATTGCAGAGTTATTTATTTACTTTTAAAGTTTATTTATTTATTTTGAGAGAGAGTGTGTGTGTGTGTGTGTGCATGTGTGCATGTGTGCGAGCTGGGGAGGGGCAGAGAGAGAGGGAGAGAGAGAATCACAAGCAGACTCCAGGGAGCCCAACATGGGGCTTGACTTGAACTCACGAACCATGAGATCATGACCTGAGCTGAAATCAGAAGTCAGACGCCTAACCAACTGAGCCACCCAGGTGCCCCTCTTCAAACATTTTTATGTGACCATAGAAGTGTTATATGTACATTATTAAAAAATCATAAAATTATAAGTGGAAAGAATCAACCATCCTATTAATAGTCAGGGAGAGCAATATTTGTGTACTTATTTATATTCTTTTTCTTTTCATATAAACATCAGAAATGGGATCATATCCTACATTCCCTTTTATATCACTGAGTCTTATATTATTGAATTTCTTCTAAAACTGGGGTTAGCTGCTTTCTTATGTAAAAGACCAGACAGTAACTTTTTTAGGCTTTGCATGCTGTGTGGTCTTATAGCTATGTTCAACGTCAAAGCAGCCATAGGAATATGTAAATAACTAGGTGTGGCAGTGTTCCAATAAAACTTTTACTTATGGACACTGGAATTCAAATCTCGTGTCATTTTCACATGTCCCAGGATATTATGTTTGTTTTTATTTTTTACTTTTTAGCTATTTAAAAATATCAAATCGTTCTTGGCTTGTTGCTTTGGTAGGAGGTTGGATTTGATCCTGGTACTGCCAACGGCTTGCCAACCTTCATTGTACAATGTTGTCATTAGTCGCTGCATCATATTCTGTTCTGGAGACAAACCCTAGAGCTTATTTAACCAGATTGTTATTTAGGTTGTTTCCAACTTTTCAGTGTTACAGACAACATTATGGCAAACAACCTTGTAATAAATATGAATGTACGTTTGGAATTTTTCGTTAGAAAATTCTTAGAAGTAGAACTATTGTGTCAGTGGGGAAGCAGATAAGCGTATGAAAGGATGCTCAACACCGTATGTCCTTGGGAAACTGCAGATAAAGACAGTGAGATACGGCTACATGCCTATCAGAATGGCTAAAGTCCACAACCCCAGAGGCTGTCGAGGATGTGTAGCAACAGAAAATCTCACTCATTGCTTGTGGGAACACAAGACCGCATGGCCCCTTTGGAGAACAGTTTGACAATTTCTTAGCTAAATAGAGACTGACCACACACTCCAGCAACAGCACTCTTTGGCATTTACCTAGATGAACTGAAAAATTGTCCACCCAAAAACCTGCACAAGAATGTTTATAGCAGCGTTGTTTGTAAATCCCCCCAAACTGGAAGTGACCAATGTGTCTTTCTATGGATAAATGTAGAAACAAACTGTTGTATATCCATACAATGGAATGTTATTCAGTGCTAAAAAATAAATAAGCTATCAATCCACCAAAAGACATGGAGAAACCTTAAATGCCTACGGTTCTGTATAAGAAGCCAATCTGAACAGGCTATATACTGTATGATTCCACCTATATCATGTTCTGGAAAAGGCAAAACTAAAAGACAGTAAAATAATCGATGGTTGTCAGGGTGCCTGCGTGGCTCGGTCGGTTGGGTGGCCGGCTCTTGATTCTGGCTCAGGTCACGATCTCATGGTTTGTGATTTTGAGGTCCGCGTTGGACTCTGAGCTGGCAGCCTGGCGCCTTCGTGGAGTTCTCTCTCTTCTCTCTCTCTCTGCCCCTCCCCTGCTTTCTCGCTCTCTCTGTCTCACAAAATAAATAAACATTAAAAAAAAATCAGCGGTTGTAGGAATTCAGTGGGAGGGAAGGGGGAGGGGATTTTTAGGGCGCTGAAACTATGCTGTCGTGGTGGGTACCTGCCATTATGCACTTGTCCAAATCCCTAGAATGAGTGAACCCTAAGGTAACCTATGGACATTACTTACTAACATATTGATATTGGTTCATCGATTGCAACAAACATACCACACTAATGCAAGATGTAGATAATAGAGGAAACTGAGGGGGTGGGGGAAAGGGAGGAGGGTAGCTGGGAACTCTAAGCTTCCCGCTTAGTTTTTCTGTAAACATAAAACTGCTTTGAAAACTAAAGCCCATTAAGGAAATGATTTTATCATGAAATTAACATAAGCCAAGAAAATAATATATACTCACTGTCAAATTTCCAAAGAACACAAAAATATAAACTTAGAAAATGAAACCACCACCACCACCTCCACAGGAGCCCACTTTTAACAGTTTAGTGTCCATCCATCCAGATTTTTCTCTCCGTATAAAATATATATGCATATATTTTCCCCCAAGACAGAAATATATTAGGAAATTTCTTTTGTATTTTGCTTTTTCTAAAACCTAAGTATAATAAACATTTTTCCATGTCAGCGAATATAGATCTACTTTATTTTAACTGTTACAATAGTCTAGTGTATAGTTCTATCCTAATTAATTTTCCCAGTTCCTTCTTATGGGTCATTAGTTTGTTCGCAGGGATTTTTTTTAAATTACAAAGTAGGTTGTGTTGAAAGCCTTGTGCCTTTATCTTTTGAGATTGGTTATTGCCACTTTCCATTGTGCCCTTTTGGAAGTTTACTCAAATTTACACTCCCTTTGGGTTATTTACGTGTCAGCCTCCTAACACCCTTGCCAAGTCTGGATGTTATTTTTTTTTTTTTAATTCTAGCCATGGTCTTTCATTAATTGAGCATTAACAGTGGTGGTGAAGTTCGATTTTCTATGTAAGTTGCCTGAATAGTGTTCACTTGAACATCCAGAAGCTTCAGATGTTTTCCATTTCTCTGGGGCCTCATCACCCTCTTGTATTCTTTGTTTTTTAGTTACGGCAGTGGCCTGACTCATATACAAAGAAGTTTGAGCACCGAATCTACCCCATCACATTTTCAGTTGGAAACCCTCAGGAATGGAAGAAATTATTCAAACCGTGTGCTGCTCAGAGACTCTTTCTTCCGGTAGGAACACGAGCTTTTAATAAGGTGCTGTTCAAGAGAAAATTGCTCTTGCAAACATGGTGAAATTAACTGGTGTGTGTTTAGAGACATTGTACTTAAAGCTGAAAATGTGTTTCTCTTGAATTCTGTAGTTGATTCTCTTACTCTTTAAGATACAGAGAAAGGGTTCCTGTGTTCAAGAAGTTGTCTTTCTGGGGGCACCAGGGTGGCTCAGTCAGTTGAGTGACTGACTTTTGATTCAGTGCAGGTCTTGATCTCTTGGTTCCTGAGTTCGAGCCCCGCCTCAGGCTCCATGCTGACAGTGCCGAGCCTGTTTGGGATTCTCTCTCTCCTCTCTGTCTGCCTCTTTCTATCTTTCTTTCTTTCTTTCTCTCCCTCAAAATAAATAAATAAACTTAAAAAAAAAAGTTGTCTTTCCAAAAGATTGAGGGACTGAGAGCATCCAAAGCATGTCTTGTATTATGAGTCTTTGTGACTTTGGTTCCATATTTACTATCTATGTGAACCTCAGTAAAACCCCCACCTGATCCAGGCCTCATGTTCCTCCATTGGTTTGGCACACAGTTGGCCCTCAATAGATGTTTGCTTTTATTATTATTATTTCTCTTATAATAATAACTACTGCCAGATGTAGCCATTGCTAGGGAATAATTCAGAAAAGGCCCAGAGTTTTTGGTTCAGCCTTTCACTTTTGAATTTTTTAATTGAATGCTTTTGTTTCCTTTTTAAAAATCCTAAATAGAAAAATCACTGAAGATACATCAAAAAAATTTTAATGTTAATTTTTGAGAGAGAGAGACAGAGCATGAGTAGGGTAGGAACAGAGGGAGAGGGAGACACAGAATTCAAAGCAGGCTCGGGGCTGTCAGCACAGAACTCGAAGTGGGGCTCAAACTCATGAACCGTGAGATCATGACTTGAGCTGAAGTCAGATGCTTAATCGACTGAGCCACGCAGGCGCCCCTCACTGAAGGTATATCAAAACTGATGTCTATCATGGAGCAAAGATGGCAACTTTCACTTATGAATTGCAGTCTTGACATTTGTGAGAGATTTGTGCTTTCGGCAAACGTTTACTTGGTGTCCGTTAAGTACTAGGCCCTGGGTTAGTGCTGGCAGTATGGTAGTGAACAAGTTAGTGATAGCCTTGCTCCCTTGAAGTTTGAGCCTAGTAGGGCCCTAAACAGGTAATTGGGAGTATGATCTACGGTGAAGTCTTATGGATATATGTAACCTGGGGTTCCACACTGGTCAGAGAGGTCATAGAAGGTTCTTTTGGGTCATTGCATTTATGCTGAGGCATGAACACAGGAGAAGTGGGAATCACTGCGTGGCAAGGGCCTGGCTGGCAATGAGAGAGAAGAGGGTACCAAGCAGATGGAGCAATATGTTCAAAGGCCCTGAGTTGGGAAGGAGCATGTTAGAGAAATAAAAGAAGGTAGAGGAATCGGAACATAGAGTGAGATGGGATTGAAGAGGTCAGTAGCGGTTGCATTGTCTGGTCTTTGTGTTAAGGACATTGAGAAGCCATTGACTGATTTCTAGCATGGAAGTGGCATGATCCGACTTGTATTTTAAATGGACATGCTAGTTCATTGCATTGTGGACAGTGGAATTGCTAGGCCAGTTGCTGATGATGTAGGCTATGGTGGGTGCCCTAAAGATGGATCCAGAACCTCCCAGGAAGTAGTAGTTATCAGTCCTCATGATTGGCTGGTAGTAGGAGTTGAATTGGGCAAGTGAGGTGATAAGGATTTCACCCAAGTTTCTGACCTGAACAGATAATAAGGCTGATTTGATTGAAATTGCCTATATTCAGCTATGTATGACCTTGTTATGGTTCGTCCTACTAAATGGATGGTGGTCTTTGGAGAGATGGAAAAGACAAAAGGATGACCAATTTTCATAGGAGGGAGATGAATTTCATTTGGGTCCTATTTTGACTTAGAGGTGTCTGGGAGAAGGCCATGCAAAGAAATCTCACCATCCGTTGGCTTGAAATCCTAAATGGCAAGTTGGTCCTTTTAGCATTTCTTACCCAGAACCCCTGAGAAGAAAAAGGCCTGGTTGTACCGTTGGTGCCTATCTGCGCACGCTTGCTCACTCAGTCATTTAATGGCCTGTTTGTCGCATGCCACAGACCTTCATGTGAGGTGGAATTAACTGCATAAAAGCGTGGGTAAGGAAAGACTACCTCAAACTGGAACTAAAATCTGTGCGTTTGTAATGTAATAACTAATTACCATTTCAGAAGATGAGGAAAAAAATGTCAGGTTTCTTTTCCTTGTCTCTGTTTTAGGGGGGAAAATGTATTCAAAAGCCCAAGTTCCTATTGGAAAATTGTCTCTCCAACCTATCCAAAAAATATAAGCAACCCAGTGGAACCACATTTGAATTTTCCCTGACCTTGAGTTGTGACTTTACTGCCACTATTAAAAAAACAAACTTACCCCATGATGGTTTTCATTCATTCCCAGCTACAGAAGTATTCCATCTTGAATGACAAATGAGTGCTGGTATTCCTTATCTGCTTTTGATAATGGAAACTAGCCCTTCTTAAAAATAATAAAGTGAGATTGTGGTTGACAGGACATTTACCTTCTCCAAGTCGCGTATCATAACAGGAGATTATGAACATGGCATTTTGGGGCATCAGTAGAATGTATTGATCCTCAGGGTAATTTGAAATAAAGTCTAGGTGACGTTTTCCTTGAAATTCATCTCTGTAAAACCAGATCAAATGCACTGCTGAGCCAGCAGAGTGAAGATGGAGATCCCAAAATGGGAACAAGTGGTAGGTCAGTCGATTGGGAACCACAATCTCCCCCATATTCTGAGGGGGTGTTATCTACCCTAAGCCTGTAGAAAGAAAACTCCTTCTCACATAAGATTTTACTATCAGAATAAGATCAGAGTATAAGTCTGCAACTCAAGCCTATTAGATTCTTAAGTACAATTAGTAGAAATCGGATCCCACCAGTTCATGATTTATGAAGTCCCAGAAACCAGTGGACATTTAATTTTCTATTTCTGTGAATAATGGTCCTAAGAGCAGGACCATTATTAGTGCAAAGTAAACTCCAGCTGACTTGTACTAGTAAGCTCTCTAAGATGGATACTGCTTTCGGGTAACTCAGAAGCTTAAAGTATTTAAAACAATCTGTCAATTACAAATAAATCAAATCTGTTCATTACATTTTATCCTATAATACTCTTCCCTTTTTCCTTAGTGACAGCCATAAAGCTTTCACTATGGTAAAAATACTCGTGTCATGAATTCATATCACCTTTTTCCCATTTAATTGAAATTAGTGAGATTTTATAATAGCTCTATACATTTTGTTGCACACTCTGCCGCCTTGATTCCAAAAATCTATCTCCTCACTAATTGTGGTCTTCTCAGGATCCTAGAGATATTTAAAACATGACAGAGATCACTGAATTGCAGGACCTTCAGAGACTTTATTGGCAAATGGCATCCAATATGGAATTTACATTAGATCAAGGTGCTATGGAGTTCTCACTCAGGGAGAAAGGTCCTTTTTAACAAAGTTTTGATAAGTTCCAAGATTACAATAATGTCTGATGTCATTCTTGCTCCCAACACTTGTCACAAGCATCCATCTCAGAGGAAGAAGTTAGGGAAGAATGTTGTCATGAGAGGTAAGATAAAATTGCTTACAGCCTTGACCTGTAAATCCTTCCTGAATTTTCTGGATATTTCTATAGTTCTAACAAACTTGACCCATTCTTTAATATTTCAAAGGTGTATCATGCCAAATAAGTAGAAATCTTAGATTACCTAGATTTTCTACATCACATCAAGAGTAGCAATATATAATTTTACCTTTTGTTAAAGGGAAGTTTGTTAAAGAAGTTTGTAACTGGTTCCAATTTTGGAAAACTGTGTACTTACAAGAAATATTGTAATGAGTCAGCCACAAGCTAATGGACAAGAGAGGTTACCTGACTTATAAGAACTTTCTATAACTAAGGTCCGGCCTATATACTATTATTAATATTATAACTCAGCATTAGCAGTTAACATTGAGGCTTCGTTGGAACTAGTGCTTTGGATGTTAACAAATATTGACAGAAGTATGAGAACATATTAAAAATCCTTAGTAAGAGGAACATCTATTAGAATCACTGCAAATGATGTCTCTATAGTTCAGTAAGCATTAAGAGGCCATAAATTATTAGGTTAAGATGAACTATCAAAAAGATTCCTTGAAAATGACCCTGGATACCAGTTTGGTTGAAAAAGCTTTCCACAGTCCTTATCATTTACTCACACCCTATTAAAGGTTTGACATTCAGGATATTAGTTACAACTCTTGGTTACATGTGAAAAAACTCAACTCCCAACTAGCTAAGGAAAGAAGGAAATGTTTTGGCTTAACTGACCGTGAAGTACAGATGATCCCAAGCATAGGGCTGATTCAGGGGCTCCCATATGTCACCCAGGCTCTGAGTGCCTCTCCCTCAGAGCCTTCCAAGGCTCAGTCCAGGAGCATAATGACTGCTTGAAGCAGCCTGACATCCAAATTCTAGAAGTTTAGCTTAGCAGAAAAAAGAGCAGAAATGGTGGCTACTTCCAAAATGGTGGCAGAGAAACTCTGAGGAAATGTTCCCCAGAGAAATAGGCATAACTGGTGAAGATTATTTTTAAAGCAACTATCTAGAATATTTGGAAATTGTGCTAAGGGCCTAAGCAAATAAGGAAACAGATTATTCAAGAAAACCTACTAATGTAACCAAGCCCAAGCTTGTTTTGCTCACTTTACAACTCCATAATCTAGAGGCAAAATGTTGGGGTAAGGAAAGTGACTTTATTTGGGAAACCAGCAAACCAAGGGGATGTAGACTATCATCCTAAAGAACCATTCCCCCTTGGCAGGAAATTCAAGCTTCTTTTATATTGTTAGCAGAAGGGGGAACTGAGACGGGATTGGGGTCCAAAGATGACTGATGTCTGTAGATATCTGAAGAAGGTTGTATAACTTCTTTGTCCTTGGTCACGTGATCTTTGTATACAGGAGTCTGGTCATGTCATTCCTGTGAATGTTATGCTTAACATAGTCATTTCTTATGTCCTTTCTTATGTCCTCGGGTAAGGTAGGTTTTGGGTAGAAAGCAGTTTTTGCACATCTTAGCTGTAAGCAAAATTTCTTTGCTGATTCACATGGCTACCTATAGGGCTAAAGCAGAAGTTTGTAAGCTTAGGTCACACCAGCAAGGGAAATTGAAGCAACATGGAGTCAGACATGTTGGTTTTCTCTGTGTTACAGTAAAGCTTGGTGAAAAAGAGGGAGAGTCTGTGACCTTTGAACCTCCCTCCAGTCTCCCCTTCCAACTCACCATGATGGAAAGTCAACTCTGGACAATTCAGTCAAGAATACAGGGATCCTTTCTCCTCAGCTCCCAGTTGAGAGATACAGTAGTGCCTTAGGAAGGGGAGGTCATAAGCAGTTCTCATCTCTACCAGCTATGCATCACAGAGCTTAAATTTCAGGCAAAAGTAGCCAATATCCTGGGGCTTCCTTAATTAGGAGGAAGCTGGTACCTTCATGAAAGCAACAAACTAAACCATAGGCTAGTTAGTTTACCAGGGAGCAGGGAAAGAGAGATAAAAAGTACCTTCTTGATGCCAGAACAATTTTTTGATGCCAAAACATCAAAAACTATCCCTGCGTCCAAAACTATCCCTGCAAATGAGCTTAATTTAATTGGATCAGATGGAGGAACACTTTGTGCTTCAAAAACAATTAGCTGGCAATTAGTGGAGGCTAATAGCTGGGTGTAATACCAACAGAGGTAGACAGCTTAGCAGAAAGATTAGAGAAAGAGTCAGTCAAAGATAGGTGATAGCACTACTATCATTGAAAGGTGGCTGTGTGCATGCCCAAGGCTGTACCCACCAAGGAACAACACCATAGGCCACATACAGTGGGTGAAGTGGACTCCACTAAAACAATCCAGGGAAGATTCTAAACAGAAAAAGGAAGAAAAAACATCAATAAGCCCTGTAGGTTGGAGTTGCTAAAGTATATTATCTAAAACATCCTATCATATGGTAATACATTAACATGCTAAATGTTATCCATATTTTTTCATCAAAAAAATTTTGAGGCATTCAAAGAAACAGGAAAGTGTGAGTCATTAACAGGAAAAAATGCAAGCAAAAGAAAATGCCTGTGATAGGACCCAGATGTCAGATTTAATAGAAAAAGACTTCACCCCTTCTGGGCCAGGCCTCGCCCTGATCACTTGCTGGAGTCTCATCCCTGGGGGACATAGTACAGCCCTGGGGCTCTGCTGGTGTGGGCTCAGGACCTGTGGGTACCGGCCTGGTCCCTGAGGGTCTGACCAGGAGGTAGGGACACCACCACCACCTGGGCCCCCAGCCCTCCCCAGCTGTCAGTAATTAAAAACAATCACACTCACACACACACACACACACACACACAAATAGCAAAAGATTTCAAAGCAGCCATTATAAATATTTTCAAGCAACAAAAGGGAACCATACATAAAGAAGTAAAGTAAGCTATGATGACAATGAAACATTTTATGAAACATAAAATTAAGAATATCAATAAAAAGATGAAACTTATTTTTAAAAAGAGCCAAATGGAACTTCTGGAGTTAACAGTTACAATGATTGAAATGAAATGTCATTAAAGAAGCTCACAGCAGATCTGAAATTAAAGTAGAAAGAATTGGTAAATTTGCAGATAAATCAATAAAGGTCGTGCAATCTAAGGAAGAGAGAAAAATAATGAATAAAATTGACCAGAGACTGAGAGAAATGTGCAACACATCAAGCAAGCAAGCAAGCATATATGCATGATGAGAGTGCCAGGAGAGAGAGAGAGAGAGGAATAGAAAAAACTGTTTGAAGAAATAATGGTTGTAAACTTGCCAATTTGATGAAAAACTATCCATCAAAGTTGAAAGAACTCTAAGATAAACTCAAAGAGATCCACATGCAGACAAATCATAATAAAGATCCTGAAAGACAAAAGCAACAAGAGAAAAACAGCTTGTTACATACAAGGGAATGCCATTAAGATTAACAGCAGATTTCTCATTAGAAACTATGGAGGCCAGAAGGCCATGGGATGACGTATTTGAAGTGCCACAGGGTAGGGGGAAACTGTCAACCAAAAATCTTCTATCTAGCAAAACTGCATTAAAAATGAAGGTGAGATAGGCTATGTGCCCAGCAGTTCTGTGGAACTGTCTATTGCTTCAACAGGGTTTGGATGGACCAGACCCAGGCATGCCCCTTCTACCAGTCTCCTACCACCCTCCAAAAATTTTTAAGTCACAAACTTCAGAGCCGTGTTCTCAGGTACCCTCTGCCTCTGGGACCAGCCAACACCCTGCTCTGAGGTTAGCTCTTTATTACCTATCATATATGAGCTCTCAGATTCATCAGAATTATTCCACAGAAGTGGGTGCTGCTGTCAACCACCTGGTCAGCATGCATCTACTGGCCTCCTACACCTACATCTTTCTGGGCTTCTATTTCTACTGCAAAGATGTGGCTCTGGAGGGCATGGGCCATTTTTTCCCCAAGTTGGTTGAGGTGGAGTGAGTCTACTGAGCTGTCTCTTGAAGATGCAAAACCAGCCCTGTGGCCATGCCCTCTTCCAGTATGTACAGAAGCCATCCCATGATGAGCAGGGTAAAACCTTGGGTGCCATGGAAGCAGCTCTCATTCTGGAAAAGAACCTGAACCAGGCCCTTTTGGATCTGCATGCCCGGGTTTCTGCCCACACAGACCCCCATCTCTGTGACTTCCTGGAGAATCACTTCCTAGATGAGGAGGTGAAACTCATCAAGAAGATGGGTGACAAACTTTCTAACCTCCCGAGGGTGGGGTGGGCAAGTATCTATTTGAAGGGCTCACCCTCAGGCATGACTAGGAGCCTCTCAAGCCCAGCAGCCTTTGAGGGCCCTCTGGAATCCCTCTGGTGTGAGCACTTATGCCTGGGCCTCTTCCTGAGGCCACAAGACAGCTTTTTAAGCATCCTGGAGCCCTGAAGCCCTTTCCCAACCTTCTCCCAAGCCATGGACCAAATGGAAACAATAAAGCTTTTTGCAGGAAAAAAAAAAAAAAGAAGGAGATGGAGGGGAAGGGGAAGAGGAAGAGGAAGAAGAGGAAGAGGAAGAAGAAGAAGAAAAAAGAAGGTAAAATCAAGTCATTCCCAGATAAAGAAAACTGAGATAAAATGTTGCTAGCAGAACTGACTTACAAGCAATACTAAAGGAAGTTCTTGATGCTGAAAGCAAACGGCTCTGAACAGTCATTCAAAATCACTTTAAAATTTTTTTAATGTTTTTTATTTATTTTTGGAGAGAGAGAGACAGCATGAGCAGGGGAGGGTCAGAGGAAGAGGGAGACACGGAATCCGAAGACAGGCTCCAGGCTATGAGCTAGCTGTCAGCACAGAGCCCATGAACCGTGAGATCATGACCTGAGCCAAAGTCGGATGCTCAACCAACTGAGCCACCCAGGTGCCCCCAAAATCACTTTTTAAAAAAGCATGAGTAATGGCAATATTTTAATTTTTTTAAAAAGTAATCTCTGTACCCAGTGTGGGACTTGAACTCATAACCCCGAGATCAAAAGTCACATGCTTTACTGACTGAACCAGCCAGGCACTCCTATAATGAATATTTCTTATCTTTTATTCTCTTAATCAATTTTAAAAACAATTATATAAGACAATATGTACATAACTGTATTGCTGGGACTGTAACATAGAAATGGAATGTATTTAAAAATTATAGCACAAAGGAGGTTGGCATTGAGCAAAGTTGTGGGGGTAAGAAAAATGTTACCAGAGCGGAGCTCAAATCCACAGGAACAAATGAATAAAATCAGAAATGGTAGAAGAAGGTTAATATAACAAACTCCATAAATATATTCTTGTTCTCCTCTCTCCCAGCTTCTTTAAAACACATACAATTACATGAAGTAGCACTTATAACAGTATATTATTGGGTTTGTAACATGTATAGATGTAATATGTACAACAATGACATCATAAAATGGAGACAAAAGAATAGAGTTATATAGGACTAACATTAGTAAATCTTACTGGAATTGAGTTGGTATAAATCTGAAGGGTATTTTGATAAGACCTATATGGTAAGCCCAGGAGCAACTACTGAGGAAAAATATGTTAAAAACAAATCACTAAGTTAAAATGCTACATGAGAAAATATCCACTCAATGCAAAAGAAAGCAATAAAAGAAGAGTAGGGGAACAAAAGAGACATGAGACATATCGAAAACACAAAGTAAAATGACAGACGTAAATTCAACTATATCAATAACATTAAATGAGAGTGGATAAAACAATCCAATCAAAAGGCAGAAATTCCCAGAGATAGTTGATAAAAAAAAATATATATATAATATATATATACTAGCTATCTACAGGAAACATACTTTAGGTTTGAAGATACAAATAGGTTGGAAGCAAAAAGATGGAAAAAGATGTCAATCAAACAGCAACCACAAAAAACCTAGAGGGTCTATACTAATATCAGATGAAACAGAACTGAAAAAAATTACTAGAGAAAAACAGGCACGTTTTATAATGCTAAAAATATTAACCCACAAAGAAGATATAACAATTATAAATACACGTGAAGCCCAAAGTGACAGAATTGGAGGAAGAAATAGGCAGTCCACCAATAATGATGGGAGACTTTAATGCCCCACATTCAATAATGGGTTAAACAATAGGTAGATCATCAACAAGGATATAGACTTCAACAACACTTAAAACCAAATGGACCAACAGATACCTATAGAGCCCTGTACCCAAGACTAGTAGAACACACGTTCTTCTGAGTGCATGTGGAACATTCCCATGACAGACCACATGTTAGGCCATAAAACAAGCTCAACGAATTTGAAAGGCTTGAAGTCACGCAAAGTATGTTCTCCGACCACAGTGGAATGAAGTTAGAAGTCATTAAGAAGAAGAAATTTGGAAAACTCACAAATATGTGGAAATTAAACAACACACTCCTAGGTAACCAATGGGTCAAAGAAGAAATTACAGAAGAAATTAGAAAATACTTTGAGATAAATGAAAATCGGCATGCCAAAACTTATGAGAGCAGCTGAGACAGTACTTAGATGGACGTTTATAGTTGTAAACTGCTACATTACTAATGAGGAAAAATTTTAAATCAACAACTTATCTTTCTACCTGAGACACTATAAAAAGAACAAACCAAATCCAAGCAAAAGCAAGGAAGGAAATAGTAAAGATTGGAGTAAAAAATAATGAAGTAGAGAATAGGAAAAGAATAGAGGATAACAACAGAAGTGAAAGTTGATTCTTTGAAAAGATCGACAAAATTGACAAACAAACCTGTAGCTAGACTGAACAAGAGAGAAAAAGAAGACTCAAATTACTGAAGTCAGGGATGAGAGAGGGGAGATGAATACCAACATTACTGATATAAAAAGAATTATAAAGCAATAATATAAAAAAACTGTATGATAATCAATTAGATAACTTAGATGAAATGGACAACTTTGAATTAGTAAATTTTTTTAAAACCCACAAAGAAAAGCTCAGGACTAAGTGGTTTCATTGGTGAGTTCTACCAAACATTTAAAGATTTAATACGAATTCTTTCCAATCTCTTTGAAAGAAAGAAAGGGAAGGAAGGAAGGAAGGAAGGAAGGAAGGAAGGAAGGAAGAAAAGAAGTGAATATTTCCTAACTCACTGTTTTAGGCCACATATTAACCTGTTACTAAAACCATGCAGTGCCATCACAAGAAAAGAAAACTTCAGACCAATTACTCATGAATGTAGATCAAAAAATCCTCAACAAATACTACCAATAAAAAATCCAGCAAGTCAAAAAAGAATTATACACCGTAGCTAAGTGGGATTTTTCCCAAGGATACAAAGTTGGTTTAACATAGTAAAATCAATTAATGTAGTATAATATGTAAACAGAATAAAGAACAAAAAGGTCATGAACATCTCAAGAGATGTAGAAAAAATTTGACAAAATCAGTTACCTTTTTATGATAAAAATATTCAACCCTAGGAATAGAAGAGAACATTCTCCACCTGATGAAGGGCTTCTACAAAAACTTCACAATTAGTGTTATACTTAGTGGTTAAAGACTGAATTCTTTACGTCTAAGATCAGATAAAAAATAGTTAAATGCTCTCAAAATTTCGCGCCGCGCATACACGTGCTTACATGAGCATAGTAGAGACAGAGGGAAAAAGCTCAAGCAGGCTCCACACCCAGCATGGAGCCCGATGTGGGGCTTGATCTCAGGATCATGAGATTATGACCTGAGCTGAAATCAAGAGCTGGACACTTAATTGACTGAGCCCCCCAGATTCCCCTATGCTTTCAAAATTTCTGCTCAGCATCGTAGTGGAAGTTCCAATCGGGGCATTCAGGCAAGAAAATGGAATAGAATGAATTCTGATTTGAAAGAAAGAAGTAAAACTATCTCTGTTTTCAAATGACTTCATATCGTATAAAGAAAATCCTAAGGAATCAATTTAAAAAATGATTAGAATTAATAAGCAAATTTAATGGGATGCCTGGGTGGCTCAGTCGGTTAAGCATCCAGCTTCAGCTCAGGTCATGATCTCATGGTTCATGGGTTCGAGCCCCACCTCAGGTTCTGTGCTGATAGCTCAGAGCCTGGGGCCAGCTTCGAATTCTGTCTCCCTCTCTGTTTGCCCCTCCCCCACTTGCACTCTGTCTCTCTCAAAAGTAAATAAGCATTAAAAATTTTTTTAAATAAACAAATTTAGTAAGGTTGCAAGATACAAAACCAAGACACAAAAACAAATTGTATTTCTAAACACTTCCAATGAGCAATACAGAAATAAACTTAAGAAAACAATTCCATGTATAATGACAAAAATAATAAAATACCTAAGAATAAATGTAACAAAATGAGTGTAAAATGTGTACTCTGAAAATTGTAAGAGTTGTTAAAAGAAATTAAAGAAGGGTTAAATAAATGGAAAGATGGCTCATGTTCATAGATCAAAAGACTTAATATTGTTAGATGGCATTAGTCCTCAACATTATTTACATATTCAATGCAGTCTTTAGCAAAATCCCAGCTGGCTTCACTGCAGAAATTGACAAGCCGATCCTAAAATTCATATGGAAATCCAAGGAAGTATAATGTCAGTAAGCTTCTAGCCAGGCTAACTTAATAAAAAAGAGAAAGTATACAAATTACTAATATTAGAAATGAAAGAGGGGATGTCATCAGTACAGATTTGTTTTGATGGACATTAGAAGTTTAATAAAAATACTAACATTTCTATGACCACAAATTTGGTAAGTTAAATGAAATGGATCGATTCCTTGAAAGACACAAACTGTCAAAATTCACATAAGAAGAAATAGATGATCTGAAACAGGCCTGTGCCTATTAGAGAAATTAAATCAATAATTAATAACCTTACAAACAGAAAGCATCAGGGCCAGATGGGTTTCCTGGTGAATTCTATCAAACATTTAAGGATGGAGTTATACCAGTTTTCTACAATCTCTTTCCAAGGATAGAAGAAGAGGGAATACTACCTAATTCATTCTATGAGGCCACCATTGCTGTAATGCAAAACCAGACAAAGACATAATAAGAAAACTACAGACTAATATCTCTCATTAACTTAGATGCAAAAATCCTCAACAAAATATTAGCAAGTCAAATCCAAAAAAGTATACAAAATATTATACACGATAACCAAGTGGGATTTATCCCAGGTATGCAAGGCTGGCTCAACATTAAAAAGTCAATTAACATAGCCCATCACATCAACAGGCTAAAAGAGGGAAAGCACATGATCTTATCAATAGATGCAGAAAAAACACTGGACAAAATCCAACATTTATTCATGATAAAAACTGTCAGTAAACTAGGAATTAAAGGGAACTTTATCAACTTGATAAAAAAAACTCTAAAAAATCCCTACAGCTGGGGCACCTGGGTGGATCAGTTGGTTGAGTGTCCAGCTTCACCTCAGTTCATGATCTGAGTTTGTCAGGTCATGATTTGTGAGTTTGAGTCCCACATTGGGCTCTCTGCCATTAGCACAGAGCCTACTTCAGATCCTCTGTCCCCTTCTTTCTGCCCCTCCCCCCCTCACTCTCTCTCTCTCAAAAATAAATAAACACTTAAAAAAACCCAATAGCTAATATCGTACTTAATGGTTCTTACAAAGTAAGTTTTAGGACCTTAATAGGATAGGAAGACTCAATATTGTCAAGATGTCACTCCTTCCCAAGATGATTTATAGATTCAACTCAATTCCAATCAAAATCCCACCAAATTACTTTACAGATAGAAAAAATCTGTAAAGTTCATATGGACAGGCAAAAGGCTCAGAATATCCAATACCATGTTGAAGGAGAAGAACAAAGTTGGGTGACTAATGCTACCAACATCAAAACTTACTCTAAAGCTATATTAATCAAAACAGAGTCATATAGGCAAAAGAATAGATAAATAGATCAATGGAACAGAATAGAGGGTCTTTAAATAGACCCCCATAAATATAGTCAACTGATCTTTGATAGAGGAGCAATACACTGGAACAAAGATAGTCTCTTCAACAAATGGTGCTTGAACAACTGGGTATCCATATATAAAATAATAAATATAGATACAGACCTTACACACTCCAGAAAAAGCAACTCGAAATGGATCAGATACTGAAACGTAAAATGCAAAACTATAAAACTCCTGGAAGATAACACAGGAGAAGATAGATGATCTTGGGTACGGTGATGGTTTTTTAGGTATAACGCCAAAGACGTGATCCATGAAAGAAATAATTGATAAGCTGGACTTTGTTAAATTTAAAAGCTTCTTCTCTGTGAAAGACAATATCATGAGAATGGGAAAACCAGCTGTAGACTGGAAGAGAATATTTGCAAATTTCTGATAAAGGATTATTACCCAAAATATACCAAAAACTCTTTAAAACTCAACAATAAGAAACAACCTAATTTAAAAATGGGCCAAAGACTGGAGCGCCTGGGTAGCTCAGGCAGTTAAGCATCCGACTTCGGCTGAGGTCATGATCTCACAGTTCATAAATTTGACCCCTGCATTGGGCTCTGTACTCAGAGTCTGGAGCCTGCTTCGGATTCTGTCTCCCTCTCTCTCTCTGCCCCTCCACTGCTTGTACTCTCTCTCTCTCTCCCTCTCTCTCTTTCCAGTATAAATAAACGTTAAAAATGTTTTTAAAAAATGGGCCAAAGACCTTAATAGACACCTAATCAAGGAAGATATACAGATGGCAAATAAGGATATGAAAATATGCTCTAAATGATATGTCATCAGAGAAATGCAAATTAAGCCAATAATGAGATACCATTACACATATGTTGGAATGGCCAGAATCTGGAACACCGATGATACCAAATTCTGATGAGGGTGTGGACCAACAGGAATTCTCATGTCTTGCTGCTGGGAATGAAAAATGGTGCAGCCACTTTGGAAGATAGTGGGTGGTTTCTCACATAACTAAATGTACCTTGACCATGGGACCCAGCAGTTGCACTTCTTGGTATTTACGCAAAGCAGCTGAAAACATGCCCATAAAATAACCTGCCATTAAATGTTTATAGCAGCTTTATTCATACTTTTGAAAACTTGGAAGCGACCAAGATGTCCCACAGCAGGTAAATGGATAAATAAACTGTGGCACATCCAGATAATGGCATATTATTCAGTGTGGAAAAAAAAATGAGCTATCAAGCCATGAAAAGTCATGGAGGAAACTTAAATGCATATTACGAAGTATAAGAAGCCAATCTGAAAAAGCTGCACATTCTGTGATTCCAGCTCTATGACTTTCTGCTAAAGGCAAAAAGCTATGGAGACAATGAAAATGTTTACCCAGTTGGGGGGCAGCCAGGGGTAGTGGATGAGCAGGCAATGCACTGAGGGTTTTTAGAGCAGTGATAATACTCTATATGATATTACACTGATGAATATATGTAACTATACATTTGTCCAAACCCACTGAATGTACAACACCAAAAGTGAACCCTAATGTAAAGTATGAATTTGGGGTGATTATGAGATGTCAATGTAGGTTCATCCTTGGTAACAAATATACCATTCTGGTGAGTGACGTTGATAATAGGGGAGACTGTGCATGTGTAGAGACAGGGAATATAGCGGAAATCTCTGTATTTTCTCTTAATTTTGTTGTGTACCTGAAACTGCTCTAAAAAAATAATCTTTTAGAAAGAAAGGAAGGAAGGAAGGAGGAAGGGAGGGAAGGAAGGAAGGAAGGAAGGAGGAAGGCAGACAGGCAGGAGGGAAGGAGGGAAGGAAGGAAAAGAAACTCAAGGGACCCCAAATATGCAAAACAATCTTGGGAAAGGTGAGCAAGTTTGGAAGACTCTCACTTCCTGATTTCAAAATTTACTACTAAGGTACAGTAACCAAGCCAATGCAGTACTGGCATAAGGATAGACATATAGATCAATGGAAGAGAATTGAGTACAGAAATAAACCCTCATAGTTACAGAGTAGTTCAATGGAGAAAAAGTAATCTTTTCAACAAAAGGTGCAGGGAAAACTGAATATCCACATGCAAAAGAATAGAGTTGTATTCCTACCTTGTACCATATTAAAAAATTAATTCAAGTGGATCAAAGACCTAAATAGAAGAGCTAAAAAAGGAAAACTCTTAGAAGAAAATACAGGAGTAAATCTTTATGACCTTTGATTAGACACTGGGTTTTTATTTAGATATGATACCAAAACCCGTGGAACAAAAGAAAAACTGGATAATTTGGACTACATCAAAATTGAAAACTTGTGTGCTTCAAATAAGACCATCAAGAAAGTATAAAGAGATCCACAGAATGGGAGAAAATACTTGCATATCACATATCTGATAAGAAACTTGTTATAAATAACTCTTACAACTCAATAATAAAAAGATAAATAGCCCAATTAAAAAATGGGCAAAGGATCTGAAGAGACATGCTTCCAAAGAAGATATAAAAAGGGGAAATATACATATAAAAGATGCTCAACATCGTTAGTCATCAGGGGAATGAAATCAAAACCACATTGAGATGCCACTTCACACCACTAGGATGGCTGTAATCAAAAAAACATTATAACAAAAATTTGGCAAGGGTATAGACAAACTGGAACCCTTGTGCACGGCCAGTAGGAATGGAAAATGGTGCAGCTGCTTTGAAAAACAGTCTGCCATTTCCCCAAAAGATTAAACATAGAGTTACCATATGACTCAACAACTCCACTTCTAGATAATGAAGAGAAATGAAAACATATGTACACAAATATTCATAGCATTATTCCTAAGAGGGAAAAGATGGATACAACCCAAAAGGATGGATACAATCCATCAATTGTTGACTGGATAAATAAAATGCATTATGTGTGTGAAATGGAATAGTGCTTGGCAGGAAATAGAAATGAAGTATTGATACATGCTACAGTGTGGGTGTGCTTTGAAAGTGCGTTAAGTCAAAGGAGCCATTCAAAAACATCACATATTGTATGATTCCATTTATATGAAATGTACTGAATAGGCAAATCTATTTATAAAGATAGTAGATTAGTGCTCGCCAAGGGCTAATCAGGATGTGGAAAATAGGGAGTGACTGCTAATGTGTACAGAATTTCTTTTTGAGGTGCTGAAAATGTCCTAAAATTAGATTGTGATGATGTTCGGCAATCAAAAAGAATGAAATCTTGCCATTTGCCACAACAAGGATGGAACTAGAGAGTATTATGCTAAGCGAAATTAGTCAGAGAAAGACAAATATCATATGACTTCACTCATACGTGGAATTTAAGATACAAAACAGATGAGCATAAGGGAAGGGAAGCAAAAATAATGTAAAAAATACAAAAACGAGGGGGACAAAACACAAGAGATTCTTAAATACAGAGAACAAACAGAGTTGCTGGAGGGATTGTAAGGAAGGGGATGGGCTAAATGGGCAAGGGGCATTAAGGAGGACGCTCTCTGAGATGAGCACTGAGCGTTATATGTAGGGGATGAATCACTGGATTCTACTCCTGAAATCATTACTGCACTATGGGCTACTTTGGATGTAAATTAAAAAAATAAAAAAAAGATTGTGATGATGTTGCACCACTCTGTGAAGATATTAAAAACCATCGAATTGTTCACTTTAAATGGATGAATTGATATGTAAATTATATTTCAGCAAAGCTCTTATAAGAGAAAACAAAAGCATGGTACTTAATAACTGTTATAAAAATCCTGGGGTAGGGGCAAGTAGGTGGTTCAGTCGGGCAAGCGTCTGACTCTTGATTTGGGCTCAGGTCATGATCTCACAGTCATGAGATCAGTCATGAGATCGGGCTCTGCCCTGAGCCTGGAGCCTGCTTAAGATTCTCTCTCCCTCTCCCTCTGCCCCTCTCATGTTCGCTCATGTTGTCTCTTTCTCTTTCAAAAAAAAAAAAAAAAAATCCTGCCCCTGCATGGCTCATGTGCCCTTCCCTGAGTAATTGTTAAGGTCAGAAAGATAAGATACCCTGAGAAGTCCAAGTTAAACCACATTATCATCCATGGGCAACGGGGACCACCTCCATCTGACCTACAGAGGTTTGACTTTTTCACAGGAGAGAGGGTTGTTCTTAGAGGATGGAGGAAGATATACTAGAGAGGCCAAACAACAGATAATTTATCTGAGTTGAGAATGACTAGTTCTATAGCATCTCTTCTCAAGCCTTCAGATAGTCCCTTTTACTTTGTTAGGATGAGGAATATATATATAGTAAGGCCTTTAAGAAACTTAATAGCCACACAGTACTAGGAAGCATTTAATGGAGATGGAAATTAATTTGAGATATATCATGGCAATGTGGTGTGGTTGTTCAGACCACAGACTCTAAAGCAGCCCAAATATGTTCAGATCTTGCTTCTACCACTTACTAATTTGTAGCTTGGGGAAATTACTTTTCTTTGCCTGAATTTGTTCATCTGTAAAATGGGAATAAGAATATTACCAACTCACAACAATAGTGTTGTAAAAATTTTTATTAGTTAATAAATTTAACATCCTTAAGAACTGTGCCTGGTACATAATAAGTGTGAGCTACTATTTTTATTATAGTTGCTATCATTATAAGGACTGATATGTGACAGGAAACTACTGAGATGATTAACTTTTTTCCCAAAGGGACCTTATCTTGGCTAATACCAGCAAAAATTTTTTTGGTCTATTTGGCCAAGCCATAACCAACACAGAACAATTAGAACATACCTCAGCAGAGAACACTAGTGTTATAATATCAGACACATTGTAGGAAATTGTCTTTTTGTCCCCAACATGATTATCCTCCTAATAGTTCTAAAATTACCATGTTTGTTATAAAGCATAAGAATCATAACTCATATTTGTTGAATACCTACTATAACATAATTCTTTGGTTGCAAGCAATCATAATTGACTCCGGGTGAGTTAATGGAAACCCAGAGATCACTAGACATTTGAAGAAACTGTCTAACAGAAATGACAGGTCAAAACAAATAAAGAGAAACTATCAACTTAGAGAAAACAATATATGCAGGATAAATAAAACTTCTAAAGAAATTCTCATTAGTATTCTCAGAGAAAGAAAATATTACATGAAAAAGCATAGGATTCTTTTTTTTTTTTTTGAGAGAGAGAGAGAGAAAGAGAGTGTAAGCAGAAGGAGAGGGGTAGGGGAAGAGGAAGAGAGAGAATCTAAAGCAGGCTGCATGCTGGGCATGGAGCCTGATGTGGGGCTCAATCTTATAACTGTGAGGTCATGACCTGAATGAAAATCAAGAGTTGTCAAGAGTTGGACACTTAACTAACTGAGCCACCCAGGAGCCCCAAGAAGCATAGGATTCTATAACAAATGAAACATTAAGAGATAAAACCAAAACATTTATAAATTCAAAATGTGTGGGGATGCCTGGGTGGTTCAGTAGGTTAAGTGTCTGTCTCTTGATTTTTGGCTCAGGTCATGATCTCACGGTTCGTGAGTTTGAGCCCCATGTCGGGCTCTGTGTTGACAGTGTGGAGCCTGCTTAGGATTCTCTCTCTCCCTCTCTCTATATATCCCTCCCCTGCTCACTCTCTAGCTCTCTCTCAAAATAAATAAACTTTTAAAAAAATAAAAATAAATTTTAAATGTGATAGCAGAAATGAGCAACTCAATACAAAAACTGCAGAAAAAGTTGAGGATATAGTTCCAAAAGTAGAGTGATAAACAATAAAAGCCAAGAGATGGAGAATAGCAGTGAAATGAACAGAAAATTAGAGGAACAATCCAATATCTGAACAATAATAGTTCTGAAAAGTGAGAATAAGGAACACAAAGGATAGGAATCAACATTGAAATTAATTCAAGGAAATTTCTTAGAACAAAAAAGACATAGATTTTCAGGTTGAGGGAACCACCAGAAGACTATCACATTAAATGAAAAAAACCATACAACATCAGGTAGATTGGCTTCGACTTTCAGGGTTCCAGTCCAAGATGGCAGTGTAGTGACCTCCTGAATTCACCTTCTCTCATGGACACCCTGAGTCTACAGCTACACATGGAATAATTTTCTCTGAAAGAAATTTAGGACTAGCTGAGTGATTCCTACATATTTGGCAAGCAAGAAAATACCCATTTCACCCACATTGAGATGGGTCTTGGCACTCTCAACTACTGGGAGCCTCTAAGAACAAAGAAGATGGACTGAATCATCACAGCCGTTTGAGAGACAACCTAGAGCTTGGGTGAGATTGATTGAAAAGGTTCATCTGTACATCATAGTGAGATGTTATAGGAGACTGGGAGAGGTGGTTGTTTTATCTAATGCACAAAATCTAACACAGAGAGTCAGGGAAAATGAAGAAACAGAGGAATGTATTCCAAATAAATGAACAAGATAAAACTCCAGAGATAGACCTTAATTAAATGGAAATAAATGATTTACTTGACTAGAAAGATAACAGTAATAAAGATACTCTCCAAACTCAGAGAACAATGCCTAGGCAAAGTGAGAATTTCAGCAAAGAGATAGAAAATATAAGGAAGTACCAAACAGAAATCACAGAGCTGAAGAATACAATAACTGCACCAAAAAATTCAAGGGATTCAACAGCAGACTAGATCACAGGGCAGAAAGGACTTCAACTTTGAGAACAATAGGGAGAAAATACCATATTAGGTGTCAATAGGGGAGAATAGGTCACATCCAAAGGACTAGAAACCAGAAGGGCTCTAGATTTCTCAACAGCAGTGATGGAATTGCTAAAATATTGGACTAATGCCTTTGAAATTCAGAGCAACATCATTTCCAACTTAGAATTCCATACCCAGCCAAACTACAAATCAAGCACATCAGTAGAACGAAGACATTTCCAGATGTGCACAGTTTTGAAATATTTACCTCCTCTGTCTGAGTCTTGTCTCAGGGAGATACTGATAAACTGCTCCACCAGAATGAAGGAGTAGATCAATAAAGAGGAAGATGTAGGATCCTGGAAGCAAGGAATCCCACAAAAGAGAAAAGGAGTTTCCGGGGAAAGAAACTGAGAGCTGCACAGCATCTGATTAAAGCCTATCAGGAAGCTATGGAATGAACTTTGCTAAATATGTGTAAAAGTAAGCAAAATAACAACAGCCAAGAAGGCAATTCTTAATTCCAAGGAAAATAGAATTGTACAGAAAGGTAAAGTATTGTGGTTCACTCCATGGCTTGATTGGAAATAGTGTTTACATGGGCATCATAAGATAACATTGTATATTGAGTTAAACAGTAGTTTGATATGCTGTAGTAGGGGGTGAGAAGTGTGTATTTGAGAAACATGGGGGGGTTGGGAGTTTGTGTGAAAGGGAGCTAAATTATCTTCCAGGGTAGAGAGTCAATGGATAAGACACGTGTGACATAATGAATACATATTTGGACTCTGCCCCTAGTTTTTTATACATAGCTCCTAAAACTCTTCTGATTTCCTGAGTGATAGGGGTACTTGGCATACCTTTTGTTCTAGTATTTGGTCTTTGACCCTCTTCCTGAGACAGAGCTCCTAAAAAAAATCTTGTAATTTCATGAATGATTGGGTTAATGGGAGCATCTTACACAGAGCCTCTAAATCCTTTGGAATTCCCTGGGTGATAGGAGTGTTTTTTATTCTACTGAGGTGACTCTTCTTGGGTTGGTCATCAGAAAGACCAAGTCATGATTAGAAGCTTGGAACTTTCAGCCCTGCTCCCCATCCTCTAGGAAGGGTAGAGGGAGATTAGAGAGTGAGTTAATAAACTAGCATGCCCATGTGATGATTTCTTCATAAAAATGTGTAGATTATCGGGGATAAAGAGATTCCAGGATGGTGAATATATTCATGTGCCAGGATGGTGACATACGCCATGCTTTGTGAAGACAGAAGGAAGCTCCAGTGTGTGGGACCCCTCTGGACCTCACCCTATGTACTTCATCTGTATCCTTTATTATATCCTTTATAATAAACCTATGAAAATGTTTTCCTGAGTTTTCCTGAGCTGTTATAGCAAATCACCTAACTTGAGGAGTAGATCATGGGAACTCTCATGTACTCGTAGCCAAGTTAGACCGAAATATGGGTACCTGGGAACCAAGTGCTATGATTGGCATCTCAAGTGAGGTGCAGTCTTGACAGACTGGGCCCTTACCCAGTAGGGTCTGTACTGACTCAGGTGGTCAGTGTCCTAATTGAATTGTAGGATACCCAGTCGATCCGCAATGTTGGAGGATTGACACATTTGGTGCCAAAAGTGCTGTAAATTCAGAGAAACAGTTGTTATTTTAGCATATTATTTAGTGATTTGAATGCAAATATCCAAGACAATTTAAGTTGTATTTTTAAAAAAATTTTTGATGTTTATTTATTTTTGAGAGAGAGAGAGAAACAGAGTGTGAGCCAAGAGAGGGGCAGAGAGAGAGGGAAACACAGAAACCAAAGCAGGCTCCAGGCTCTGAGCTGTCAGCACAGAGCCGGACATGGGGCTTGAAACCAAGAACTGTGAGGTCATGACCTGAGCCAAAGTCAAATGCTTAACCTACTGAGCCACTCAGGTGCCCCTCAAAAAAGCATTTAAAGAATTGGAATTGATTGTTAGTTATGAAAGTGGTAAATGCAGTGGGAGACATGGAAATTTTTTTATTTCTCCACTTGTCTATCTATACTTAATTATTTACCAAGCCTTTGTTAACTTCAACCCTTGTATTTGTCAGATTGTGGAAAATCATCTACTGGTAACTCTTCCAATCAATTCAGTGGATTATTATCAGATTTCAAAAAAATTAAAGTAGAATAGAATAGTGAGCATGCATTGCATAGAGCAGGGACAAATATTATATTTGAATTTGTTTCTGTTTCATGTATTTATGCACATACTAGAATCATGATGCAAATGCATTTCTTACTGTGATTTGCATTTGAAAGTAGTGAGAGAAATGGGCTTTAAGATGTATCTTCAGGACAGACCACTGAGCGAAGAATATATGCTAGTGGCCAAAGACCATGCAATGTCTGTTGCACTTAACACCTGGAGGATTTTTAGGTTTGTGGTTTCATTAACTCTTCACAACTCTGATTTGTATCCTTTTTATAAATGAGGAAACTTAAACTAGCCCATTTCTTCTTTAATATAGTTATTCTGCCCTACTTCTTGCGTTTTTGAAAGGCCCCAGTTTTCTCCTGTACTTATAGAAAACCTTACCGAAGTTTCCCGAATACCTCGCGAACCTTCCATGCTTCCACTATTAAATGGGTGTAACAAAAGCACTTATGTCTTTGCTTTGCTGTTTAGTAAGGCTGTCATATTTCAAATTGTTCTACCCCCTGACTTTGCTTTCCCCCTATTCTGCTTTCTTCAGAGGTAGAATACTACATGATGTACTTATTAGTTTCATTTTTTACTTCTCCCACTAGCATGTGAGTCCTATCAGGAGAAAGATCTTTGATCTCCAGCACCTAGAATAGTGCATGGCACATAATAAGAGATGGCACTCTGTAAAATTCGTGGAAGGGAGGGAGGGAAGGAGAAACGAAGGCAGGAAAGGAAGGAAGGAGGGAAGGAACGAACAAATGAAAGAAGGAAGAAAGGAAGGAAAGAAGGAGGGAGGGAGGGAGGGAGAGAGGGAGCATGGACTTATAATCAGGGCTTTAGCAAGTGCTTCAAAGAGCAGCAGAGAGGATTTGAAGGTATAACGCTTATAAAAGTGTCCAGCCTTGCACCCAGTAAATACTCAGTAAATGTCGGTTGGATTGGATTTTCAAATATAAGGAAAGGGAAAACATTCTTAGAAAACTAGTCCAATTCTAGTGAAGACCTACAGTTCCTGTAGACCCGATGATCCTGTTTTCAGCAACTCCCTAGGAGAGAACACATCCTCTGGGGAGGCACTGTCTCACCAAAAGAGTAGACTGCTCTAAATGACAGTTACCATGGCTAACAGGATGTCTACAGTCAACAGGAAAAGATAGTGTGTACTTGCTGGCTGGGATTGCAACACCTGATAACAGGAGGAAGAAAGCCAAAAGGGATGGAACCAGATGGAAGATGTGAGAGAGCCATTATCTCAGAATGCACCAGAGAAACCAGATACCTTCGGTAACGCAAGGCCTGTGGAAAATGTCCTGCATGCAGATATAACAGTTGGCCGCACAGCTGAGATGATGAAATCAAAGACCAAATACAAGTTTGATGAGCCAGAATTTTAGGGGAACCACCCCAAACAAACCCATCATTTATTTGCCTAATTCGGAGGCAGTCTGAATTGTTGTTTGCGTGGAGATCAGAGATTAAACCGATCAGAGGAGTCTGTTAATGGGGAGCATGTGTGAATGCAGTTATGACACAGTCTGCTCTTTTTTAAAACTTCACAAAAATGAGTATGTAGGTTACATGTAATTCCACAAGAGGGCACAATAGAAGCAAAAATACAAATTGCTATACCTTAATTTTCTCCTGTGCCACCGAATTTTAAGCTGGTAATTTAATGAACCTTAACATCTCAAAACAGTTAAAATAGTGGATCGCTTTTTAAAAAAAAAAATGGAGATTTATTGTTCTACAAACTCCCAATGTTTGTACAGGAAAGGAACGCCTGGGTGGCTCATGGGTTAAGCATCTTACTTTGGCTCAGACCATGATCCCACCGCACGTGAGTTCGAGCCCCGCGTCAGGCTCTGTGCTGACAGCTCAGAGCCTGGAGCCTGCTTCGGATTCTGTGTCTCCCTCTTTCTTTGCCCCTCCCCTGCTTGTGCTCTGTCTCTGTCACTCTCTCAAAAATAAATATTAAAAAAAAATTTTTTTAAACGGGAACAAATTACTACATAGGAACAATAATTTCCAAGTGTTCATGATTCTCTCCTACCTTAAGCTATTTTAACATTATCAAATAGGATGTTTGAGAATATTCAGCTTTGAACAGAAAATCCTTTGCTCTCGCACATCCAAAGTGAAAGGAAAAGATCTCAAAGCAGACAATTAGCAAGTATGTGTAGAATGATTCCACTACTATTTTTAAAAATCCAAATGTACATATGTGTGTGAGTATATCTATACACACAGCCATTCATTCAACAGTGTTTATTGAGCCCCAGCTATGTGGCTGTCCCTGGAAATATGATTGTGAGCAAGAGAGCCACATTTCCTCCTTTTATAGAACTTAACATCCAAACCATGAAAGAATGACCAAAAAAAAAAAAAAAAAGTAAGTTATACATTTTATTTCAGTAAAAAGAATTATGGGGAAAAAACTTATGAGTGTAAAGAGTGATGGGGAGTGGAGATCTCTGAGGAGGTAACAAGTGAGTTGAGATCAGAATGCCTAGCCATACTACAATCAAACACATAGATAATTGTGTAGAAACAGGGTGATGTTCACTGAAGTGTTACTATGGGTTCGTTCTAATGAAAAGAGAGAGGATGTGGGGGCTTGGAGCAGTGTTCAGGGGATAGGCAGGAAAAGAGGAAGTTGAATTTCTGACACCACAGATTGTCTGTTTTTATAACACACGAGCATGCATTTGTGTGTTGTGTAATTTGGAGAATTTCTTAAAATGGCAAACCAATAAGAAAGAGAAGAAAACAAGAACATCGAAGCTTTTAATAATGCATGGAAGCTATCTGTTCACATTTGCAAAGACATGGACACACCATGAAAGTACAGGCCTCTTTCTGACCAGGTGTTCTGGGTCTGGCTATATTTACATTAATACAAAAAATAAACATGGCAGAGATAATAGAGAACAGGGTGATTGTACTGCCCTGTTTACTCCCCTCCCTGCCATCTGTGTCCCTTCCCTCCTGCATGCCACTCCTGGATTTTTGGTTTTTGAATGCTACTCTCAGCATGTGAATTCTGAGCTCAGAACCTTTTCAGAGTCTCTGTTCCCATGTAAGATCGAGTCCAAACCCTCATCCTTTTGTTCAGGGCCCTTTGCATTCACACTGAGCTTGCCTGTTAATTCTTCAGCATTATTCCAAATCGTGTTTACCTGTCCAGCAGGCTGGTCTGCCAGTGTCCCCCTGAACATATTATCTTTCTCCATACTGTTGCCTGGGGACAATGCCCTGGCCACTTCACTCCCACGCATCTAGCCTCGCTTATTAAGATCATACCCAATTCTTTAAAACTCAGCTTAACACCCTAATAATCTAAGCTCAAATTTCTTTTTACCTTTAATAAATTATTTCTAAAATATGGAGTCATATACACAGGCTCCTGTGGTCAGGTGTGTATTTGGACTCATTTTTTTTGATGGATGGGTGGATGGATGGATAGATAGATAGATAATTATAGATATATGTATATGCATTGGTTACATAGGTGCACTTCCTAACTGTATCCAGGTTAGGGGTCGCCTGGGTGGCTCAGTCAGTTGAGCGTCTGACTTCAGCTCAGGTCATGATCTCACAGTCTGTGGGTTCAAGCCCCACGTTGGGCTCTGTGCTGACAGCTCAGAGCCTGGAGCCTGCTTCAGATTCTGTGTTTCCCTCTCTCTCTGCCCCTCCCCCACTCACTCTGTCTCTCTCTCTCAAAATAAAATAAAGACATTAAAAAATTTTTAAAAAAAGAAGAAAGAGGTTAGAAGCAGAGTGTATTGTGGTACTGGAAATTAACACTGTGCTAAAATAAAAAATGAATGGATGGATGGAGGGAGGGAGCCATATTGAAAGGGCATGGGAACCATTCTGAAAGAGCCCCATATGAAAGACCAGAGTTGAAACAGCACAGGCAAAAAAATAATGACAGTATTGACTTATAACCCCTGAAATACAATAATTTTCCATAAGTCCATAGTAATATAAATAAATAACTGAATGGATAAATAAATGGGGAGAAATGACAACTCTTTCCTTCAGAAGAATTCTAATTAATATTTGTAGAAAGAATGCGGAAAATAGAAAATGACTATTAGAACACCATAGTACTAATGACTGTAGGTAAAATCTAAAATTAGGGGGTAAAAGTTTAACCAGAAACAGGATATTTGCATGTTTCAAAGTATTTCCTCCAAAATATTTGGCAATTATGAAGGGGAAAATGAAACATTTAGTGTGGAGAATATTGGCAGACAGTACATTAGCCAAGTGATCAAGATTCACATCACTAGTAATATATATCAATATCATGTACGCCCAGATATGATACACTGAGTAAGGTACTTCCCTCTGCCGTGTTCTTCCCGACAATGCATAATATCAGTCTGATCATGAGAAAACACCAGACACCAAATTGGGTGCCTTTTACCAAGTAACTGACCAGCACTCTTCAAAGGTGTCAAGATCATGAAAAGACAAGGAAAGAATGAGGAAAAGACAAGGAAAGATTGGAGGAAACTAGGAAGATGTACATAGCAACTCAAGGTAATATGGGATTCTTGATTGGATTTTGGACCAGAAAAGGGACAGTAGTGGAAAAGCTGCTAAAATCATAGTCATTTCTGTAGCTTTAAGTTAGTAGTGTTGTACAAGGTTAATTTCTTAGTGTTGACAAGCTCTCGGTGGTCCTGTCACCTGTTAACACACGGGAAAACTCAGTGAAGAGTACGTGAGTACTCTCTGGACTCTTTACAACTCTTTCGAAAGTCTAAAATGGTCTAAAAATAAACCATTAAAAAACACATACATACATACAGACAGGTTGCAGGGGCCTCTGCCAGACTTAGTAATTCAGAATCCAGCGGTAGGAACTGGAGATCTGCATTTTTAACAAACTTCATAGATGATTCTCAGGTACACGGGAGTTCAAAAACAACTGCTCTGTGACTGACCACATCCACCATTCACATTGTGAACATGTACTGTTAGCATTAGGTGAAAAATCAGCATGAGCCTTGGTGTCAAAGAGCCCTGGTTTCACTCTGGCGCTGCCAGGTTTTAGCGGTGACCTTGGGTACATTATTTGAGCTCATCTGTTAAATGCGGGTAATAATACCACCCTAGCAAGGTTGTTGAGGCACTAGTACCAATGTATACCTAAGGCCCAGAATGATGCTTAACATACAACAGGTACTGAGTAAATAAAAGGATTCATTTATTATTCCTTTACATTTGTAAATTAGTTTATTGACCAAAAAAAATCTGTCAATTCAATATTTCAGAGTTCTGTGACCTTAGGCAAGTAACTTAATTTGTGTCTCAGTTTCCTCATCTATAAAATAGGGATAATACTACTGCCTCATTAGGTCGAGCTGGTGGAACACTACCGCACACATAGTGCTTTATGAGTATTTACAATTATTATAGTTATTTAGCGAGAATAGTATCTTATCTACCTAATTATTTTATGGGATTATTGTTTACATGGGTCTCGGGCTATTACCCCTTCTGATCAGTTTTCATTCTTCAGATTTTCACCTCTCTTTCCTAGAGGACCTCCCAGATTACTTAGATGTTGGTGGAAATGTTCGTAAGTATTCACCTTTCTTTCCTCAAAAATTGTCTCTGTAATAGCTTGTTTCAATATAGGTCCAGTGTGGATTTTTTCAAAAGGAGCGTGACAAAACAGTGGAGGGAAAGGGTACTTATTTTTATCAAATTGCGGATTTATGTTGCTATGTAGAATTTTCTGTCCTTTCTACTTTTGGTTCGGAGACTTTGGAATTTAGGTCCCAGAGCGGAAGGTCCAGATAACCTTAGAAGCTCTTTTACATCTGATTGATCTTGCTGTAGAATGAGAAGGGGCAGGGGTCACCCAACATTTTCCCCGAGTCTGCCCCCCTCAGGGGAAGGCTCTCTGTTAGAGGGCAGGAGGCAGGTAGCAGAGAGGACGCTGTCCCTTGCTCCTTTCTTGGCCCGAGATGTCCTCTTGGTCAACTCTGATAGACATCTGGTGTGGAGAAGAGTGTGCTGTATGACTGATATTTCAAAACAAGAAAAGGAAAAAAAAGAACAGGGACCCGATTGAACTGTGGAAGTGAAAGAATGAAAGAATACCTTGGAAAAACGCCTCAAATATATTTGGCTTAGGGAAGTGAAAATTCACAAAGGTAGAAATAGGTTAAGTAACACCACGGAGTGCATTGCATAAAGCACACTTTAATTGAAAAGGTGTACTAATGGTGCCCGTGTTTCCCTTTTCCTCGTAGGACATATGCAATATAAAATGCTTTTAGCCAGTTGAACCGTGTTTAGGTGTCCACTGCTGTGGCCCTGAGTTCATGCAGTTGTGTACCACCATCCGTCCACGCCCCCACACTACAGTAGTGTCTGCCTGTCTCGTGCCTTTCCACGGGAGCACCATTTCTTTACTCATGATCTGATTAAGTAAATAGGTAGACTGTGCCTTGCCGATGCCAAGTAGATGGATTGTGGCTATTTTAGTTATAAGCAGGTCTCTTTTTTTTTTTTTTTCATATGCATAGATGGTCTTCACCTGGCCAAAAAAGAGGGGTTTTTTTTTCCTGCTTCTTGAAACCTTGTGCTTTCCTCCTGTCTGTTTCCCCTTCCTGTTCTAACCCTCCTTATGTATTTTTACCTTCTTCTGATTATCATTGATGGCATTTTCCAAAGGTTCCCTCTCTCGAGTTTGGTTCTACTTGGATCTGAATGGCTCCTTTGTCTTCCCTTCTGTTCTGTCCTTCCCCTTCTGGTTCCTTTACCTTTCCTTCAGTTTTCAGGACCTTGTAGAGATGCTTGAGAGGTAAGGGATCGGCATTATATGCTTAGCCCCTAGCTGTCCCATCAACAGAGGAGGGTGTATTGGACATGCAAACAAAAGGACATTCATTCAGTGTGGGAGGTGTTAGTTGGTTTTCTCTTCGAGAACTTGAGTCTTCTAGACTTCGTTTGTTCACAGACCATCTTGTTTCTCAGGACCTGTCCTCATCTACCCATCAGCCTTGAAGCATTTCATGTTTTATAGTGGTTCCAGTGCAGGTCAGCAGTTGAATTCCTTAGTTTCTGTAAGTATTTATTGGATGCCTAATCTCTATACCAGGCATTGTGCTAGGCACACAGACCTCAGAAGTTCACTAGACACAGAGGGTCTCTGCCCTCACAGAGCTTCTATTCTAATCAGGGAGGCAAGCAGTAAATAGAAAATAATTCAACAAAGGCCACTGGTGTAAGAAGTGGTGGGAAAGGGGTCCTAGGTGATGAGGAGACTGGGAAGGAGGAGGGGCGGGTGCTCTCCAGGAAGCCTTACTGAGGAGGTAACATCTGAGCTTGGATTTAAAGGGTAAGTTAGAACTGGGTGTTCTAGAACAGTGAATGGGAAAACCCTGCTTCACATGGGGGAAGCCTTTGAGGGCATTTCACCGACAGCCCAGGGAAGTTGCTTATCGCCAATCACAGAAGCTCAGTGGACCTGCATGGACAGACTCCCAAGGAGGAGAGAAACATCAAGTCATTGCCAACTCATTTACAGCAGCAGGTATGATCTGAGAATGTCATTCATTTTCGCACTAATCAGTTTTGATTCTTTAGGCAATTATGTAAAACAATAGCTCACAAACCATGAAACTGACTATGTTGTACCTGTATTTCATCGTCAATAAACATGCTCTTTTACAATTTTTTTTATGTTTTATGTATTTGTTTTTGAGAGAGGGAGCAAGCGGGGAAGATGTAGAGAGAAGGGGGACAGAGAATCCAAAGCAGGCTCTGTGCTGATAACAGAGCGCCTAGTGTGGGGCTCAAACTCATGAGCTGTGAGATTGTGACCTGAGCCTAAGTCGGACACTCAGCCAACTGAGCCACCCAGGCACCCCAATAAACATGCTGTTTTTAAGCATATTTGGAGACCGTACCTTCTTTATCTCAGATGTCATGAACTTAGGGAATGAAGTGAGAGGACATTCCAAAAGATGATTCCTTGGTAAATAAGAAGTCCCCTGTTTCCATTTATTATCCTTCTGAAAGAAGGGATTTATATGTTAGTGCCTGTCTCAGTAAAGACTTAAGAGTGTCTCCGACAGAGGAGACCCTGGCCATATATAGGAAGAGAATCAAGAGCTTACTGTCTCTGTAGTAAGTTATTTCATTCCCCAACCTCTGCTGACTTTGACGGTAACAGAGTGATAATGAAAAGTTTAAGACCCTGAAGCCAGAAAAATCTTAGGTCAGGCGAGGAGGTGAAAGAACACCACTGACAGAAGACAAGGTTGTAGGAGAGCAGAGCATGTCCATGCATCCTACAGGGCCTTCTGTGGGCCATGGTATGTGGGTGACTGTTTAAGTACAGTGACAAGTCTTGAAGGGGTTTGAGAATGAAAGTGGCATCCTCTAATGTAGAGTTTTTGAAAAAGCCTCCAATGCTCGCTTCGGCAGCACATATACTGAAAAAGCCTCCCAAACAGTTCATAATGGTATAAAAGGCATCAGGAAGGTGTCAACAAGCTAAATGAGCTTCCAAATCTACAGGGCAAAAACATACTTAGACAAAGAGACAAATCCACAGGCTGAATTGGAGACTTCAACACTTCCCTTTTGATAATTGACTGATTCGTGTGAAAATGGATGATGGTCTGAAATCATAGCTGGATTTTTTTTTCAGTTTTTATTTAAATTCCAGTTAGCTAACATACAGTGTAATATTAGTTTCAGGTATACAATTTAGTGGTTTCACATTTATGTACAACACTCGGTGCTCATCACAAGAAGTGCCCTCCTTAATATTTCACCCATCCCCCCAGCCCACCTCCCCTCCGATAACCATCACTTTGTTCTTTTTATTTAAGAGTCTGTTTCTTGGTTTGCCTCTCTCTCTCTCTTTTCCCCTAGGATTGTTTGTTTTGTTTCTTAAATTTCACATATGAGTGAATTCAAAATGAATTAAAGACCTAAATGTAGGGGCGACTGGGTGGCTCAGTTGGTTGAACGTCCAACTCTTGTTCTCAGCTAAGGTCATTATCTCACAGTTGGTGAGTTCAAGCCCCACATTGGGCTCCATACTGATGGTGTGGAACCTGCTTGGGATTCTCTCTCTCTCACTCTAGCTCTGCCTATCATGCATGCTCTCTCTCTCTCTCTCAAAATAAATTCATAAACATGGGGCACGTGGATGGCTCAGTCAGTTAAGCATCTGACTCTTGGTTTTGGCTCAGGCCATGATCTCACGATTTCATGAGTTCAAGCACCGTATCGGGTTCTGTGCTAGCAGCATGTAGCCTGCTTGAGATTCTTTCTCCCTCTTTCTCTGCCCCTCCCCACTCATGCTGTCTCTGTCTCTGTCTCTCTCAAATAAATAAATAAACTTTTAAAAATATATTAAAAATAAATACATAGACACATAAACAAAAAAAATTTTTTAAAGACATAAATGTGAAGCATGAAACCATTAAAATCCTAGAGAACACAGGCATTAACCTCTGTGACATCAGCCAAAGCAACTTCTTACTAGATATGTCTCCTGAGGCAAAAGCAAAAGTAAACTACTGGGACTACATCGTATCTGTTGATGTAAGTGAATTTGCAGTCATTTCACAATTCTCCACCCCTTCTTTAATGTTTGGAGGTGAAACTCCATGGACCTCTGTTGATGAGAATAAACAAACACAGAAAATCAGTATGTGTATAGAAGTCCTTGATGACATTATCAAGCCAAGTGACCTGATTGACAGCTATAGAATTCACAGAATACTCCACCCAACAATTGCATGTACGGGGAACATTCACCAAGAGAGACAATATGCTGGACCGTAAATTTGAGAGAATTGAAACTATGTAGACTATACTCCTTGACTACAAGAGAATTACATTAGAAATGAATAAATAAAGATGGGGCACCTGGGTGGTTTAATCAGTTAAGTGTCCAACTTCGATTTAGGTCATGATCTCGAGGTTCACAAGCTTGAGCCCTGCATCGGGCTCTGTGCTGACAACTCAGAGCCTGGAGCCTCCTTCAGATTCTGTGTCTCCCTCGCTCTCTGCCCCTCCCCTGCTCATACTCTGTCTCTCTCCAAGAAATAAACATTAAAAAAGTTTTGTTTTAATGAATAACAAAAAGAAATGTGGAAAATCCCAAATGTTTGGAAATCAAACCACACACTTGTAAATAACCCATGGGTCAAAGATTAAAAATCCCTCTGGCTAATCTATGAGGAATAGTTGAGGGCGGGGGGAGTAAATGTGGACACAGACCAGCAAACAGACCTTTCCAGACTTTAGAGGAGCTGTAATCCTGCCTGAGAGAGGGAGAGAAAAGGGTAGATTCAAATGTTTTTGGAGGAAACGCTAATGGAACTCTCTAGGGTTTGGTGTGGGCAATGTGAGTAGAAGAGGAAGCATCTAACCTTAGGTTTTCTGTTTCACATTTTTTTATGTTTATTTTTGAGAGAGAGAGAGAGAGTGAGTTCGAGCATGGGAGGAGCAGAGAGAGAAGGAGACACAAAATCCAAAGCAGGCTCCAGGCTCTAAGCTCTCAACAGAGTCTGATGTGGGGCTCAAACTCATGAACCGTGAGATCATGACCCGAGCCGAAGTCGGACGCTTAACCAACTGAGCCACCCAGGCACCCCATGGTTCATGTCACGAGACATCTCCCCTTTGCTCTCAGGATCCCGTCAGCATAGCTTCTGTTTGGGCCCCGCCCACTCTGCTAGTCTAATCACTCACCAGCCTGGCTTTCCCGCCACCAGGCACCTTGCCATCCCGTTCTGTGTCATACTTTGTCTCTCGGTTGTGGACCTTTTCACATGCTGTTCCACTTACTTCAGTACTCTTTGCCCTGCTGTTCACTTATTGCTCAGCATAGATGTTGCTTCTTCTGGGAAGTCTTCCCTGCTTTCACCGCAGACTGGTTTAGGGGCCTTGCCGTGTGCTTCCGTGCTACCCCTGTCATCACCCACACCTCACTTTGCTCTTCCTCTTATCTGCCTCCTCCATCAGACCTCCTTGAGAACAGAGAATATGCCTCATTCTTTCACTACTACTATGACGACTGCCACTACTGCAATAGCCCGGTTCTTGTCCCCCGGGCTGTGAATCAAGGATCCCAGCCCTTGAGAGAGCAGGACTATCGTAATAGTGCAGAGCATGGACCGCAGAACATTGACCGAGCACTTGCTGTGTCTTTGCCACAGACTTCACATGCACTGTCTCATTTCGTCATCCCAGCAGTGCTGTGAAGTGGGTTACCGATGCCACTCACAGGATGAGAAACTGACGCTTGGAAGGTGTAAGTGGCTTGCCCGGGGCCACACAGTTAGTAGTGGAAACGGAATTTGAATTGTTTTCAAACATGGTATTTCCCCCTTATCCGCGTTTTGCTCTTTACCATTTTGGTTACCTTTGGTCAACCTCAGTTCAGAAGTCCTTCTGACGTAGCTCCAGAGGTCATTGGTAGCCTGACGCTGCGTCCCGTGCCTACGTCATTCCCTTCACTTCATGTCATCGCATAGGCATTTTATCATCTTACGTTATCATAGAAGGGGGAGGACAGTACAATAAGATATTTTGATGTTTATTTTTGTTTTTTTTCATTTATTTATTTCCAGAGAGAGAGAGAGAGCACGGGGGATGAGGGGAGAAGCAGAGAGAGAGAGAGAGAGAAAGAGAGAGAGAGAGAAGGAGAGAGAGAATCCCAAGCAGACTCCGCACTGTCAGTGTGGAGCCCAATGTGGGGCTCGACCCCATGAAACTGCGAGATCGTGACCTGAGCCGAAACCAAGAGTTGGACGTTTAAACGACTGAGCCACCCAGGCACCCCAATGTTTATTTTTATTTTTGAGGGGGGGAGGGGCAGAGAGAGATGGAGACAGAATACAAAGCAGGCTCCCAGCTCTGAGCTGTCAGCACAGAGCCCGACATGGGGCTCGAACCCATGAACCACGAGATCATGACCTGAGCCGAAGCTGGATGCTCAACCAACTGAGCCACCCAGGCGCCCCTAAGATATATTGAGAGAAACAACAGTCACATAACTTATATTACAGTATATTGTAGTAATTGTTCCATTTTATTATTGGTTATTATTAGTCTCTTACTGTGCCTAAATTATAAGTTAAACTTTATCATAGATATGTACACATAGGAGAAAACACAATATCAATCGGGGACTCAGTATTACCCACAGTTTTGGGCATCCACCGAGGGTCTGGGAATGTAGCTCTCATGGACAAGGGGGGGCTACTGTAATTAGACTTCAAACACAAAGCTATTTTTTTTAAGGTTTATTTATTATTGAGAGACAGAGAGAGACGGAGCATGAACATGAGAGGGGCAGAGAGAGGAGGAGACACAGAATCTGAAGCAGGCTCCAGGCTCTGAGCTCTTAGCACAGAGCCTGAATGCGGGGCTCGAACTCCCAAACCGTGAGATCATGACCTGAGCTGAAGTCGGACGCTTAACCGACTGAGCCACCCAGGCGCCCCAAACCCAAAGCTTGTCACTGCCAAGTTGTACTGTCAGGAGTCAGAACAGGATTGGAGCAAAGCAAACTTGAAGGGAAGCCCCTGAGCCCCTGACAGTTTTGCTGCCTGTGGCCAGACTCTTGTCCCCACTACGCACAAAGAGCCAGTAGGTTGAGGCAGTGAGTGGAGCAGGGCCAGGCACGCCCATGACACCAGCAGAATCATGTACAAATAGCTATTGTGTGCTACGTCTCTGCCCCCCTCTCCTAAGAAAACAAAGGCCTCATTTCTAGCGCTGACTGATTTCCATAAGGGAATTAGAATGCCTAATTTTACATCCTTTCGGTAAATATTCCTCTTCCCATTATTACATGGCCAAATGATCCTCTTCAAATTAATACCCGCAATTATTGCTGCAGAATTAGCCTCCAGAGACACAATGTTACAGAAAGAGTGAGGCTTTTTTTTTTTTTTTCATTTTCTCCTGGTGGTTTGTTTTTTTCAGATAAAGAGTAAAAAGGCCTTCTGGACTTGTTTTCACTCGAGGTAAGAAGTAGATTATGATATTAGAAAGTTCAAGAACTTCATTTCTTCTCTGCTTGCCTCTACCTAAGAGGCTTTTTGTGGTTGGCATGTTTGGAAGCGCCGTGGGCATTGCTAGGAATGGTAGCTAATTACACTTGACACTTGACAAGGAGAAACACAGAGACTTCTTATAGTCACTGCACTGTTAGTTATTGAGTACTTACTGTGTACCAACTATTATATCAAATGCCTTGCATGTGTTACTTCACTGGGTCATCAGGACAACCTGGGGACAAGGGTGGTGATGGTGATTGTGCTTTCCAGCTTTTACAGATGGGGAGCTGAGGCCTGGAAAGACTGAGGAACTTGTCCACAGTCACAGGGCTAGGAGGTCATCCTGCCAGGAATTGAACTCGCAAATACCAGACTCAAGCTTTCAAGGACTGTCACTTCTCTGAGCTGTGCCATTAGGGCAACTTCTGTGGGTCTGTTTTTGGAAATATGACCTACCTACCCAAACTCGAAATGCTTAGTTTAATCAGCTCACACCTTTGTAACCACCATGGTTACATCTAGGTCAAGGCCTAGATGATTTGACCATGGCCCCAGAAACCCACCATCTGTGTATCCCTTCCCAGGAGTACCCATGGGCTTCTTCACATTTCAGGGAGAGCAGATGCAGAGGAGGGAGAGAGGGAGTGAGGCTTCAGCAGCTATGAATGCTGATATATACCCGCGAGGGCCAGACAGAGAACTCGGGAATGATCTACATCAGGTGGCATCTCAGTTAAAGGTGACTCTGTCGTACCTTTTGTTCAGGTCAAAATCCCTGGAGTTGTGCTTGACTTTTCCCTTTGTCTCACGTGACACTTAGAGTCCATCAGGAAATCCTATTGGCCCTATCCTTAAACTATATCGAGAATTCAACCACTACCCCCTCTCTGGGTTGTTACTACCTGAGCCAAACCACCATCACGTCTCAACCGAATTATTAAAATGGTGTCCTAACTGCTCTCCCTGCTTCCCCTGAGTACCTTAATCATCTGCTCCCAGTGCGGCATCCACAGTGACCATTTCTCTAAGTCAGATCATGTCACCCCCTCGGTTAAATCTCCCCAATGGCTTCCATCTCACTCAGGGTAAAAGCCAAAGTTCTTCCAAGGGCAAACAAAGCCCTAAGTGGCCCACATACCTCTCTGTCTTCCTCCCTGACCCTTCTTCCCTCTGTTGGCCCTGGTCCACCACACTGGTCCTCAGCTGTTCTGGAAGTACGCCAGCCTGCTTTATGCCCCCTTGCTCACCTCTTCTGAGTGACACTTTCTCTCCAGCCCTATTCAAAACTGCAAACTGAGTCCTCTATCCCTGGGACCCCTGGTCCCTTTCCCTGCTTATATATTATGTCATCAATGTATGTACCTTATTAAGTATCTGACTCCCTCATGAGGGCAGAGATTTTTGTCTGTCTTGGTCACTGCTGATCACCCCTGGCACCTAGTGGACCCTACACAGATGTTTATTGTATAAATGAGCAGAAAATGCAAGGAGTGCCTGTAAACCACCAGCAGCAGCTGTTTCCCTTGTAGGATACAGGCCGTTCTTGTCAGGGCTGTCAATTTCTTTTTTTTAAGACAGAAGTGCAGATATTTCTGAGAGATCTTCCGTTTCAAAAAAAACTTTGACAACTAACTCATTTTTTTTAAAAGGCTATGTATTAAATTTTTTAAAAAATCCATTCACTGGCTGAATTTGACCCATGGGCCCTAGTTTGCAATCTGTAGCGTAAGTTGAACTGGCTTTGCCTTTTTTTTTTTAAGGCTTGTTTATTTTTGAGAGAAAGAGAGACACACGCACACAGAGTGCAAGCAGGGGAGGGACAGAGAGAGAGGGAGACACAGAATCTGAAGCAGGCTCTGGGCTCTGAGCTGTCAGCACAGAGCCCAACACAGGGCCTGAACTCATGAACCGCGAAATCATGACCTGAGCGGAAGTCGGACACTTAACCCACTGAGCCACCCAGGCCCCCCTGGCTTTGCCTTCTTAACTGAAGACTTGCAAGTTTCCCAAAATTAGTAGCCATAAAATGTATTTCTAAGTTTTTCTTCCGTGTCCCTTGGTCCTAGTCCAAGAGGCATGTCTCCAGAATCACACAGAGGAGGGATTAGGTGCGGCCCCGGAGAAGGTTTGTAGGGGGCTTCGACCTATGAGCATTCGGATCTGGGGCCTGCCTGGGTTTCATCTTGGGGGTGCCAGCCCTGGAATTCAAGTGTCCTTAAATGTTCATCCCTGGTCTTCCACATACGCATCACCTCCTGCCACAGTGCTCGATCCCGGGCTGTCCACCAGGGCAAGCAAGACTTGCAGGAAAATATGAACTAAAATGAATTGCTAGGCTAACACCCTGAGGTATGCTCCCTGTAGGCCCAAACCCTAAAGTGTGGTCAAACATTATGCTGGTAAAGGCAAGGGGAAAAAGGCCCCCCTTACATTGCTGGTCAAAGGCTAAAGTGGTCCACTTCTAGAGAAGTAGTTTGGCAATAGGTACAAGCATACAAATGCATGTATTCTTTGACTTAGGAATTATATTTTAATGAATTCATCCAACAGGAAACCGTGTGTTTGAAATGAGTTACTATGAGGAGGTTTCTCGTTGTGACACTTTTTTTTAAAAACAAAAGCTTAAAAATAACTTAAAAATGTTCTATAATATGTATGTAGATAATAATAATAATAAATAAATAGGAGCGCCTGGGTGGCTCAGTCGGCTGGCTTCGGCTCAGGTCATGATCTCGCGGTTCCTGAGTTCGAGCCCCGTGTCAGGCTCTGTGCTGACAGCTCAGAGCCTGGAGCCTGCTTCAGATTCTGTGTCTCCCTCACTCTCTGCCCCTCACCTGCTTATACTCTGTCCCTCTCTCTCTCTCAAAAATAAACATTAAAAAATTTTAAAATAATTATAAATAAAGAAATAATAAAATCTTTATGTGACGATATGTCAAGTCCTACTGCATGATTGTTTTATTTATTTATTTTTAAAGCAGTCTGGTAACACTATGTTTGCTATGCTACCATTTGTAGCATGAAAGGGGTTTGCAGATGCGTTGCTCTCTACATGCATAAAATATCTCTGGCACAGCAAAAGGGCAGTCCATGATCAGGGACTTGAGGACACAAATCACAACAAAGAATAAATTGTCAATAAATTTACTTCAGGATATTTTTATTTTTAACTGTGTAAATATTTATTACATTAAAAAATGTCAGGGTACCTGGGGGGCTCAGTCAGTTAAGTTAAACGCCAACTCTTGGTTTCAGCTCAGGTTATGAAATCACAGATTCGTGAGATCAAGCCCCACCTGGGGCTCTGCACTGACAGCATGGAGCCTGCTTGGGATTCTCTGTCTCCCTCCCTCTCTCTCTCTCTCTCTCTCTCTCTCTGCCCCTACCCCACTCATGCTCTCTCTCTCTCTCGCTCTCAAAATAAGTAAATAAATAAACAAACTTTAAAAAATTAAATTCAAAAAAGGAGAAAAAGAAATGCCGTATTATGTGCTTAGAAATTTCTCTAAAAAAACACCTATTGTAGTATTGTTTATGATAATAAAAAAGGGGTGGAGTTTTGCATATCAAATAATTAGATATTGGTTAAATAAAAATTTTACCCTATATAAGTTTATTCTTATTTTATGAATTTCCCATACAACTGTTTTGCCTTTTTCTCTCCTGATTAAAGAGAGAAAAATATCTCCATTCTGCAATCTTTTTAGTTTTTTTTCCCCAGACCTTCTTCAGAAGAGTCTTTTTGTTTTTTTCTTTTTTGTTTTGATGAGGAGTGGTAACATTTTGAAGAAGAAAGTAATGATAAATTTAATAAAAATGATGATTTAAGACCAAGAAAAAAATTAGGGTGATCAAGTCAGCAAGCTTATCACTTCTTAGCCTTTTGGCTAAGATCAAGTGCACATCACCAAGCTTGGTTCTTTTGGGTAGATGTCTGCATAATGCTTAATTTGTTAAAGCATTCAACTGTGTGCTTTTATTCAGGCCTTATTAGATAATCAGCCATAAAGAGAAATTTGTACTATTTTACATGGGTTTAAATAGGCTTCTCTTCCTCTGTAATCCTGTAATTCTAAATTAGCTTTTTATTGGAACACCATACAGTCTCTTTTCCCTGAATACCCATTCTAGAGAGGGCCTTAATCTTGCTATTACCTTATTAGCCCAAATGCAGCAATCATTAGCATTATTTGACATATGAACTTGGACAGAACCCTTTATTTTGCTTTCGTTTTTCTTCCCAGTACAATAAATTGACAGGATGTTGAGCCCTTGGGATGGTATTGGGCATACAAGACATCATAATTGTATTTACGTGTAATTCCTAGTTTGTATGATAACATGTGTTTACTAATACTTCTGTCGAGAGTTTGCCTTTGCTCCACAGTACTCTGGAACTGTGATTTAAAAAAAAAAAAAAAAAAAACAGAACAAAAACAAAAAACAAAACAAAACAAAATGATCAAATAGATGCTAATCTGTGGCAAAGTTTTCACCTTTCCGTGGCAAAATAAGAAAAAATAAGGATAAGGTAGGGGATTTCTTGTTTTTAAGTTTGTGTGTCCAATTTGAAGAATTCATCTTAATTCTGAAATTAAGATTTTCAAGTTGTTAAGAGGGATGTCAAGATAATCTTTTATGAAATGATAGGTGATCATTATTATTTTTTGGTGATCGTTATTCTTAATTTCATTTTATTGGTTTGTAAAATCTATTCCTCTAGTAAATGAGAAAGAAAGCTAAATCCTGTGGCTGATCATATAAGCTCCGAAATCATTCAAGTTTGAAATCTGCATGATAATCCATACATGTTCATGAATCCATACATGATGGTCATACATGTTCATCAATTTTAAATATTGGGGATCCCAATGGAATATTGTCTTAGTCAGCTTGCCATAACAAAATACCATAGGTTGGGTGGCTTAAACCACAGTAGTTTCTTTTCTCGTAGTTCTGGAGGCTGGCAGTCTGAGATCAGGGTGCCACCGTGGTCGGGTTTTGTTTAAGTACCTCTTCTGGGCTTGAGACAGTTGCTTTTCATTATTTTCTTTCATGATAGAGAGCAAGGTCTCTGGCTTCTCATAAGGGCACTCATCCCTTCATGAAGACCCCACTCTCATGACCTAATTGAACCTTAATTACTTCCCACAGACCCCATCTACAAATGCTTTCACATTGGGAGTTAGGGCTTCCGCATATGAATTTTGAAGATACAGACATTGACCCCATTGCAAGTGTCATTCTGGTATTAGGTCTCGTGGTGTTGTTCAGATGATGTTAGGCAAGGGATACAGGAATATTCAAATCCTTCTTTAAGCTACCACTAAATTTGGGGAATAATGGCAAAACAAGGCAAATAACACTATTACTAACTAAGGCTTTGAAATCTCTAACCCCGAGGCAAAACTCTGATAAAGCAGTTAGGACAGGAGAATTCACTTAGATGGCTGGCTTGAATGAAGGAAAACCACAGCCCCTGAGCCAAGAATGGCTTTTACATTTCAAATGGTTAAAAAAAAAAAAAGCGAAAGATTTTGTAGCATCTGAAAATTCTATAAAATGCAGATTTTAGTGTCCCTAAATAAAGTTTTATTGGAAAACAGCCGTGCCCATTCTTTTATGCATTGTTGTAACTTTCATGCTTCCATGGCAGACTTGTATTGTTACCATGAAAAGAGACTGAAAGATTTATTATCTGACCCTTTAGAGAAAAAGTTTGCCAATCCCTGATCTACAAACAAAGCTGGCCAAAGATTTGTTTCTCCTATTCCGAAGTCTAAAATCTTAGCTAAAAATCTCATTTCAAAAAGGTGCAGTTGTACCCATCAACACTAGAAGAAATGGATCCAGAGACAGAGAGTATTTACCCCAAACGCTGGCATGAGCTGGTCTAGAGACTGTCCACTTCAGGTTGTCTAATGCCAGACCCGCGTTCTAAGAAAAAACTAAGAGAGAAAGACAGATGGCTTCATTGGAGGATGAAAGTAGACGAGAGACCCTCAGTCCCTATGCTGATGTTGTCATTCCTTTGAAAGTTCAACCCTTCCCCAATATACTCTAGGGTCCTAGAATTGAACCAAAGTAATGAAGATTTATCTTCCTTTGAGTCTCTACCCTTCAATTAATATTCATCCCTGAAATCAAAGGAGACAGAAGGAGTGGAAGCCACGAGTGGTACCACCCTTTCTGGAATTCAACACTGACCAGTAAAATTGGTGGTGCTGTTGACCTATCAGGCCATTTCCTTTGTCTCTGATTTGTTTTTGTTTTGGTTTCTCTCTCCTCCCCCTAAACACACAAAGGTGATTTTAAAGGATGTGGATTCCCTTCTCTATGTGGACACTGATGTTCTCTTTCTGAGACCTGTCGATGACATCTGGAAGCTTCTGAGGCAGTTTAATGCCACCCAGCTTGCAGCCATGGCTCCCGAGCACGAAATCCCCAAGATTGGCTGGTACAGCCGCTTTGCTCGGCACCCTTTCTATGGCTCTGCGGGAGTTAATTCAGGAGTCATGCTGATGAATTTAACTCGTATAAGAAGTGCCCAGTTTAAGGTAAGGAAATACTTTCTATTTCAGGTTTAGAATTTGGGATTTTGTCATTTCAACAGTATGTTCCTAGATTGTCAATGTACTGATTTTGGAAGTTAAGGGGCTTGTAGGTGAGGAAGGAAGGAGCCAGGGAAGAAGAGAATATTTGGAAAGTTATGAAATATTTGTTTGTTCAGGGAAAGCCCAGGTGTTTATGGAATTTAAAGCTTCGGCACGGTTACTATTCAAGAATGTTATGTTGCATTTCTGAATTCTATAATGTTTGAATTCTGTGTATACCCAAAGCTGCAAAAACCATGGAAAATTTTGTAAAATATCCTAGGGATGTATTTACATAGTATACAGAGATATTTGTACAAGGCTGCTCATGGCCTCATCTTTGGTCCTAGTAGAGAACTGGAAAGAACAGAAATGAACATCAGTAGAGAGCTAGTCAATTAAAAAAAAAAAATCATCCTCTTAAGAAGAAGAAGTAGATCAATCTATAGGTAAGACAAATAAGATCTCCAAAAAGATATTAAGGGCAAAAGTTAAAATGCACCAAAGCATGGTACCGTAAAGTATGATCTCTCGTGTGGCTTAGAAATTTCCAGAAGAAACACCTAAGAGAATACCTCATTGTTAACTATGGATATTTCTGGGAAGAGTGGGGGTGGAAATGGTAGGAGGATGGAGGAAGAATATTTTTACTTTGTAATTTTATCTTTGCGTGCTATTTGAATATTTAGTCTATGAATGTATTGCTTTTATTTTAAAAGTAAATTATGTTCAGTAAAAAGGAGAAGGTGTTTTTCCTTAGATACCTTAATTCTGCCATCTGTATTTTGTTCCTTGCCTCTAAAGAGAGGTTCAATTTGGGCATAGTTTTCTGAGCGGAAACTATAGCCCCAGCTAGTGCTTCCTGGCCCAGCTAGTATCCGTGTGCTACCCATTTGGCAAAACTCTGCAGTTTCCAGCCCTGGTTTTGCTTTGTCCTATGTCTTGAGGCCAGCAGGACTCCCCCCCCCACCCCATCTCTTGCTTCATTCCTGGGGGATTTGGGGTACCACTTCCCCTGCATCCTTTCTCTGTGGACAAAATGTACTCGCTTTGCCTCAGCCACTCTAATGGTTTTCTCTTTTCCAGAACAGCATGACTGCAACAGGCTTGGCTTGGGAGGACATGTTGTACCCTCTGTACGAGAAGTATAAGAATGCCATCACGTGGGGAGACCAGGACTTATTAAATATTATTTTTTATTTCAATCCAGGTAGGCTCTCTTGTGAGAATGCCCTTTGTGTAGGAGTCCGCCCACCTGGCGCCTCAGAGCACATTCCAGCCCGGTCTGCTATTGACTGAGGCTGAATTGTGCCTGTGTCCCCCTGTGAAGTGTGTCTTTTCGTTCACCACCCCTGGGCTTCTCCCAGGGGCGGCCCACAAGCTGCTGACACAAAAGGCCAAATGTTGAAACCTCCAACGCTGGACTCCATTGTTTGAGAATGTCTTTTCGATGTTGGCCACCCCATTCTTCTCAGAAGTGTGGTCGAAACTAATGGCGGGGCACGGCACTGAATGACAACATTATAAGCCAGGCACGAGGCCGTCCACAGCTGAACAATTGCTAGATTGAGGGGAATTGATTTCGTGGGATCCCTACAGTTAAGTGACTTGTTTGGGAGTTAAATGAGCCTACAATAAGGACTTAGAGTCCCCAATTCCTTTTTCTTTCCATGGGAGGCAAAAGGAGTTCTTCTTATGTTGTTCCATCAGCGATTTAGCAGAGTTGGCGCAGGGAGGGAGGGAGGGAGAATGTTTCTGATCTGTGGTTCTTGGCCGTTGTCGACACCTAAAATTAACAAAATTTCCTTCTTTCTTCTTTGCTAAAACCATTATTTATGTTGTTAAAAATCAAAACCATGTTTTCTCCTAGAGAAAGATCTTTGGGGGGGAAAAAAGGCACTCTTCACCTTGGCCTGTTCAGTCCATTTCTTTGCCTTTAAAAAATACTGAGGTAGAGACTCCTGTTTATAAAGACTTCCTTCTGCCTGTCAGGCTACTCTGGAAGTACCTACTATGTACCTGAAATTTTTTTTAAACAAAACTCTGAACTAAAACCTAATGTCATATATCTTTGGATCTAAAAGGAGCAAATCCTCGAAAAGAAAAAAAGCAGATTGAAACCGAGTTTCTGGGGAAATTCCCACTATGAATTCATTGATGAAGGGACTGTCTTGGCCATTCGCTGGTGGCATGTTGTAATCCATTCCCCTCTGACAGTAACGGGGAATTTAAGGTCTGTACCTCCTCCTTTTTCTTCCTAAGCAGATTTCATCTTTTTTCTAGGTGCTGATGGATTAGTATGGATTAGTTAGGATTCTTGGTTGCCTGTAAAAGACCCCCCAAGTGAGTCCAAGCACAAAGGATACTTTTTTATAAGCAAACTGGCGTCTGCTAGAAACTGGGGCAGGAAGGCCAGCCGGCTCAGCCTGGGACCTGAAGCAGGACAGGGAAAATAATGAGGACCCCAGGTCGAACTTGCTCTCTCCCCCTGAGGTTGTTTATTCCTCTCGTGTGGACCTCATTCTCTGTTCCTCAGGCCTCAAAGCCAAGTACCAAGGTTTCATACTCCAGGTGCAGCTGCATGGAAAGATTAACCCCCAATTCCATCCCAATTCCAAATTCCCAGGGAGAGAAACCAGATGGTTCCAGCATGGGTCAGCCAGGCCAGGAGCATGGAGCTCAGAAATAATGGCTGACATTTATTATTTACTAAATGCCAGTTGCTGTTCTAATCATTATCTTCTTTAATCCTCACAACCACCCCAGAATATAATCCCATTTTACAGACAAAGATATCAAGGGACAGAGAGTTCGTTCGATAATTTGCAGCACTGCTAACGAGTGACAGACCAGGGGTACAAGGCCAGGCCACTCCAACTTCAGCCCTGTGGGTTTGGGAGAGAGGGGAAATTCTAAACAAGGGGAATCCTACAGAGCTGGGCAGACATCCCAAAATGTATCTCTTCATTGAATTATTTGTCCTTTAAATATTGCAATTTTCCCTCTGTGATGTGGCTAAAACTATCTTTTGTAAGCCCATCTGTACATACTCCCAAATAGGAATTCAAAAGGTTCGAACAATTTCCTCCCCAGAAATCCTCTTAGCCTGTTGCAGATTATTTGAGGACGTGATCAGTGAGTAAATAATACTTGAAGGCAGTTGTAAGCAGCTTTGCAATTAGACAGGAGCCCTTGTCTTTAATTGGAGCTGAAAGCCAGCTGGTTTTCTCCGTACTCCCCATCTTCAATCCATTGAGTACTCAAACATCATAAAATAATTTTCAAGTTGTTCTAAACCCTGGTTCTGAGCAGGACCAATAACCAAGTTTTCTAGCTTTAGATCAGCAAGTTACTAGGTAACTCCTTGATTGTTCTTTGGGTCACATGCATTGGATCTGCCTTTTTCATACCTTATTCAGGTACTTTATTAAACACGAGATCTTTGAACTGAAATCCATTGATATCTTTCACGTTATAAGCCTTTTCCTTGTTTATATGGATTGTGACCACCCTGTCCAAACCAGAAAACTATTTTGAAAAAAGATGTGTCACCTATTTATCCCTAGAAAGGAGAGAGGGAGAAGGAGATTGGTCCCAGCACAGAAGATACACGGGGACAAAGAAGCAATGCACAAAAAACCTGAACATATGTCTGGAATGTTACTATTGTTACAGCCTCCTATAGCCAATAACATCACTTTTTAAAATGTGTTTATTTTTTTTCATGTTGATGTATTTGAGACAGAGAGTGGGGGGAGGGGCAGAGAGAGGGGCGGGGGGAGAGAGGGAATCCCAAGCAGGTTCCACGGCATCAGCACAGAGCCCCATGCAGGGCTCGAACCCACGACCCGTGAGATCATGACCTGAGGTGAAATCAAGAGTCGGACACTTAACCAACTCAGCCACCTAGGCACCCTTTAAAATGTGTTTAAAAGTTATTGGCTTCAAACTATTTTAAAATTCTTGTCCCAATCAGATAGTAGATTTCTGTGCGTGTGTAATTGCAGTGCTGGGTAATAGACAAGAGGAGAGAGCTGAAGTTCGGGTGGGACATGCGGGTTGCTCAGCCCACAGGACGTTTCCTGGTAGGTGAGCCACAACAGCTCCTTCACGAGGTGGAAGACTGAGCTCCCAACTTTACGTGTGAGTTGGAGTCGAGAGCCGAGTTCTACGGAAAGGGTAGATGTGGCCGGGGTCAGAAGAGCACCCTACACAGAAAGATGTGCTTCAATTAATATATTTAGGTTGCAGGGAACAAAAGTCAGGCCAGCTAATAAGTAAGGGACCGGGGTGCGCTCCTGGGAACACACAGGGCCGATTGTGCTAGGCCTCTGGGGAATCTGCTAAGGACCAAAGCCGATGTCTCTAACCCTCAGAGGCCCCAGGATCTCTTCCGTCTTTGCTTCTCTCCATGCCTACCCGATTCCGTTCTATTTCTCAGCATTCTGTTTACATGTGGCCCAACTCTCAGGCAACCCAACCTAACCAGCCCACAGCCAATGATGATGCATATTTGGTAACGGCTCCCTATGTTTTCATATTCTTAAAAAGAGAGAGAAAGAGTGAGAGAGAGATTTGCCTGGCCCAGCCTATGAATTGATTTCCAGCCCAGCTGAAAAGGAGTTCTCTTTGGATAGGGAGACTACCCACCATCTGGCCATCAGGAGCCAGAAGAGCAAGGCCATGTGGGATCTTCCTTTCTCAGACATGAGCACCTAGGTCTCTCCTTTCTTCGGAAATAATTTCCATAAAGGCGGGCTGTGCACAGGGAAGGCAATGAAACCAGCCAAGTATAGATGATGAGGCAAGGCATCCTGCCAGATAACAACAGTAGGAGTCTGCCCACAGGGAGAGGGGAGAGCTGAAATACCCCCGGAATATACATAGGTTGTCATGGATACTACATAGGGTAGTTCTGTGAGGGTTTGGTGGGGCCACAGGGAGCAGGACACACACATGACACAGGTCTCCTCAGTGGCCCCATGAGGGCCTTGGTCTCACACTGCCAAGGTCACCAGAGGCCTGCAGTCGAGTGTGCAGCCACCCTGGACCCTCCCCCACCGGGAGGTCCCAGCCGCTGGCAGCGGGGAGTGTGTTGTAGAGGTGAAAGGCCTTGCTATCTGGTGCCAGGACTGTTCTGGGAAACCCCTTATTGTTTGGGGAATCTGGGCATTTCATGAGCTCTGATACAAACCACAAGAATGAAGATTGTAGGATCCTTGTGGGAAGGGGTTGAATCTACTTTTTGTCTTTCACATGCAAGACTTTGTGCCTAAAGCAGAGTTGGTCTTCAGAGGTGTTGGTTGGTTGAACAAATGGATTTAAGAGAATGGAGTGAAAAAGGGGGAAGTGAATGGACGACCAAGTCCAGAGGAGGGAAAGTGAGGAGAGGAAGGAGAAAGAAAGTAAGAGAAAGCAGAAGGACACATGTGATAGAGGAAGGTATAGGGTTCCATGTCCTCGTTCATTCAGCAGATACGTTTGGAGCACCGACTCTGTGCCAGCCACAGTGTTGAGCATGGGGGATATGCCAGCAGACAGAATGGGCAGGTTCCTATTTTCAGGAAACCTACCTTTCAATTGGAAGAGGTAGACCTCCAAAGAACAGCAACTAGTTGTTCCTAATCTCGTGTTGTGATAAATGCTGTCAAGGGAACAAATGAGAGGTTGAGAGAGAGAGCCTATCCGGTAGGAGAGGATTGCTTCTTTAGATTGTGTGATCAGGGAGGCCTTCTTGGAAGAATGAATTGCCCTTCTCTGGAACAAGGTGCATTCTGGAAGAAGGAAGAAGAGGGGACACCTTGGTGGCTCAGTTGGTTGAGCGTCCAACTTCATCTCAGGTCATGATCTCACAGTTCATGAGTTCGAGCCCCGCATCACTCTGTGCTGACAGCTCAGAGCCTGGAGCCTGCTTTGGATGGATTCTGTGTCTCCCTCTCTCTCTGCCCCTCCCCCACTCTCTCTCTCTCTCTCTCTCTCTCTCTCTCTCTCTCAAAAATAAATAAACATTAAAAAAAATTTTTTTAAAAGAAGAAGGAAGAAGAGAATGCCAGGAAAGCTCAGTTCCAGAAAGAAACAAAACTAAAAACTAAAAAAAACCAAAACTGTTAATGATGCAATTCAATAGCCTCCATTCTGTTGGTAATACAGGAAATGAGTTGGAAGTCTGTTTCACCATGAAGTGAAAATGATCAGGCAGGAGCTGTTCCATAATCTCAGAGATCTCAAGAGTACGAAATAATCAGAAACTTAAGGAGCAATCAATTCGCACAGTACTTTGCAAACAGTTAGGAGGCTCTGGAAATGAATGTGGACTCCTGAAGGAATCACTGATGGACTTCAGAGCCATAGATAATCAGTTAATGAGCCGCTTTATCTATGTCAAAGGAGAGGAAAATAGCAAAGACTCGGGGTTTAAAGAGGGCATGGCTTGAAAAAATATTTTAAAACAAATTGCACTGGTTTGAGGCTCTGGGGATTTGGAATTTTAAAACCATTCACCGTATTATTTCCTGAGCAGCGGAAACATGCTCAGTTCCTGAACATTTCCCCCTGCTGTCATTCTGAACCATCAGATTTTGACAACCCTGATAATCGTGCTTAAAATAGACCCATTTCAGAATAGTTATTGATCACATGCCAAATAGCCTTCATGAGTCCACTGCATGTTCAACTGATCTCCATGATCTCCATCAGTGTTCCCTCTTCAGTCCACCTCGGGATTCTAAGTTTGACCCCTCTCCTCCTTCCCCCTGCCTTAAGAAATGGAGATTGCAAAGTGTAACCCATGCAAAATTTACTTGTGAACAGAGACACATCTGTTACTTTTTAACTGCCCACTCTTGATTTCCCTTTCTTTGGGTAACAGGGCCCCAGTTTCTCTCTCTTTCTTTCTCCCTCTCTCCCTTTCCCCGCCCCTCTCCTATTCACCCTCTTTACCTTTCTCCCTCCCTCCTCCCACCCCGCTCGCTCTTGCATGCAGTCTTAGAGTCTAGTCTGCTCCTGACTCCCACTCACCTAGTCAGACCATGTCCTCCCAACCTGAGTGGGGATCTAGGAGTAGAAAGTAGCCAAGGTTGTGGTGCTGAAAAGCTGACGTTAATTAGTGCCCACCTCTCAGAGCCCAGGAGCTGTCCCACTTGCTGACCCAGTTCAGCTTTACCTCTGATTTTATGAGCTCACCCTCTCTTTCCAAAGGAAAAATTCCTTTTCTTTTTTTTTTCTTCAAGCTAGAATCAAAGTTAGTTACTTGCAATCCAACATAGATGGATAATTCTTGAATATTTTAGGTCAAAACGTTCTATGTATATGACAAGTTTGCTACCGTTATCTTCCCCTTTGAAGAGATTGAATTTATCCCAGCGAAATTAAATGACTTATCTTTTGTAAAGCACAGTCTGTTTCCAAACTCTTCACCATGATCGGGCCATTTTCTCCTCGAATGCTCTTCCAGGCCTCCATTCTGACTGTCAAAGTCCTATCCTTAGTGTGTAAGCCTGAGTTTAAATGAAACTTTACTTAAATGTCATCCTTTCTGTGAAACCTGATAAAAACATGTTCATTTTAGTATACTATATACTGTCTCCCTTACAAGAGTATAAATTCTCCAAGGGCAGGAGCAGAACCTTATCATCCAGCGACACCAGTGCCTTGCAGTATGTGAATAAATGCTTGTTTCAATGTATATGCTCCATGTGTTTTGCATTTCTTCCTCTGAAAATTTCTGAAGGGGATTGTAAAAGATGTGAATTGAATTCTGTCTAGAATCCAGTTTCCTATTCAAGGGTCAACAGCTGGGTTCTTAGCTGGTGTCTGGGAGATCGATAAACTCCTAAACTTATGAGCAAATGTTCTTAGATATACCCAGTTGTACTTTTCCAATGATGGGGTTCAGAGCTTTTGTTAGATTATTTTCTTATAAATTTTTTTAAAGTTTATTTATTTATTTTGAGAGAGATAGAGACAGTACAAGTAGGGGAGGGGCAGAGAGAAAGGGAGACAGAGAATCCCGAGCAGGCTCCGCACTGTCACAGGCTTGGAGCCTATGTGGGGCTCGAACTCACGAAACCACGAGATCATGACCTGAGCCAATACCAAGAGTCAGACTCTTAACGGACCGAGCCACCATGCGCTCCACACTTTCAGTAGATTCTGAAAGAGATGTGTGATACATAAAAGGTTAAGAATGACTGGCCACCTGCATATGCAGAAACAATTGGAGTAAAACATTTATTACCAATGTACTATGTGTTGGGAACTATGCTAGGCTCATTCCCTTGATTTTGTTTTATCCTACCAGTGACCTCATGCAATCATTCTTATAACAATAAAACAATAACAATGGTGATAGTAATTATTATAGCTTACAGTTGTCATATGCTTTCTAATGTGCTAGGTACTGTTCCAAACACTTTTAAGCTCAGTTAGGACTCCCCAGAATCCTTCTGGACAAGTGATATTTACAGTCCTCCTCCATTTGCAGATGATGAAACTCAGGCCCACGAAAATTATGTAACTTGCCTGAATACATGCAAGTAGTGCCAATCCCATATTCAAACCCAGTGGGCTGACTCTATAGCTTGCCTCCTTAGCCATTACACTGTGGTCACAGCTGACGCATCATAAAGCTGGAATTCAGCCCCCACATAATTTTGCTTCCTTTTACCCCTTCTAAATTGGGGTCCAGATAACTTACCAACGTTATAGAGCCAGGAGGTGATAGAAGCCAACTTTGAACATAGTGTTTGTTTGATTCCAAAGCCTTTCTGTTCATCCTGTGCCTTAGAGTGCCCTCACTGGGCTAGGTCATCTAAGGAGACTGCAAAGAGAGGGAAGGTTCCCTTTGCAGTGGGTCCTTCATTACCTGGGAGGAGGCAAAAGCCTCCCATCACCCATCTCAAACAACACATTGGCAGGAACCTGCCTTTCCTTTGTCCACTGAATACAAAGCAGGCACTCAGTAAATATTTGTTGATTCAATCAGCATATTTACCAAAACAGAGATGGATTCTAGGGCGATTCACTCAGCAGAGAACATTAGCAGATGCTTACGCAGATACGCACGCAGGTATCAGAAATTGCAGATACACAGGCAGGTATCAGAAATGAGTGATGGGATTCACTGGGTTACAAAAGGCCACAATTGGGTTGAGGTCAGACATGGCTTAAAACCACACGAGCAACCACACAAGCAGGGGCACCTCGGTGGCTCAGTTGGTTCAGTGCCAGCTCTTGGTTTCAGCTCAAGTTGTGATCTCACGGTTCAAGAATTCGAGCCCCACATCTGGCTCTGTGCTGACACCGCGGAGTCCGCTTGGGATCCTCTCTCTCTGCTCCTCTCCTGCTCGCTTGTGCTCTCTCTCTCTCTTTCAAAAATAAATAAACTTTAAAAAAATAATAAAAAAATAAAAGCACACAAGCATTTTTAGATACTTTCCCTCATGGAACCCTTATGCCTTCCTCTGCATTATAGTGCAGAAAAGTCACACAGCTAAAAGAAGAGTTTAAATCTAGATCCTGTGACTTCAGGGTGAGCACTACTCTCTCCCAGCTATAGGTTGTACATGTGGAAGTGAAGGCAAGGAAGGGCAATATCATGGTGGAAAGTGGTTCGCCTGAGAAAAGGAAAGGCTCACAGGGTGTTGGGAATGCTTAGGAATTGGAGTGTGCCTGGATATCAGCATGGTCTGGAAAAACTGAGAGGTAGAATTATTATACACAGTGCACGGGAGAGGATATGTGCTTTCCGTCTTGAACCTCTCTGTAAGTAGTCTCTAAGTGTGGTCCTTTCCATGAGAACGGAGACCTCTCAGCCCAACAAAGAAGCACAGTTTTATGTTGCTCTTCTGACAATGGTAATTGAGTTGCTCTAATGCTTCTGTGGCCTCACAGGGGGCCTTTCTCATGAACAGTGACAAACGTTTGCAGAGAGCTTTGATTCATACTTCTCTAGCCCCAGCCCTGAAAGGCATCAACTGCAAAGCCAGGAAGCTCAGTGGTCATGACTTTATTGCTACTTTTATAATCCTAGCTTCCAAGAGAAATGTTCTGAGTCCAACAGGATTAGAGCCGAGTTTCTCAACCTTGGCACTGTTTCTTTTACGGGGGCTGTCCTGTTTGTTGTGAAATGTTTCTAGTATCCCTGGTCTCTACTCGCTAGATACCAGTAGTGGCCACCACCATGTATGACAACCGATATCTCCCTCCAGACATCGCCCAATGGCTCCAAGGGAGCCCTGGCAAAGAACCACCAGATTAGAGATGCACCCACAAATGCACAAGTGTGCCCACAATCGCTCGTGATGTATATAGTCACCTTGACACAGGGGCATTTTTTGTTTTGCTTTGCTCTTTTGGGGGAGTTTCCCCCCTTTACTCTTGTAGTTTTTTGTTTTATCCTTCATTTTGAGTTTGCTTGTTTGGTTTTTAATCCAAAGAGGAATCTTTGCTTTGATCTTGATTCCCATTCTTCAAGTCTGTCTATTTCATAAAACCTTTCCAAAGAATGGATTGTACGTGCTAACACTGTTGACTACCACTGTGTGCTTGGCATTCTGCTGAGTGTTTTTTAAATTTAATCCTCACAGTAAGAGGGCGGTCCTGTTGTACCCATGTTACAGATGAGGAGAGTGAAGCCCAGAGAGGTTGAATCACACTGGATCTAGGTTGCACTGTTTTTCAGTGAGACGGTTGGGATTCGGACCCAGGCCTCTGCTGACCTTGTCTGCCTCCTTGTCCGTGATGCATTGCCCTCCTTTTGCGGGTGAGACCTACAACATCACTAGCATGTGCCCCTTCAATTCCCTATCTCAAAATAAGGACGAAGTGTGGTGACGTCAGGACTGTGGGTCACGGTCACACTTGCACGCACTGAAATTGTGTGTGGGGCACAGATTCTGGAAACACTAGATTCAGCACCAGCCATGCAGGGGAAAGCCGGCACTGACTGTGGACCTGTCTCTCTCTTGTCGCTGCCAGAGTGTCTCTATGTGTTCCCCTGCCAGTGGAACTACCGTCCCGATCACTGCATGTACGGCAGCAACTGCAAAGGAGCTGAGCGGGAAGGCGTGTCTGTTCTGCACGGGAACCGAGGCGTCTACCATGATGAAAAGCAGCCAACGTTCAAAGCCCTCTATGAAGCGATACGGGACGTAAGTGTGTTCTTGCTGCCGTTCAGCAGACACGTGCTTATTCATTACGGGACGGAATGGGCCCTTTGGTCACCGGTGCCTTGGAAGGCAAAGAATCCCCCAAAAGGACCGAGCTATATCCCTTTCCCCAGCCTTAGGCCCTATTTCACTATATCCACCTGCCCCCTTGCACTGCATCCGCTCAATATTTCCAAGTCACTCCTTTTGTGTGTGTGTGTGTGTGTCCTTAAATCAGTTCACTTAAGGAGGAAATTAAATATCAGAGGGAAACCCGGTGCTATTTGCCATAATAGAGGGGAATGTGTTAGGGTAACGGTGACATAATAAGAACAAAATGCGATGACGCAGCTCAGGCTTAGCATGCTGCCTGGTTGCCAGCATCCCGTTGAACCAGCGGGCGTGGAGGTGGTCGATTAGCGCAAGGGGTCCAACGGAAAGTGAAACCCACGTCTTTAGTTACATATTGCAATGGTGCGATTAAGAGGCAAAAAGAGGCATTAGGCCTCCTGTGTAGTGTTTTTACCCCGCACAGGGTACTGATCAGGAGAACGCAGCCCAGAGGCAAAAGTGCTCTCAAAACCCCTGCATCCTTATGGACCCTAACTTTAGGGCAGGGGAGGAGGAAGGAGAAGGGAAAGAGGGAGGAGTGGAAAGAGACCACCTTCCTCCCAACCCCCCCCCCATGTCCGTCCATTCCCCCCCCCCACCCCCCTGCAAGCCTCCATACGGAGGTCCCTGTGATGGGAATGCACATATGCATTGGAGCATGGCTGGCCCAGGGTAGGGGCACGAGTTCTTGACTACAATTCCTTCAAGTAAACTACAGTTTACTTTGCCTGTGCACCAAGTCCCGCCCCTCCAGAGCTGGCCAGCAGCCTTGTCTTTACCTATGGTTGAGTCTGAAAGATCATGCATAGAATTTTGGCCTGGAGCTGGACTTGTCACCGCCTGAGGTCCCCTCTTACAACCTTGAAGGGAATGATTAGCAAGGGTGGGGGAATTAAAGACACCTGGGAACTACTTTCTTGCAGTAAATGGGAAAGTTGAAAAAAACCTCACTTTGGGGTTCACTACCTAAAATGTCAAATCCTGCTTGCTTTTGCTGTGCATCCCACGCTGTGGGAAACACTGCGTTCCACGTTGCTTTTTATCTTGAGATAGCTAGGCCAAAACCGGCAGCAGAAACTCAGAGATGTACCTTTGAAAAGGTAATTCCAAGACATGGAATAGGGGTCAGCAAACTCCGGCCAGATCTGCCTTGCTGCTTCTGTTTGTAAGACATGTGGGCTATGAACGGTCTTGTAAATCATTGGGGGAAAAGGAAAAGAAGAATATTTCATAACGTGAGACAATGATAAGAAGTTCCAATTTCAGCATGCATCAATACAGCCTTATTGGGACGCAGTGACACCCATTCATTTGTGTGTTTGTCTGTGGCTCGTTTCAAGCCACAATGGCAGAGATGAGTATTTGTAACAAACTGTGTGGGCCACAAAGTCTAAAATATTTACTCTCTGGTACTTTATAGGAAACATTTGCTGACCGCAGACATAAAGTATGTAGACTTAGAGGATTTTTTCCTTAAGAATTTAGAAATCCTCACAATTTCACGAATGGGCTTTGGTGGGAGTGAATCCTGAGACACAGGAATACATTTTTGTGTGTGTGAATAATGTGCCTCTTGCTAAGGAGGATCTCTGGAATTCCCAGAATTTTCTCTGCAGGGAACCAGTTTAGCCCGCACATAAGTGAACACCGCTTTCTTCTCCTGCATTTCCTGCTGGTGGTTTTCAAAGACCAGGTGACTTAATTACACAGAAAATTTGTTCTGTATTTAGTGATATCATCACTTTAGATATTCAAACACTGGCGTCAGGGGTAGAGCCACTGAGAAGTACAAATAGAAGTTCAGGAAGTACACAGTAGGTATGTGGACCTCAGAGCTGTTCCTGAGTTTCTTTTGTGATCTGTCAGCTCTAGTCTGGAATTGAGCAACTGTGGTTCTTAAGTTACACTGCATCTTGTTTGCTTTCTGGAGGAGCAGAAAGAAAACAAATAACTGTCATAAATGATCCTGCCAGATACACTCAGTGATGATCCTGCCCTGGGCCTAAAGGGACCATTTTCACCGAAGCATTTCTGTCAGGAATATCCCTAACGCCATCCTGAAACCTGAACAGAAATAGACTCCCTCTTGGAAGACACGTTTGCCTGCTCTCCACAGGGCTGGGCACCGTCATGTGGTGGGGTCAGGGCTTGGGGTAGGGATCAGCAGACCTCGATTCAGGGCCCAATGTTTGTCCCTTTCTGGCGATTAGTCGTTAACTCTTTGCTCTTACTGGGTGTCAATTTCCTCATCTGTGAAATAAAGATGATAATAGTTTCTACCTCATAAAAGTGTTGCAAGAATGCAACAAACTGATGGTTATTAAACTTGTAGTATGGCGCATGACATGTGGTTGTTCTTAATAATTAGAAGTTATTAATAATTTCACACTTACCTCCTTTTCTACCTTGTCCACGTTGTCTCCCTTGCTCTCTCTTTTCCTCAGGATTTTGTCTCTCTCACACTGTGTTTCTTTCTCCCTTCATCCTTCTCTGAAAATATTCTTCCTGTCCCTCTCCCTTCCCCTTCCCTCTGCCCTTCTTCCCTGTTTCCTTTCCCTTCCATCTTGCTGCCCCTCCCTTCCCTTCCCTTCTCCTCTCTCTCCCACACACACCCTAAGCCTGTGTGTCTGTGTTTGGTGAAGGGCACGTACAGTCTCCTCCCATCGTGACCCAAGGAAGTCATCTATAAGGTAGATGTTCTGTCAGGAGTTCTTCCAACAATCATCTCTGAAGAGGCTATTTTAGGCAGGAACAATTCTAGGCTCTAGAAACTCAGAAGTTAACAAGACCGACAAAGCCCGGTCCCCATGACGCATATATCGTGGGTGGAGGAAGCCAGACTGTACTCACATAAACAAAGAAAGAAAGAAAAATTGAACCAGGTAGTGAACGGTGTTAAAAGG